>CAJHQQ010000038.1:0-513235 GCA_905132885.1 Moricandia moricandioides
AAATTTTTATTGCTTGGGCGCGTGGATATTGAGTGTGTTTTTTTATTTATTTTTAAAATATAAGTATTTTTTTTGTAGTTGTCATGGAGATTTGTATTTCCGTTGCAGGCTTGCAGCCATGTAAAAGATTCCTTGGCCATATGGCCCATATCCTAGGCCATTTAAGTACTCTGTTCCAAACACGAACCGGACCGTTCAAGTCGCATTTGCAATCAGCCAGTACTTTTAAATGTGTCACACTTAAAATTATGTTTATTCTTTTTTCACTTGAAATTATGTTGTAGTAGACTAGTACAAGTATGACCAAAAACAAAATGATATATACAATATATTTGGTCCAACGATAAGTACATTTTTAAAACCACGAATAAAAGCACCTGATTTAATTATTGGAGATTTTTCAAATAGAACTTGATAACAAACGATGTTTCTTTCACTACTTGTTCGTTGTGAAAGGTAACTATGTATCATGAAATTATATATTTAAAGGTCATAGTTTCTCATTCATTTTCATTGTATCTACATGTCTCTAGGATGAATTTTGAATGCTTTGTCGTTCGTTTAATTTTTCTTTTTTTTCCTCCAAAAAATCGTATTGACAAATATATTTTAGTGAAAATATAAAGATGAGTTGAGTCAATTCAAGTAGGTAGGAGGAAAGCAAATTTAAATTAAATATTTGTTATGATTGTGGTGGAAGTAAGAGGACCATTGAGTAACGATAAGGATTGAGTGATAATGTCTAAGGCAGAGGACACTTTACCCATTGCAAGATTAGCTGACACTAGTGAACACTGCAACTTGGTCATTCTCGATGTAATCAAAAAATTTACAATGAAACATGTTATCAAGATCTTTACAAAAAAAAATCTCTAAACCCAACCATTCTTTTTGCACCTTCTTCACTTCTTGTTATATAACCCTCTTGTAACATATTTTACACTTTTGAAGATCATAAAGATCTTTCCATCACAATTAGGCTTCATGTCTTCTTCTTTTATATTATATTTATCATGTATGGATTCTAGAATAGATAACGGTGGACTGATAAATGACACTTTCAGTGCTTAGAAAAGATCATAAATACATCATTTCTAATGCTATAATTCATACATCAAAGTGTTAGATCAACGAGAATAAAACAAAAATGTTATGTTCTGGTTATGAAATGTTCTTCTGCTGAGAATTTCAAATAAATTTCTTTAGATTTCAAAAAGAATATTTATACCACTTGATTACTATTAACTTTTAATAAAACTTAAATAGGCCATTCCCTCAAAAAAAAATTATTCAGGTCATTCATTGTTCCTTAATTAAAGATATAAATAACTGGTTAAACTATAAAATATTACTCCCTCCGTTTTTTTATATTTGACGTTCTAGGATTATGCACATAGATTAAGAAACATTTAATTTTTTATCATTTTTTAAACAAAAATATCATTAATTATTTAACTAACCACAATTCAACCAATAATAAAATAGAAGCTATATTATCATTGGTCATCTAAAATTAATTACTAATAAATTTTACATAAAAAATTGAAAACGTCAAATAATTTAGAACAAAAATTTTCCTTTAAAACGTCAATTATAAAAAAACGGAGGAGTATATTTGAAACTGAAGCTAATGGTAAAAAATACAGTGAAAACTGTCAGGACTAATAATAATGAAATCATCAGACCGGACCGGACGGATGTCGGTAGAACTTGAACCGCGCAACCAATAGGAACAAGCTGGTCAATTATTTGCCATCCTCCGGACCGAGCTTAATGACATTCACAAAACATAAAAGCCGACAAGAATAATAATAAAAAAAGACTGTAGCAAATCAGCTCTTTGTCTCTCTCCCTCTCTTTCTAGACTGATCTAATCCCTAATTGGTCAGGAAAGGGTTGAGTTTTGAACGGTGGACATACTCTTTTGGTTAATATCAAGTGACAAAAATGCCCCTCATTCATCGGAAAAAGCCGACGGAGAAACCGTCGACTCCATCCGAGGACCTTCCCGACGATGATAATGATGATCCCCAAAAGAAATCTCATGATAAGAAATCCAACGGAGGAACCGAAAACAAGGTGAAGTGGTCGTGTGTGGATTCGTGTTGCTGGTTCATCGGGTGTGTGTGCGTCACGTGGTGGTTCCTCTTATTCCTTTACAACGCTATGCCTGCGAGCTTTCCTCAGTATGTAACGGAAGCGATCACGGGTCCTTTGCCTGATCCTCCTGGCGTGAAGCTGAAGAAAGAAGGTCTCAAGGCGAAACATCCTGTTGTTTTTATTCCTGGGATTGTCACGGGAGGGCTTGAGCTTTGGGAAGGTAAACACTGTGCTGATGGTTTGTTTAGAAAGCGCTTGTGGGGTGGAACTTTCGGTGAAGTTTACAAAAGGTGAGGTTTGCTTTTCACTCTTCCGTTTAGTTTTATATTGAGCTTTGGGTTTGGATCTGATTATGAGATCACGCACTTGTTGTGTTGTATATCACTCAGAAAACTTAGGTCTCACTCTTTAGTTGCAAAAGGCTATCTCTTTTATGTGTTTGTGTAAGGGAAGCGAAAATAATTGCCAAGTTTGTGGTTTAAGCAAATACGTCCAATGGAACACGTTTGATCGAACATGTCTGTTGCCTTGGTGATTTTGAAGTTATGTTATTTGCCAAATCTATTATTTGCTAGACATGCTTTAGATTACGTTCTTAACAAGTTGTTGCCTTTATTGTCATTGAGCTTACGTTACGTGTACGGAGTGTATACTGAAGTGTGTTTTTTTTCTTTGTTCTGTTCTGTTAGGAATAGATGTGAAATTACTACCTGTACGCATGTGCGTGCAATTAAAAGTTAGTTTCTTTTTTTGTGTGTTTTTTTCACATATATCTGTCTTGAATTTCATCGATTATGGATTAAACAACTGGTCTATTTTATTTGTTATGATCTGCATCTTTCTCCGTTCACTGTTACTCTTTTTGCTCTTTTATAGATATGACAGTGTTGATAGTATCTCTTTGTTTCAGGCCTCTATGTTGGGTGGAACACATGTCACTTGATAACGAAACTGGGTTGGATCCTGCTGGTATTAGAATTAGAGCTGTGTCAGGACTCGTGGCTGCTGATTACTTTGCTCCTGGCTACTTTGTCTGGGCAGTGCTCATTGCTAACCTTGCACATATTGGATATGAAGAGAAAAATATGTACATGGCTGCATATGACTGGAGGCTTTCGTTTCAGAACACAGAGGTTCTTTTCTCTTAATAAAAATCTACTATTCTCTTCCACTTCACCTTCATCTCTTACGGCTTAAATATTTTTTTATGTTGAATTATTAGGTGCGTGACCAGACGCTTAGCCGTATGAAAAGTAATATAGAGCTGATGGTTTCTACCAACGGTGGAAAAAAGGCAGTTATAGTTCCGCATTCCATGGGGGTCTTATATTTTCTACATTTTATGAAATGGGTTGAGGCACCAGCTCCTATGGGTGGCGGTGGTGGGCCTGATTGGTGTGCCAAGCACATAAAAGCCGTGATGAACATTGGTGGACCGTTCCTTGGTGTTCCAAAAGCTGTTGCAGGCCTCTTCTCTGCTGAAGCAAAGGATGTTGCCGTTGCCAGGTATAGAACAGCTGATTGTGCTTTTGATGATGGTTGCGTCTGTTGTGAACTCCAAGAACATTTTCAGTTGTACTTTAGTTGCTTGGTTTGTTAACAGAACTTCAATGTTTTTGAACTTGCAGAGCGATTGCCCCAGGGTTCTTAGACACGGACATATTTAGACTCCAGACGTTGCAGCATGTAATGAGAATGACACGCACATGGGACTCAACAATGTCTATGATACCTAAAGGAGGTGACACAATATGGGGTGGTCTTGATTGGTCCCCGGAGCAAGGCTACACTTGTTCTGGAAAAAAGCAAAAGAGCAACGGGACTCGCAGTGAAGACAGTGAAAATTTAATTTCCAAGACGAAGCCTGTCAACTACGGAAGAATTATATCGTTTGGGAAAGACGTGGCAGAGGCTCCACCATCTGAGATTAAAAACATTGATTTTCGAGTAAGCACATACTAATCATGTATTGTAGCTTTTGTGATTAGATGATTAATAACATGTACATGTTTCTTGGTGAAGGGTGCTGTTAAAGGTCAGAGTGTCCCTAATAACACATGCCGTGACGTGTGGACAGAGTACCATGATATGGGAATTGGAGGGATCAAAGCTATTGCTGAGTATAAGGTCTACACTGCTGATGCAGTCATAGATTTGCTACATTATGTTGCTCCTAAGATGATGGCTCGTGGTTCCGCTCATTTCTCATACGGGATTGCTGATGATTTAGATGACCCTAAGTATGAACATCCTAGACATTGGTCCAATCCGTTGGAAACAAAGTAAGTAACTATGTTCCATCTTGTGAGAATATGGCTATCAGCTCAGAGTTAAGAAAGCTATTTGAGTCTTTCTCTATGTTTATACTCATCTTATGCTACACGTTGCTCATCTTTAACCATTTTCGGTTTGTTCTACTGTTTTAGATTACCCAATGCCCCTGAAATGGAGATCTACTCATTGTATGGAGTTGGGATACCGACAGAACGATCGTACATCTACAAGCTTAACCAGTCTCCTGACAGCTGCATCCCCTTTCAGATCTTCACTTCTGCCCACGAGGAGGACGAAGACAGCTGTCTGAAAGCTGGAGTTTACAACGTGGATGGGGATGAAACAGTACCGGTCCTCAGTGCGGGGTTCATGTGTGCTAAAGCTTGGCGTGGCAAGACAAGATTCAACCCTTCAGGAATCAAGACTTACATTAGAGAGTACAACCACTCTCCACCGGCCAACCTGCTTGAAGGGCGCGGGACCCAGAGTGGAGCACATGTTGATATCATGGGAAACTTTGCATTGATAGAGGATATCATGAGGGTTGCCACAGGAGGTAACGGGTCGGATCTAGGACATGACCAGGTCCACTCTGGTATACTGGAATGGTCAGAGCGTATTGACCTGAAGCTGTGAATATATTGATCTATTTGAGGCTGCCAAGCTTTTGTGAACCTATGTACTTCCACGCAGGGAGAGATCATCATCATCATGTCCGAGTCACAAGAAGCCTGAGAATGATATGTGTGGTGGTGCAATATTCTCAATACCTTCATTTAATATCTATTCTTATTGGGGATATAAACTATATACAATCCTGTTATGTTTTGTCCTTGGAACGATAGTGCAAGACTTGCTGCGTCATGTGTATTTGTCTTGTCCAAAGCATCAATTTGTATTGGTTCTACATAGTTTAGACAATGATTCAAACTAGATAACGTAGAACTTATGTTATATCTTTGTGCCAAATTTTATAAAAAAGTCCCTCTATTACACATCATGAACTATGCAATCTTGTTTTTAATGGTTGTAAGAAAAATACACAAGAGCCATGTATCGATAAGTCTAAGAGTTCAGACGTGGCTTAACCTGGTCCATCTACTCCACACACGAAAGCAAGCGCAGTCATTAACGCAAAAGCGGCTTCGTAATCCTTCTCGGGATAAAAACAAGAGGCAAGAGCTTCTTCTCTTCCTCTCCAACCAAAATAGATCCTTTTGCTCTTCTCTCTATCTATGGAGCTGAGCTTGAGCACTTCTTCCGCTTCTCCAGCGGTTTTGAGGAGACAAGCTTCTCCTCTGCTTCACAAGAACCAACAAGTGCTCGGCGTAAGCTTTGCTTCTGCTCTTAAACCAGGAGGAGTTCTCCGGTTTCGTTCCCGGCGTCCGCTTCATCGTCCCATCACCTGCTCTGCCTCCCCATCAACTGCAGAACCATCCTCCGGTAAATTTCTCTCTTTTTTTATCTTCTGATTTCTTCTTTCTGTTCGGACAGGGTGAAAGTAGTAGTTTTGTTGCTGTAATTGATTTCAGTTTTGCTAAAGGAACGATTTTTATTTCTCTCTATTGCTAAAGGAACGAGTTTTGTATGCTAACAGAGGTGAAGAAGAAGACGTTAGTGAGGAGGAATGACGTGAGGAACATAGCAATTGTAGCACATGTTGATCATGGCAAAACTACTTTGGTTGACTCTATGCTCAGGCAAGCTAAGGTAAACGCATATAACATGTTTGATTTTTTTTATCCAATCTGTTGAGAACAGTTTTGTCCATGTAATATTTGCCTATATCTTTATCTTTACTTGTGTAGGTGTTCCGAGATAACCAAGTCATGCAAGAGAGGATCATGGACTCTAATGACCTTGAACGTGAAAGAGGAATCACTATTCTTAGCAAAAACACCTCCATCACTTACAAAAACACAAAAGTGAATATTATTGATACTCCTGGCCACTCTGACTTTGGAGGTGAAGTGGAGCGTGTCTTGAACATGGTTGACGGAGTTCTTCTTGTGGTAGATTTTTAATGCTGTGTCTCAATCAAATGGTCTGAAATAGTAAACTACTTTCAGCTCTGCGTATCTCATTTTTCCTCCCCTTGCTCCGTTTCCTAGGTGGACTCTGTTGAGGGACCAATGCCTCAGACGAGGTTTGTTTTAAAGAAGGCTCTTGAGTTTGGACATGCAGTTGTCGTGGTTGTAAACAAGATTGACAGACCTTCTGCTCGTCCTGAATTTGTTGTCAATTCCACTTTTGAGCTATTTATTGAACTTAACGCTACAGATGAACAGGTATTGTTGGTTTTGGATTTTGTCTATCCTTCGTGTGCTATCTCGCGTCACTCATACTTTTTGAGTATAGTTATATGATACTAACGTTACTAATTTTTGTTGTTGTTGTTGTTGGTGGTGGTGTGTAGTGTGATTTTCAAGCGATATACGCTAGTGGTATTAAGGGAAAGGCAGGGCTTACTCCGGATGACCTTTCAGAAGACCTAGGACCCCTGTTCGAGGCTATAATTAGATGTGTACCTGGCCCAAATATTGAAAAAGATGGTGCTCTTCAGATGCTTGTGAGTTATTCTGATTTTTTTCTACCTTTTCATGTGTTTGTTCCCAACCAAAGCAGGATATTCCTCAAACCAAAATGTACAATAGTACAAGATATTTGAATGAATCAGACATTCTAGCTGAGTTGTGTAGATATTCACTTGTGTGAAACTAATGTGTTTTTTTTCTCAGGCCACAAATATCGAGTATGATGAGCATAAAGGACGTATTGCTATTGGGCGGCTACACGCAGGGGCGCTACGCAAAGGAATGGATGTTAGGGTAACATTTCATTCTGTGGGCTCGTACCAAAAAAAAATCACCTTAAGCTAGTCAATTTCTCAAGTCTTTCCACCTTGTAGAGCAGGTGGCCTCTAAAATTAGGGAAAATGGAAATCAAAATGGACAAGAAATTCTTAGACGAAGTTTCTGCAACGTTTCCTAGGTTTCTAGTTCGTTAAACCTTGGGTTAAAATACGTCCAAAACGTAAGTGAATGAGGGATGGCACCATAACCTTAAGAACCAGCGAGGATTTAAAACGAACTCACTAGCTTCTTGTACAACTGATATGATTTGTTGTAAACTTATTGGGTATGACATTACAGGTGTGCACTTCTGAAGATTCCTGTAGATTTGCAAGAGTGAGTGAGCTCTTTGTTTATGAGAAATTCTACAGAGTACCTACTGATACAGTGGAAGCTGGAGATATTTGCGCTGTCTGTGGCATAGATGACATTCAGGTACACGTCTCTACATAAATAATTTGAGCCAAATTCGAAAGACTGTTGTAACGCTGCTGGATAATTGCTTGCTGCCATTTGTCATTTTCCTTTTGTTGCTAATTGAGTTGTAATGTCTTGGTTTCTTTGTAAACTCCTTACATTTGCAGATTGGGGAGACTATTGCTGATAAAGTACATGGGAAGCCTCTACCTACGATCAAAGTAGAAGAGCCAACTGTGAAAATGTCCTTCTCTGTAAACACCTCTCCTTTCTCTGGTCGTGAGGTAGGTGTAATCATGACTGTCATAAGTCTATCTTTCACATTTTCTATCAATGCTTGGTTAATGATTTTAAGAGAGAGGTTGTAACTTGGATTAGTGCAACGTTGTTGACCAAAAAGAAAAGGATTACTGCAACATTTTGATTTGAATTATATTCCTATTCTGTAGGGTAAATATGTAACGAGCAGGAACTTAAGAGATCGTTTAAACCGTGAACTTGAAAGAAATCTAGCTATGAAAGTGGAGGATGGTGAGACAGCAGACACATTCATTATTAGTGGACGCGGTACATTACACATTACCATCCTGATAGAAAACATGTAAGTACTTCACTGTACATTCGTTTCATATTTGATACTGAACGTAGCTGAACGATAACATGTTCCAGGCGAAGAGAGGGATATGAATTTATGGTTGGACCCCCGAAAGTTATCAACAAAAGGGTTAACGATAAATTGCTAGAGCCGTATGAGGTGAGTTTCTGACTGACACTATAAATTTCCTACATAAGAGATACGCAACAAGTTATGAAACTATGGTTTCACTTTGATTTGAATGTGTTTGGTTTCATTGCCTACTCACTGAAACAACTTTTGTTTTTCATCACTAATTCAGGTAGCAACTGTTGAAGTACCAGAGAATCACATGGGGCCTGTTGTTGAACTTCTTGGCAAAAGGCGTGGACAGATGTTTGATATGCAGGGTGTTGGGTATGTATCCTTTCTCTTACCATCCCTTTGATTTTATATGCAAGGTGCTCGGTTATGCCTCTTGATAATGGTTTTGTGATAAGACTGCCTCTTGATAAACTGCTTGGTAAATCTACAGTTTTCAGCTATTGAGATCAATCTGACTATATGTGTGTGAATCTTGAATGACAGGTCGGAAGGAACAGTCTTTCTGCGGTACAAAATCCCAACACGTGGACTTCTTGGATTGAGGAATGCAATTTTAACAGCGTCTCGCGGGACAGCTATCCTCAACACCGTATTTGACAGTTATGGACCTTGGGCCGGTGATATTAGCACCCGTGACCTTGGTTCGCTGGTAAGTTTAAGGAGTTGAGATAGTTTAGTTATATATGGTTTCTAAAAAGGAAAGTGTGGGTTTCAGGTCGCCTTTGAAGATGGAACATCAACATCATATGCTCTGGCAAGTGCACAAGAGAGAGGGCAAATGTTTGTAGGTGCAGGTGTGGATGTATACAAAGGTCAGATAGTTGGGATCCACCAGAGACCTGGCGACTTGGGCCTTAACATCTGCAAGAAGAAAGCAGCGACGAACATACGCTCCAACAAAGATGTAACAGGTATTTCATATAAACCTTAAAAGCTTTTGTGCAAGTTACAAATGCATCTCCTGACAATTCTTTGGTTGGTCAATTACAGTGGTTCTTGACACTCCCTTGACTTATAGTCTGGACGACTGCATCGAATATATTGAAGAGGATGAACTTGTGGAAGTTACTCCTCTTAGCATAAGGATGTGCAAGAATCCTAAAATGGCCAAGAAAGGCAGGTAAAGAAAAACCATTTTGCAGCTGGGGTTGGACGGAACTGAGAAGCTTTCTTAATTAAAAGATGAAAACTAGTTTCTAGTGATATTTCATATAGGCTTGTTTGATTCTTATACATAAGTCTTATTCTTATGAAGGGTGAGTCCTGGGATGTAATCAAATTAATGTTTTTTTCCGAAACCCCATATCCCATTTGCACTACTTCCATCTCTGATATCAACCATAAAACTTTCAACACCTGGAAAGGTAATATTGATTTAAAGCAAGACAAATAGAACAATATACAAAAGCCCATCCTTGTTGGTTATCTAGCTGAAGGGATGCTCTCACTAGGCATCTTGAGAAGGCGAGTTGTCAACTCGCAGGCAAACAATACTATTAAAACTATCAAAAATGTTGTCCATTATATAGAGATACTGTAACAAAATCGGCATCTCAGACTGACTGAGGCTGAATCGTTGCCTTTGTGATCATTAACTGGTCACGGTTGGGTAGTACTTGGTTGTTGCCAGGCCTGGGAGCCACCTGTTCGTCAGCTTTTACCACAGTATCTGCACACCCAGCGTTAGGTGGAAGCTGCTCAATCTTGTCCTTGCTTTTACCCCAAAGCACCAAATATATTCCAAAGACGATGACAACTGCTCCAACAACCCTACAAGTTCAGTAAACACATTTGAGCGAAAATATATTCTCTTAACTTTAGATCAATCGCAACATTAGACTTGGATCAAGGCTGTTTACCTTCCTAGGTACAGTTTTTCCAAGAAAACAAAGGAGCTTAGGATAGCAACGATAACCATGCTGAGAGGGTTAAATGCGCTCACAAACACAGGCCCTCTCTTCTTTGATGCCCATCCAATAACATAGTATGCTAACCCTGAGACAAGTCCCTGTATGACAGTCAACAATACTTCTTCTCTCAACAACCACACACATAAAAAGGTTTCACTGTGAAATGTTTAGGGACAAAGATAACAGTTGTCGTACCCCATATAGCGAAGCTAAAAGCTTCATGTCCGGGTGGATTTTCCAGACAGACATGTTCTTCCTTTCCCATATCAATGCCATAACAGTAGCCTCCAGCATCCCCATAATGCACATAAGTGCTGTTAACGAGAGCTCAGCATGATATGAATTTAGAATGTATGCCTGAAAAGTAATATATAATCCCTTCTGTTACCTTTACTACCTCTCTGTGATTTGACTGATATATCTACTAGAGTATAAGGTCGTTTGAATTGGCATATAGAAAGTTATAAGAATAGAGAGTGGGTTCTACCTGTAAAACGATGTAACATGACCAACTGAAACAGCTTGCTACAAGCATAATTGATCCTTTTCCTATTTCATCCTGCTTTGGAATATTCATAGCATGTGACTGCCCAATAATCCCCCTTCGCTTGCTTGTCCAAGGCAATTCAATGACATTCCCTTTGTAGAATGTCATGAGCATTGCTCCTCCAATAGCTACCATGGTTCCCACCAGCTTTGCCTGGCTGTGACGCCTTCTGATATTCACCTTCTCAAGTCTTTAGGAAAAACAGAAACCAAGTAAAAAAAACTCAGTGAAACAGTAGTATATGCATTGGAAACAATATTGGTAGAGAGAGTTACTTGAAAATGCAGGCCATTATAAATGTCATTGCAGGAAGTGCATTGCACAAAGCTGATGTGAATGTGGCAGTAGTAAGTTTCATCCCTGAGTAGTACAAGTTTTGTTCCACCACAGGCCTGCATTTGTTCATGTACACCTAGCTAGTTACACGGAGGAATCAATATCTATCATTGTGGACCAAAAAAGATGTAAGAAAATCATACTCAAATAAACTCAGGATGGATATTTGTAATAAGATTTTGAAAGTCAGCCTTGGTCTTGAGTTCCTACGTTTACAACACAAGAAACAATTATTTTAACTCCGTAGTGTATGACAGTATGTTGTTTTACAAACCTGAACCACAAGAAGAAGAAGAAGAAGATACCTCTCAAGAACGAGAGCGAAAGGAGTGATGAGAGCTGCAGCAACAGCCATACGGTAAGCAACTAAGACATGAGGGCTCATCCCTTGGTTCAAAGCTAGTTTTGCTACTATAGACATCAATGCATACAAAAACTGAATGAAAACAATGGCCATGAATGGCCTTGCTTTCTCAAACTTCATTATCTGCACCTTCTCTGCATACACCAAAAAAAAAGAAGCTTTTCCTCGTTTAAGAAAAGAGATGTTTTTGGTTTTGTTATAAGCAAAATAAAAGCGATATCTATGCGTGTATATATAATATGTTTCCTGTTTGATGCCTCATAACGTGTTCATGTGTTCCGACGTAAAGAAGATTCAAAACCTTTTTTTTTTTTAATTAAGTGCAGGTCATTAATACATACACCTAAAAAAAAACAAGAAGTCCAAAGAGCACTAAACTCGTGTTTTAAGAGGTAAAACAATTTCTTGATTGGTTCGGTGCTGACACTCATAGACCAGCTTTAATTTAAACTTGGCAGTTTCAAGTACTACTGATCTGCTTCTATTAATTATAGTATCACCTCATTTTTTCATACAAATTAATTTTATTTTTGTCGTTACATAATTTATTAGTCTAAACTCTAAACCGATCTATATAAGTCTCTTTCTCACTTTATCAACCGTTTCTCATGGATTTTCATCGATTTATAATATTTTTTTTATATTCGGCTATAAATAAAACATTGGTTTATGGTCTTCAATTTATTTTTAATTTTTATATTGGAAAAAACTCTCAGATTTATATAATTTTTTAAAAACTTGATTAGGACTCTTTAATCTTAGAATACCCATGTTTTGATAGGATATCTAAAGTTGATCACTATAAAGTATAGGCCTAGCAGTACTCATGAGATTGTTTTACGTCACAAAACAGAAAAGGGAGACCATGCACCTATTAATACGCAATGGAGAACCAATATGTTATGCAACATACACCATAACCATGAAACGACATGGTTTCTCTCATCATCATCAACTTGACTCGTAGAGAAAAAAAAACATTGAAAAGTGTACAGGAAACCACTGCACTACAATGTTTTGAAGTTGTTGTGATTTAGACCACATTAGTCTACAGATAACTAAAACTGTTTTGAAATAAAATACGAACCTGTAAAGATTCACAAATAACGAATAATGTATGTCGAGTCTTCCCAAGAGTCAAGACTGTAGTGGTCGGGCACATGCGGATTATGAACCACAATGTTGGTTGAGAAGGGTCGATGATGAGATGGGAGTTTCACTTTCTGAGATAATTAGTGAGTTTAAACAGGTTTTTAAATATATAAAAATTTACTTGACTTATATAAAAAGTTAATACAATAGAGATGCACGCAGATTACATGTGGAGACATTTTATAAATTGAAATCAAAGGAAAGAAAACTATTATGGAAAAGCTTAATAGGTATTAGGAAACGCAAAAATCATGAAAATACAGATTTTTAAGTATGTGGATGTAGTTACATTGAATAAATGCATTTAATTTCAGAGGACAAAATAGCTGTGGGTATATAGTTTAGTAGTATAATTAATGAATTATATATATAGATATACAGTAAAAACTCTAAATTAATACTTTTTAAATTAATAAATACTATAAATTAATATATTGGATAAATTCCTTAAATACATTTTTAAAATTTTTGTCACCAAAATAGATCTTACAAAAAAATGACTAAGATAGATTTTTTTTATTTTCAAAATTTTATTTTTTTTATATTTTTTAATTTTGAATCTCATTTCCAAAACATTACCCTATAACTCTGAATCAAGAGATATAAATATATATATATATATTTACACCTTTTAATAATTATTTTGATCATTTTTCTCCTTAAAATCTATTCTGATGACAAAAATGTTTTTAGGCATATCATATAAGATTCCTCTAATAAATTTCAAATTATTTTTAAAATATTTTTTTTTTAAAAAAAGTTGAAAATAACATTTTTATAAATTAATAACCTTATAAGTTAATAAAATATTATAATTCTTACATTATTTTTTTTGATCAATAATTCTTACATTATTTTTTTATATAACTTTTACAAAACAAATCCGATACAATGAAGCATCAGTCCATTTTTGTCCAATAAACCTATCTTCCGTAAAACAGGAATCCAACGGATGAACAAAAAATGTGGTAGATGCAACTCAATCACTTTAGTGTAAAACGGCAATAACAACAAAGATCCAAACCAAAGAGGACAAAATGTAGCAAGAAAGTTTGATGTTTAAAACGCACAAGCATGTTGATATGCTTATTCAGTCAAGAACAAGATTTTCATGGGCTAACGAAGACCTTAAGCATCCAGTTAAAGGCATCAGAGCCTCTTGCAGTAGATCTCGTCTTCTGAAAGTAACGTTCAAAGGAATACACTTCTTCATCAACGCTCTCGCTGGGAACTGTATCGTCTGCTAGCTCCACTGCTGCTACCTGAGCAACCTGGAAATTCTCTGCAGTCTGTTGCAACTTCTGTGCAGCCTCCTTCTCACCAAGTGTTACCAGACATATCAATAAAGACTTAAGCTCTCGCTTTCCTCCTTCTGTCATACGCATACCCTTCAAATGATCAACAAGAGCCATCTCCTCACCCGCACTGCCATTTACACACCAATTTGATTCATCATTACATTTTTGCTCATCAAAAGAAAAGCAATCAACTTTCATAAGAACATATCTACTACATACCTGCCAGCACGGATTTTCCCGCTCTTTCTCTGGCGCCTCAAGTCTCTTGCCTTAGTCGCCGTACTTGAGGTGACTGAAGCAGCAGAACCTCTCCTTGTCCTACAATAATAATAAAGAAAACAACTATGTTATGTTATGCAACCTAAGATCAGCCAAGAAGTTCTGCTGAGAAAGTAAGACAAGCACAAAAATGTACCCAAAAGTATAGGCGCTCATTCCACTCAGGTTGCTACTTGCTTCTGAAGCTGTGTCATCATCTAGATCAATTACTGACCGTTCCTCTGACTTGAGCTTTGCTGCAAGCAGTAATCGTCTCTGACGAACAGCTAGATACCGAGTCAAATATTTTCCTACTTTTTCTATCGATTCTTTGAATTCGCTTACTAGACCAGTAGCACACTCGAGAGCTGAACTCTTCACCACTGAGATTAAACCATCTTCTGTATGCAGAAAGGCAACCCTTAAAGCTTCTTCCCACTCCCTGGCATTGATAAGCAAGTTAACTCCTCCGCTTACATCTCCACAATATTCTAAAGCTATCTTTGCTGCTTCCCCTGGTTTCCCAAGAGCATTGACCTCTTCACAGAGTTCGTACGCCAATTTCAATATCTCATCTTTACCTAACTTCATTAGTGCCCCAACTCTGAGTACCCCACTCCAATCACCACACTCACGATAAGCCTTTGAAGCCTTTTCCAGGTTTAAGCAACATAGGTAAGTAGTAGCAGCATCCTCAAAACGTTTTTCATCGGTGAGATGATCTGCCCAAGCCTCTAGAACTGCTTGTTTCTTTTCAGTATCCGTAATTAGCTGAAGGCCAAGCGGGAAAAGTTGAGGGTTTTTCTTCATCAAGTTCATGCAATCAGGAAAGTAGTCATCCCCTGCTGATACGATGTTCTTGAGAGCACTATCAAACCGTTGAAGTTTAAGGTCAATGTTGAAATGCATCAGGGGTTCGGACATTCTCTCCAGCTCCTGAAGATAAGGTAGAAATTCTTTCGGATCACGTTGGGAATTGAGCGCCACGATAGCTGCAAGGTTCAGATCATAAAGACCTAAGGCAGCTTCGAAGACAGCCTCTGAATCCAGTAACCACAGAAGGTGTTTCAAGGCTTCTTCTGCTGATGGACGAGACTTTTTCCTTGAATCATCAGAAGAGTTTTGCAACTCCATTTCACGAACAGATTTTATCCTCATGAGAGATTCCTCAATGGCTGGTGGATCACTTCGGGCAAGAGTTGTCAAAATACAGAGTTCCCTTGACGGACTCTCTGGTATATGCTCTTCAAGGGCTTTCCTAACTGCCTGTAGAACTGATGATACTTTGTTACCGCTTGGTTCTTTCGGTTGGACAACCTTGTCCCTCTTTTTGGAAAAGGAAAACTTCCTGTAAAGTGTTTCTGTAACATCTTCATTCTTCATGGCACAAACAAATTCTGTAACGTGGTTCAAATTGTTTACTTGTTCAACAAATTGTACAGCTGATTGTAGAAATGCCTGCCACCCATAGAGGTCCACGATAACATTAAAGTCGATTCTATGTCGCCTTACCAAGTTTAATGCATCTTTGAACCGTTGCTGAGCTAACGCATTCGTAATGGAAGACAGGACCAGCTTTCTAGGATAGATGCATTCGAGATTTCCACGCATAGTTTGTAATATCACAGCAGCTTCATCTCCATTGAGGACTCCTATTACTTTGGCACCTTTTTCCCAAACATTTACGTAGCTCATAATTTCCTCGTCTCGTTTTCTACCATCAATAACAAAGTACACATTTCTAAGTGCCACTTCTCCCTGCAGTACATCCTCCGTATCGACAATAAAGAGAAAATCCTGTTTGGTCAAAATAATCAGATGGGTAACCACTTCATTGTCCAGCTCTGAATAAAATGAGAAACTGCTGCAGTTATTACATAGGCTCTTCCCGTTGATGTACAGTCTACCCATATCATCTAGCCCACATATCAAGGGGTTTTGCACGCCACCAGTATCAACCTGCGCCACCCTTACCCAAGGACAAGTTGATGGAAAACAGACACTATTATCACTGATACGAGTTTCCATAAAGCCTGATCTTGATGTATAGCTAAGCACTTTCCCACCCTCAAACTCTGCAAAGGCTGAATCGCGTCTACTAGGATTCCAGGCAAGAGCCATGACAGGTGATTCGAGAGGTGTCTGGCAAGTAACGCTAGCACCAAAGCCAGAGCATGTTACTTGATCAGGAACATGGTCCTCATAACAGACAACTTCAACTTCCTGTAAATAAGAACCATGAAGCTCTGTGTCAGACGAAGCCGAAGAGAGACATTTGTTCTGGCTAGAACCATAAGCAGAGACGCACAGAAGTGAATGGACATCCAGCCATAGAAGATGTATAACAGAGCCCAGTGCTGTTTTACATTCTGAAACTTCCACATTGAAGTCCCTGCCTTCAAGATCTTCCCAAGTATTACGTGCAGGAAACTCAACAAAAGACAGGTTTCCATCAGACAAGAACACAGCCAGACAATTCTTAGAGTTCCTTGAGTAATATGCTATATCCCTGATAGCGGAAGAAAAACTAAGGCTGAACAAAGACATAGGAGGTGGCATCAAGGACAAAGACAGTGGTGTCACGAGAATCTTGGAATTATCTACGACAAAGGCTGTTGAGTCCTCCATGACTGCCGTTACCCAAATAAAATTACAAACAGTCACTTGCCCTGCCACAGTCCAACATATTAACTGCGTTGGCTTTGTTGGATCCCACATGACCATTACTCCAGCTTCCCTTGGATACCTAATCTCGTGTTTCAGGTACCAGTGATTGTTGCTAAAGAACCACACCCTAATAGCATCATGTGTTTTGCAACTAACAACCCCTGCAAGAAGATCTGATGCAGAATTCCACTTCAGAGTTTCAAATGCTACGTTAGCATCTCCAGGTTCCCCTATGCTGAATGAGCTCCTCTCAAGTCCATTCCTCTCGAAGAAAGCGATTGACGGACAGCCATCATCTGACTTCTTTTTATAAACAGCTGCGAGTTTTGCCCCACTAGGCATCCATTCAAGAATCCCCTTCATGAAATCTTTTGTCTCCGAAGAAGACTGCAAAGCGCCAGAGTCACTCTCCCATATCTTAATCTTCTTAGACATACAACCGGATTCAAAAACCTCACCCATCGTCGCAAAATACTTCCCATCACCCCTCCAAGAAATGAAAGTTCCCTCACAGTTTACAGCCACATCATCTGCTTCAGCTGAAACAGTTGTTTTTTCACATGGTTAGCAAATCTAAAGGAGGTGTTTAGGAAAATTTTTAGCTAGAACCATAAACTTAACCCTTATACAGTCCAAAAGAATGCAAAAGAGAGAATTGTAAGGGGTCCTTACGTACGTACACACCTTCAGGAACCTCAGAAAGCGCCCTCTCGTACATCAAAACCCAATCATAAGTCATAACAAGCAACTGACCAAAACCAGTAATCAAACCAAGTAGATCTCCAGTAGGACTAGGCGAGAGACACTTGACACCTCCTTCAATGTTTCCAACAAGCTCAGTCACATTGCTCTCAACCTCATGCACAAGCAGAAGCCCACGAGAAGTCCCAATTAATAAAGACTCCTTCTCCGCGAGATAATCAAAGGCAGTGATGAAATCCCCTGCCTCCAAATCAATACTGCAGACCTCCACAGGCAAACCCGTCTTCGCACAATCTCTCCCATTCTGACAACATTACAATCATGAAGACATCAACACAAACTCCAAAACATGTATTTTCTTCTCTACCAACCCAGAAAAATCCTTACTTGCAAGTTCATTCACAAGAAACTTGAATAAAACCATATAAAGACTAAAACTTTTTTTGTGTCACTCGCTTCCTTATCAATCAAACACATGATGTAACCAAAGGGGGAAACAAGTTTCAGAGGCACTGATTGCTTACTTGGAAGGAAGAGAGGTGAAGGGTGTAAACGAAGTTGGTAGAAGATGCGAAGAACAAGCGACTTTGGTCGATGTCATAAGCTGCGAACTGTACAACTTCGTCTTCAGTCGAATGTAATTGGATGTTCTCAGAAACCTCAGAGAAAAGCTTCAAGTTTTTCATGTCGGAGAAGTTCAACGAACTTTGCAGCTACAGACAGATCCAGGAGGCAGATTTAAGATTTAAACCCTAAACACTAACATTAGGGTTTATACCAACACAGCCGCTATATGCTTCTCTTCTAGTTTGATTGCTAAGTATAAAGTTGTATAAACTAGAAAGAAGACCCGGTTTATGTTTAACAGCCGGTTCAATGTTTTAAGAAGCTGGTTTACTTTTAAACAGCCGGTTCTTTTTTTTCTTTTACTAGTAGTGATCATTTTGGCTCCGCTCTGCATGTCCAGTCTTACTCCCTCACTAGCGACGAGCAGGCAAGCAGCATCACCATGCTTTCCACCAAATTCGTTTTGTTGATTATTTCTATTCACTCCTACTCTTTATAAACACAATTATCTCAAAGGTTCTTACTATATCTTCTCCTTAATAAACACTATGGTTTAAGGATGTTTGTAGTGGTAGAAGCTGCTTTCTAATTGACACTATGATGTCCCGTGAATCGAAGGATATAGCCAAAAGAATCCAAAAGTCTATTTTGGTGACAAAAAACTTTTTTTAGATCTATTTACGGATATGTTTCTTTACGGAAATCCAAAAAAAAAACAGAAAGATGTTGGGGTTCCAAGATTTTTGTCATTGAGTGACAGACGGAATGCAGCACATGAGCATGTGAAATGTTGATCATCATCCGAAATAAGAAACTAGCTAATAAGTTTCAACAAGTTTTTCTTTTCGAATATAAGAGAGACATGAAAACACATGCAACAAAAGGACATAAACAGAAAGAAACAAGAAACCAGATTGAGAAAATCTGTCAACTTCACTCGACCTACGATGAGTAAGCATCTCTCTCATCCGCTCACTCTGGCTTCCGGGCCAAGAAGAAATACATTGGCGTGAATATCTCTCTCCTGTTAAACATACACATATTTTTAGAATTTGAATACTGGAAGAAGGGGAACATATAGATTAACTTGGGATCCCCTCTCACCTTCCACCGTCGACTAATCCTTCTGCGGCCTTCTCCAGAAAATCTGAAACCCTTTGGCTTCCTTTAGGTGCTAGTCTTATGTACTCTAGAACCTTCACCTATATATATATTATAACAATGACAAGTACATGAACAACGATTAGTTAATGAATGAGATTTGGCAGATGACTCAAAGCAAGTTTTAATTTTTTACCATGTTTTTGGTTATGAATCGTCCAACAGCTGTTAAGCGGAAGCTACTGAGCGAGAAGTGATTTTTGTCCAGAGGTAAGTACCATGGGACCGGCGAGTCCTCAGCCAGATCCTTCTCCCATATTACCTTTATCCCAAGGCAGATGATAATAAGATGTCAAAATGTTTGCATACGGAAAGTAGAGAGGATATGTAGTCAGAAACTTACTTCAAAACCAGCCTGCTTCAGAGCTTCCAGGCATTTTGAAGTGAGCCTTATGTCAGGCAGCCCATCTCCAATCTCTATCTCTGCCTGCAAAGTCTTTGTTTGTATTCACGTAGATAACAGATCTCACATAATATGTATGGATAGATGCAAGAGACTACACTAGACCTTTATTTTCTGATGTTGGGCGTTATCAGGGTCAAATGCATCAGTCATGCACCACTCATAGGCAGCAAAACATTGCCCGGGCTTTAGCACTCTGTAGATCTCCTTGTAGCATCCATACTGTTGTTGAGATCATCATAATGATGAATCATAAATGCAGGGAAGAAAACAAACAAATAAATCTATTTGTTTAGGATATTGACATACTGCATCAGGTGCGTGACAGGTTGCCTCTATAGCATAAACTGCATCAAAACTGTTTTCAGGGAATGGCATCTTCATGAAATCAGCCTGCAAAAGGTTAACAAATAAAAACCTTCATCACATTGCACTTTACAAAGATGTTTTCCTTTCAAACCCCATGATTTACAAGTACAAGAAGTAGGAATTTAACTGACCTTGACAAAGTTACATGTCTTGTCAACACCTGCAAGTCGGTTCAGTTCCTGCAAAGAAGACGATTGCCAATATAAATTAATTAAACGAAACCACCAAGGAAAAAGAACAGGAATCAGATGATGGAGTTCAAGTACATATATAGATCTGTTACCTTGCCTCTGGTAATCTGGTATTCGTTATTGTTAATCCCTGTAACAGATGAATTGCTGCAGCAGAGTAAACACAAACACACAACTTAGAGAATGAAGTATTTTCTTAACCATGTCATGTACTTGAGAACTAATGTAGAGGATGTAAAAGAATGTGATAATTTTGGTATGTGTAAGTCATTTTAAAACCTGAATCGTGCAATTTCTCTCAGTGGTCCACCAATTCCACATCCTACATCCAGTACCTGTTTATAAAAATAATGAATATCTGATGGGGAAGGGTTCATAATTTTGGAGCGGTGAGCTAAGGTTGATCAAACCTTTTGTCCTGGTTTAACGGCAAGCTGGAGCGCAAGGAAGTGCTCGTGACGTTTGATACTCTCTCGAAGTGATTCTCCTTTCCATCTATCAAGAGTAGTATCAGTGTCTCTGAGAGTGCAAGCAAGTAAAAAAGTATTTTTGTAATTGTAGAACATGAAACAGAGTGGGGAAACGGCACCTGTGTGCAAAATGGAAAGACTCTCCCCATCCATACTCATAAAAGCTAGTAGCAAGGTCATAATACTTATTCACCTGAAAAAAAAAATGTTATTAGGATGATTCGGTATGAATACCCCTGACCTACTGAACTGTGCTTGTTCATTACACGTGTTATCAAAGCAGAGAGACATAAGCATACTGGAATTACCATGTCAGTGTAATTAGCTTTTCTATCTTCCTCGTCACCACCATGGAAGACATGATACTGCTCATACCTGAATCGCCAAAGAAATAAATGAGTGAAGAGTTGACTATAGGCCACACAGGAAATTTTCATAGTGATGCATGAAGTAACAACAACAACAAAAATCAATTGGGCCCCTCAAGAACGTGAAGGTAGTGAAATACACGTTCGAATGTATATTTTTATTTATACAAGAACATGGACCATCTCAGTCTTTGTTCTGCTGTAATGAAAGCTCAGTTACGAAGAGAGGCGTTTGATTAGTCAATGCATCAGTTTCGTGGGATTGGTTAAAAGCAAACAAGAGTGGGGACATGTTGAACATAACATACAATGTTGACCTTTGGTAAGAAGAGAAAAAAGAAGATGATCTTGGTAACGATAGAATGAATCACACACATAATGCATGCACGATAGAGAAGAAAAAAGGGAAATACTTTTCGACGGCGGTGAGAACATCGGACTTATCGATCTTGCCACCAAGATTGGAGGCGAGATCCATAGCGCCAGACTTTGACATTATCGCCAAGAACAGGGGATCTGCAACAACGAACGCATCACATAAAGAAAAGGTCAGAACGGAAGAATAAGAGAGAGTCAAAATATGTATCAACGGAGGAGGAGGAGGACTTACAAAAAGCTCTGAGGGATCAAATGCTAGAATGGACCAAATGGATACAAAATAATCTCAAATAGACCCACCCCTTTTTCTTTTTATTTAACATTTAATTTTAAATAGAAATTTAGATAAAAAAATACCTTAAAAACTTAAAGAATTCAATATATTTACTAATTCATGCCACTACTATCCTACCCAGAATCCAACCCAGATCCAGACCCAAAACCCGACCCGAAACCCGATCCAAGTAACCCTCAATTTTTTTTTCTTCTCCCTTTCTTCTCCATCAATAGTTCTTTCACATTAAAACAAAATCAAAAAATTTCTTCAACCATCCACCAGATTTTTTCTTTCTTATCCTAAATCGATACACCCATAGTCATATTAAATCGATCATATCATACCCACAATCAAATTTCATCTTTTACGTACAAGATTCAAAATGAATAAGAACGCAGAGTATTACTAGTACAACTAGTACAACTCTATTTAGTACAACTAGTATAACTAAAACGAGTATAACTAGTATAGATAGATTAAGTATAACCAATATAACTAGTACAAGTAAAACACATATAACTTTGCAATTAATATAGTGATCTTTATTTTATTTTCAGCATATGAAGATGATAGAAAAGAGTATGATGTAGAACCAATAAGATATGTTGGTCTAATCTTCCCTCTCTTCATGCATGTGTCAAATACATGAATTGTATATTTTAATAATATTTGATTTTGATGATGATTTGTTTACAAATTGTACTAGTTATACTAGTTGTACAATTTTCAAAAAAAAAAATAATTTTATTTTTTTTGCTATTGACGCCAAAAAAGTTGATGCAGAACTAGAAAAATCTTCAACCGTGCTCCAAAAGCACGAGTCACCAGTAAGAAGAATAAAGAGGGAGCATGATGACAACTAAGGTCTCATTTCATGTGAAATAGATAATTTTTGGGGTTACTTTTGGAAAATTATGTTTGTTATAAACTTATGTTCTTTTAGTATTAAAACTTATGTTTCTTTTGATGTTAAACTTTTTTTAATAGCTTTAGAAACTATTAAAACTTATTTTCCTTTTGAAACTTATATTTTGTAAGCGATAATTGTGTTTAGTTTAAATATACATGTATTTTGGCATAACTAGTACAACAAATTCAACGAAGTAATAATATTTTAGAATGGTATAACTAATATAACTACTCGACATTAGTGTTCAACCATAATTGTTAAAATATGATACATATTTAAAACGTTATCCACATTTAAAATAATATTAAAATAACAAGTAGTTGTATCAGTTTTCTAGTTGTACCGACTGTACATAGTTGTACTAGTTTTTGAGTTGTACCAATTTGTGCATAGTTGTACTTTGACAGTGAAATAAAAAATATTAGTTGTACCACATAATAAATAGATTTACCTCAGTTGTACCACTTATTTATGTTTACATGTATTTGCCCTGTTACAATGAAATAATTAGTTTTGTAAAAATATATTATGTATGTTTTCCAAAAATTATGTGGAGAAACGAATTAACAAACCTTAAAAGTATAAGGTATATCATGTAAACTTATAGAGTTATGTGATAATTTAATTTTTTTTTTCAAAACTTCAAATTAAATTAAAGAAATTTTCTGAGTACATATCAGTTGAGATATTTGATTGTTTTCTTCTATGGAATATCAAATTAGTTTTGTTGATTTCTGAAATGTCAAAGTTATACTAGTCTTACATAGTTGTACTGGTTGTACCGGTTTGTACATAGTCGTACTAGTTTTTGAGTTGTACCGTTTTGTACATAGTTATACTAGTTTTTGAGTTGTACCGGTTTGTTCATAGTTGTACTTTGGCAGTGAAATAAAAAAAACTAGTTGTACCACGTAAAATTTCAACTTAAATCAGTTGTATCACTTCTTTATGTGCACATGTCTTTGCCCCAATACAATGAAATCATCAATTTTGTTAAAATACACTTGATGTATATTTTCCAAAAACTATGTGGACAAAGAAGTTAACAAACCTTAAAAGTATAAGGTAGATCATACAAAATTATGTGATTGTGTTATAATTTTTATTTTATTTTCAAAACTTCAAATAGATTAAAAAAAATTTCATAGTACATGTCAATTGAGATATTTGGTTGTTTTTCTCATATGAAATACCAAATTGGTTTTGTGAATTTTTGAAATGTTAAAGTTATACCAGTTGTATCAGTAATACTCTTCCAATATATAATAAAAAATTATAACAATTGTTTATATGTCTAGTTTTAGGGCTGTACCAATATTTTAACATCATGACTTTGTAAAAATATGTTCAATGTTTGTTTATTTTAATAATATGACTAATATAGTTAATAAACCTTTAAAATATAAAGTATATAATGTAAAATTAAGAGTGTAATGTAACAATTTAATAAAAAAATGAAAAACTCAAAATATAGATGAAATTTTGTCATCATATACTAACTAGAATATTTACTTGTTTATTTTATGTGTAATTATAACATTTATATACTAGTTATACAATTTTTAACATATTTAATTGTACTAGTTATACTAGTTGTACTCAGTCGAATGTGAATAAGATAAGTGAAATTGTGTGGTCAAGATTAAAACATATACATGATGATCTAATGGCTCAGATTATCTCTTCATTAAGGGTAAAATTGTCTTTTTCTTTTCTTTGGTCTATGTAGATTTTTTTGGGTTGTAGGAGATTATTTTTTCACCATTTGGCCTATTTGAGATTATTGTCCAGCTCTGAGAGGTGAATCGGAGTAGTAGTATAGTAGTGGTGGGGGAAGAGCTTTACTTAATCAGACTTATTAAACAAAACAAAAAGAGTTGGCAGCGAGAGAGTCAGAGAGATTCCAAAAAAACCGTCAACACCCACCAGCTTGGCAAATAAATAAATAAATAAATACAAATTTAGTTGGACAAATCTCTCAGTTTTTTTTTTTAATATTTATCATAAAATTAATCATAAAAATAATTGAAATATATTTTTTTTATTTTAAAAACTTTTATTTTTTAATTTTATATCTCACCTTTAAAATTTTACCTCATATAAACCTTAAATCTATATTAGTTAATATATATATATATATATATTTACATTAATTAATAAATTGTATTTAGATTATTTTCTCCTTTAAAACTATTTTTTGCCATAAAAATTTAAAATATGCTATCTTAAAGTATCTTTCAATTTAGTTTCACATTATAAGTAAAAAAATTGTTAGCTAATTTGAGCCTGCTTAGAGCAGCCCAATAAGGGTTTTCGCTTCGGAATTCTATAAAAATATTTTTGGGCTGAATTTGTCATATAAATATAATTTGTCATAAATATTTATAATTAAAAATATATATATATATATTGAGAAGTGGCTAGAATCTCCCAAGTGGAAATTGCTGCATAAATTTTCTTATTGGCCCAAATTGTCTTCTTTTTTTGTTCAAATAGGCCCAAATTGTTTTTAGAACGGTAAAAAGTCTTGACAAATAAATCAACTTGCTCCACACACCACATATATCTCTCCGGGCGCCCCGACCATTCCTCCTACCTCTCCACTTGGCTGCCTGCTTCAACACTGGTTACAGACACCTTACACTCCATAATCTCATTACTTATCACAACCTCCACCACCGTCTCTCTCTCTCTTTATCGATGGCTGCTCCCTACACGTTAGTCTCCGCCACTCGACTCTCCGTTTCGCTGCCTAATCCTCACGTGCTCCTCACGCGTCGCCGTTTTCATTTGCCCTTAGCAACTCTTGCCTCTTCCTCTCCAGAGTCATCATCGACCCCTAGTTCGACTCCCGTGGTCAACGGTAACACTTTCTCAACTTCTCATGGAACTCCCGATAAGGTTGTTGTGGTTGATAACAGCCCCTTTGCCCGCTTCTTCCGTTCCACCGAATCCACCGTCGAGAGGGTAACAACTAATACATCAAACTTTTGATGACTCGAAAGCTGATGGAACAGAACATATTTAATTGCTTTTGATGTGTTTGTGGATGGAACAGATCATATTTGATTTCCGGTTCCTGGCGCTCTTGGCAGTAGGTGGTTCGCTGGCTGGTTCGCTACTCTGCTTCCTTAATGTAACTTTCTTGGTTTTAGTCTCAACTGTTCCGACACAACTACAACATTCTCTATACTTAAAGTAGTGACTAAACTATGTAGGGGTGCGTCTATGTCATGGAAGCATATAAAGTTTATTGGACTAACTGTGTCAAAGGCATCCACAAGGGCCAAATGGTTTTACACCTCGTCGAAGCTATTGGTAAGAGTGATTGACTTATATGGTTTTTTATTTATAATACTGATTCTTTATGAAAATCTTGATGTGCAGATGTGTATCTGGCTGGTACAGTTATGTTAATATTTAGTATGGGTTTGTATGGACTCTTCATCAGCAACTCTCCTCCTAACGTCCCTTCTGAATCCGATCGTGCCCTTAAAGCCTCTTCTCTATTTGGAATGTTTGCAATGAAGGAGAGACCAAAATGGATGAAGATCAGCTCACTCGATGAGCTCAAAACCAAAGTTGGACATGTTATTGTCATGATCCTTCTTGTGAAGATGTTCGAAAGAAGCAAGATGGTTACCATCGCCACTGGACTTGATTTGCTTAGTTATTCCGTTTGCATTTTCTTGTCCTCTGCTTCTCTCTATATCCTCCATAACCTCCACAAAGGAGAGCACTAAGTGTGCCCATAGTATCTTCTCCGTTTGTACAGAACCATATCCAATATAAGTTTAAGCTATTTGAACAACCAATGTTCTTGTTTATTATGTTCATTCACTAGAGGAATAGTATATTCTCAGATCATTCACATTATGTACATTTCGTAGCTTCGCCAAGGCAATGCCATTGATTTGCCTTACCCTCTCTCTTGAAAGCTTCAACGACTTACCTATCTCTTCAAAAGACATAGGAGTCTCTCCATTGAGACCAAAGTAGAGTCCCAATACTCTAGATTCTCTCGCGGTAAGAGTTCCCAAAAGCTGCTTAATCCCCTTCTTCATGTGCTCCTTTTTCACCATCTCCTCTGGTCTTGTTTCATCTGGTCCCCTTACAATCTCCTGAATCATTCAAAACTCTCAAGAGTTACTACTCATTGTTATTCCTCTACTATGGCAAAAAAAATTGAAAGTGTACCTGCAGTGTCATGCGGCCATAATGAGATGCGACTCTGTCCAAGGAAACAGGAGATCTGCTCCTCTCTACAGCTAGTCTAACCGCTGAAACATTGATGTTGAGGTGCTCTGCAATCTCTTCGGAGCTTGGTGCTCGTCTTAGTTTTCTGGTTAAAACATTACTAGCTTCTGCAACTTTCGCCGTTAACTCCCACATGCTTCCCTACACACAACAAACTAAAACGATGCATTCACTAATCACTTACCACTTCAGACAAACACATTATCATTTACTTCCCATGTTATATATAACTTAGCTATGGAAGCTGACTTAACATGGCTGATGCATATAGGTAACGTCAAAAGTTAGTAACTTATATTTGGTCTTTCAAGGATTTGAAACTCTTATTAACTCAATAAAAATGTAAAAATTAGAGATGCAGGGCTCACCGGCAATTTGACTAGTCTAGACTTGTGAGCAATAGCTCTAAGGATGGCCTGTTTGATCCACCAGTAAACATAAGTGGATAGTTTGTAGCCACGTTCAGGATCAAACCTCTCAGCTCCTCTAAGGAGCCCTATGCTTCCTTCTTGAATCAGGTCTTGCAGATTCAACCCTTTGCCTTGGTAGCCAGTTGCAATAGAGACAACGAGCCTCCTGTAACAACGAGTAATCTTTTCTCTCGCTTCTCTTCTTCTGCATAATATCTCATTAGCACTACGCTTCTTCTTCCCTTTGCCAGAACTGGACAACAAAACTGATACCATTTCATTCTTTTCAGCACTTGTTCCAAGATTTTCAAGTATCGCTCCTTCCTGATTGTTACCATAAAAAGAAAGTTTTTAAGTTCTTGCCTTGGTGAAATATTCGAAAACTTTCCATAAATGATGTAAAAAACTATATACCTTGAGGTACAAGCAAAGCTGAACCTCTTCTAAACGACTCAGAAAGCCAGATCGTGAAGCTCCAACAAGAACACTGGTTTGTTCTGCTACTCCTTCTACTTCTAGGTCAACATTTTCATCTTCTTCTTCAGGCTCCAAACGCTCGAAACCTGCTCTTCTCCTCCTCCTCCTCTTCCTCCTCTTTTCTAACTGAGATCCCCATTTCTCAGGTTTGATCACCACAGAGCTCTCAGCTGCTCTATCCACAATGGCTTCATTGAAAAGCAGAGTGGTACCAAACTTTGTGGAAGATGGGGATGGAGATGGTTGACATTGGTGACTTGTTCTGAGTAAAGGAGAAATTGTTGGGAGAGGAGGAGACGGGCACATGGTGGCGGTGGCTGTGGTTGGTATGGTGGCCATGGATGATGAGCTGCAGAGCTTCCACACCTTAAGATATTTTTTTTTCTTTTTTATCTTCTTTTTGGTCCAGTGGATGGAAGCAGAAGATAATTCTCTCTTGGGTTACTTATCATAGAGAGACTCTGTGTCATCTATCACTATCAGTTATCACCAATTAAATTTGATTTATTTTTATTTTATTTTTTGACGAAATTTTGTTAAGGTTATGTACTTTTGTGGATCAATGGTTTTTGAAATTAGGAAGTACTGTTTACTCCAGAGTTGGACTAGATCTTCTTCTTGCTGCCTATTTCTAATGGTTTTCAGACCCAACTAAAAGGCCCAGTAAGCTTGGATCCTAGTTTATATACTTTTTGGGTCTACGCTACATCACATATAAGTTGATCAGATGTGGATCAAATGTCACTGTCTTGACCCCACGTGCAGGAGGATGGGAACAAACCGCTGTTGTATAGCTTGCTGTAGCATACTGTGTGGACAACACACGTAACTCTGTACCTCCTCGTGATTTGATGGTGGGCTCCACCGATATAGCTGACGTGGAATTGTCCCACACACTCTTGCCACAACACATGGAATCAAGTTTAGTACTACTACCATATATGAATGCATGGAATTGGTAAAACCAGAGTGATGCTTTTTACCTTTTGATACTATTTAATATTCTTAAAGCACTTGATGCTTTAAATTTTGTTAGTATCCCTAACAAGACAGACGATAATAATTGAAATTTAACATTATAATATATGAAAGCAAAAAAACATTATAAGATACATGGACGTGAGAGCGTGTTTATTGCAGGTCTCATGGGGTTCTTAACTTTTTTAAGAGACGTATCTTAACTTTAACTAAGAAAACTTAATAATCGTCTCTTAAATAAGAGACTTAAGAGACGTCTCTTAACGGGAAAATTAAAAAAAAAAAAAAGTGAAATTATAAGTTATGAACTCCGCGTAAGAGATTGTGGATAAGTGGATAAACATGGCCCGAAGGAAGTTGATTTGGTAAGTGAAAAGAAGCTATTCCCGATTACTTCAATCAAGTCTGACAACATTGTTTAGTTTTAATATGTGTAGCCACCCACTTCTCATTTTGTCGTCTCCTTCTTATCCCATGTGACCTCCAAAAACACATTCCTATGGTCGTTACTGTGTTTTAAATTTACGTATTACTTTTAGATAAACTAATTAATCTTCAACATTTGGAAATTAATTATCGTATTTTGCTGTGAGATATAGGTCAGTGAACATGTTAAAGAGATTGTGTTGTGTGACCACCTTTTTGCTCCAGTATATAAAAGTATACACATTTGTATTCGAATCTGTATGGTAACGCAATTGATTATGAAATATTCGGTTACCGTATTCGACATTATTTTTCTTTTAGGGGGCGCGTTATCTTGAGAGTTTTTATAATTAACGCTGTGATATCTCTTGTGGTGGTGGAGAGTTGAATCTAGAAACGATGGCGGAGGAGTACAAGGAGACGTTGTTGGAGAAGAATGAGTATCACGAGGGATGTCCTGGTTGCAAGGTCGAGCAGATGAAGCATCTCCGGAGAGGATATCCCTATCTTGAGCTTTCCTTCGTTTGGATCATCGTCCTCTCCACTTGTAACTCCTCTTCTTTCATTCCAATGGTCAATTGGTTTTGTTCCTGATGATTTTGGATTAAAGCTTTCTTGTGTTAAAAGTAATGCTTATTTCGTTTTTGAAAGCCTTTCTCATCTTGGGATTCTTGTTTGTGTGTTGCAGCTCTGCCGATTTCCTCACTCTATCCTTTCCTCTATTACATGGTGTGTAATTTTATTACAGAGTTGTCTTGTTATGTCTCTCATTCTTAGGGTTTCTGTTTTACAAAACTGATGAACATGTCTTGTCTGTTTTTCATAGATTGAGGATTTTGGTGTTGCCAAAACGGAGAAAGATATTGGGTTTTATGCTGGGTTTATAGGTGAGATAACTAAACATTGCCTCAATCTATTATCTTCCATATTTTCTTACCATTTGTTTTTTTTCTAATAAGTAACCTCTTATCTTTGTCTACTTCCAAGCGTGCTCATTTATGTTTGGCAGAGCATTGACGTCCGTTTTTTGGGGAGTTGTGGCTGATCGTTATGGAAGAAAACCCATTATACTCTTGGGAACTATCTCAATGTTAGTAGTTATCAATTCAAGATTGTTTAGACTAATATTGTATCTCCCCCCCTTAAGTTAACTCATTTTGCAGTGCCATTTTCAATGCTCTTTTTGGTTTGAGCTTAAACTTTTGGATGGCAATTGGCACAAGGTTCCTTCTAGGGAGTTTCAACTGTTTGCTTGGTACAATGAAGGTGACCTCTTGGTTTCTCTTTTTGTTCTGCACACCAGAACCAAGATTATTCCTTTTGTCTTTTCTCATATGTAATTGTTTTCAGGCATATGCGTCAGAGATATTTCGTGATGAATATCAAGCAACGGCTATGTCAGCTGTAAGCTTTTTCCGGTCACATGTTTTGACAGTTTGGTGTCATGACACACTTGTAACTTTACCTATTTCAGGTTAGTACTGCTTGGGGAATTGGCTTGATCATTGGCCCGGCTCTAGGGGGCTTCTTGGCACAGGTAAGTTTGATCATAAGCTTAAGTTTAATAGTCTCTTAGCTTTCCAAACCTTGGCATATCCTTATGATCTAAATGCTTTGAAGCCTATCTCACTGTGTCCATCTATTCCTGATGTCTGATTCATTTTCCTTTACTCAGCCAGCAGACAAATATCCAAACGTTTTCTCCAAAGAATCCATTTTTGGGAGGTTTGTATTCGTACTCCTCTGTTTTGAGAGTTTAGTGGAATGGAGTCTCATGAAAGAACTATGTGAATGCGCAATGCAGATTCCGGTATGCGTTGCCTTGCTTTACCATATCAGCTTTTGCATTGGTTGTGACAGTACTATGCTGCTTCATCCCGGTATTCTATTTTTTTTTCTCTCACTGTCTGGTCTTTCTGTTTGTATATTTCTCAAAGAGATATCTAACGAGTGTCTTATGTCTGTCTCCGAGTAGGAAACGCTGCACAATCATAAGCAGGACAACACATCACATGATGACTCATACGAAATACTTGAAGCTGCATCTCGTGAATCTACCGAGAAGACAGGAAAAACAGAAAAGGCTTCTAAAGGGTCTCTGTTGAAGAATTGGCCACTAATGTCATCTATCATTGTGTATTGTGTTCTGTGTCTACATGATACTGCATACTCTGAGGTAAGTAATTGACACTAGCATCTTCTCATCTGTTATACCTCATTAAGTGGACTCCCTTAATAAGTAGTTTTCTAGTGCTGAACTTTCAAATTATAGTCGTTTACTTGGATTCCGGCTATGCAGATATTTGCTTTATGGGCTAACAGTCCAAGGAAATATGGAGGTCTAAATTACTCAACCAATGATGTCGGTACAGTTCTTGCAATCTCAGGTATGTAGAACACCCTTGTTCTTCATGTCTTGTGTTTTAGTGATAAGAACTTGTGAAGATGACGGTTAAAATCTGCTTTGACTTGAATTAGTATGAGAGTAAGGCAATCATGAATAAGTATAACCAATACTTACTAATGAAACTGAGATTGTGACTCACCAACCATTCTGCTTTTAGGTCTCGGCCTATTCTCCTTTCAGGTTTTTGTTTATCCTTTGGCCGAGAGACTGCTAGGACCAGTGCTGGTCACCCGTTTTGCTGGGGTCAGTTGATACTATTTGATGTGACTTACTTATCTGCATATTATAAGTAGTGGAATAGACTGCAGCAAGATAGAGATCTTTCTTCTGACATGTTTTGTTTGTTTGTTGCAGGCATTAATGATACCAATACAGATGAGTTATCCATTTATTGCTAATTTATCAGGTCTCAGTCTAAGTTTACTATTGAACTGTGCATCAATCCTCCTCAATGTGCTAAGTGTAAGTCTAAAATCAAAAGCTAATCCTTTTTCTTTCCTTCTCCTTTGTGCGGATGTAGTATACAGAAAATAATAGCTCGTGTTTTCATCTGCTTATAATCCTTTTGACCATCTAATAACATGTAGGTGTCTGCCATAACCGGCTTGTTGATCCTGCAAAACAAAGCTGTCGTAAGAAAAAAAAACATTCTTCATCTTTGTAAACTATGAACCAGTTGACCAGGTGATTGTGGTCGAGTGGTAAGGAGACGGGACTGGGACGCCAACACGTTTCAGGTTCGATCCACCTGCTGCGCGAAACTAAGTCACAATTATCCTGGTCATCTTACACGGATATGGGCCCATGCTTTAGGGCCCATTTGAATACCCGGAGAGAGGGTCTATCCGTGAGCTGCACCTCCCCTTGGGGATTAGTCTGGGCCTCTCCATGGGCCTGGGATACCCCCAGGTTAATCAAAAAAAAAAAAAAAAAAAACTATGAACCAGTTTTTTCTTTTCTTTTATAATTTGACAATTTTTATGAAAAAAACAGGATCAAAGCCAAAGAGGGGCTGCTAATGGAATAGCTATGACTGCCATGTCTCTCTTTAAGACCGTTGGACCAGCTGGTGCTGGCATATTGTAAGTAACTTCTCGAGTACATTCAAATAAGCAACAATAATTTTAGTTAGCGAAAAAAAAAATTCTTTTCAGAATAATACATATTTTAGAATTTTTATACATATTAATAAAACATACTAAATTTTAACAGTAAATGTATACTTTTATAATTATTCATTTCTTATAATTTTAAACCAATAAAATTCAGTAACCGCAAATTATTTTTTTTAAAAATTATAGTTACTCGTTATTAATTAACAAAATATATTTCTGAAATATTAAAATCTTTATGATATAATTTTTAAAACATGTATTTTTTTGAAATGGAGTGAATGTGTCTTAAATACAAATCTCTATTGCTCATAGATTTTCTTGGAGTGAAAGGCGACTAAACGCTGCATTCTTACCAGGTAATCTCATTACTTACCTTTGGCCATTCTTTAGATACTCAATAAGACTAACGCAAATAATTTTTTTTTAAATGACTGCAGGATCGCATATGGTGTTCTTTGTCCTGAATGTGATAGTCGTGGTCGGTGTAGCTCTCACGTTTAAGCCGTTTTTAACCACTGCTAGAAGGTGAAGTTAATTGGAAGTGGTGATAGGGAAATGTATGGACTCGTTAATTCTTTTAGTTCTAGATTCGAAAGAAACCGTAATCAAATTTCACTAACCTTAGGATTTGAGTTTTTTTTTTTTTTTCTTATGTTTTGCGTTGTGTTATTTTCTACCAAAACGATATAGAAACATCAATGATATAATAAAGCACACCAGGAAGTTAACAGTACCCAATTCTGTATGGGTTTGATTTGATATTTTTCACGTGTTGAAAATTGAGTTACCTACTTCACATGTTCAAATAAATGAAATATCTCTCCGACATAATGATGATTTTGATTGTTTGCAACTTTTCTGAAATTATAGTTCTGTTTTACTAAAATAAATATCTACAATAATTCTGTTTTACTAAAATAAATATCAACAATATTACTGAAATTAGAAGGAAAAGCGTGTTTATTTATTTATTTTACTACTGGAAAATAATTGAATTGAATGTTGGGAAGTTGAAAACCGTGGGGAATGTCGACCAAAAAAAAAAGGAAAACAGAGGAGAATAAAACTAAATTTTACTTTTACAACAACAAATAAAAAAATAACATTTGATAAAAAAGGTTCACTAGTTGAATTATTGAATTTCCTTGGTCCACCGTAAAAGACCACTAAAAAGGTTAGAAATATATTTTAATACTCAGTTTTCAAATAAGTGCGTCCAACTTGTGCATTCAACTTATAAAATTACTCCTACCACCTAAGCTGTCAACTACCATAACACAAATAGCTACGTCGGCAAATATTCACATCAATTTTTATATTTTCGATAAAGGTCGTAGCCATAGCTCTGCAAGAAATTGCATTTTTTATATATTTTAGGTAGCATATATTTGAGGACTATTATTTGTATTAAGTCTAGGCATTTCAACTATTGAGGTATAAGGTAGTTCAACAATTAGGCTAGAGGATCTATTTACTATTTGACAAATTTTTGATTTGGTTCAGATAATTTCGAGTTCAATTTGGATAGTAAAGTAAGAACCGGAAAATACCCAAAAAAATTTAGTGTTTATTTGGTTTTGATTTCGGTTCGGTAAGTTCAGGTTGTTCAAATTAAATATTAAATAATTTGAGTAAAATATTAAATAAATAGAGATGATTCAAATAAAAATTTTGAATATTTCAAATTATTTTAACTATCTAAAATAAAAATATCTAGATATTTCAAATATTTTTAAGTACTTCAGATATTTTATAATAATTTTTTTTTCAAGTATTTTTGAGTACTTTTAATAAATTTTTGAATTATAAATACCAATTGAAATATAATGTATATATAATTAACTTTTTATATATTCATGTATCCATTCGATTCTTAGGTTTTACCAAAATTTGTAGGGTTGAAAACTTGAAGGGTGTAGATAAAATAATATTTTCTTTGTCAAGGAAAAAGAAAAGAAATAAAATATTTTATGATGTCCTGAAAGATTGATAAGAACAATGAATGCGAAAGAGATTAGAAAGGTGACATAAGAATACTGTCACATCCCTTTGGCTGCGACTGGTGAGAGGAGGAGAAAAGCCAACTTGTTTTCCTCTTCTCTCTCTCTCTTTCTATATAATTAATAACATTTGTTCACAGAAGATTTAAAGAGAGAACGTGACAATCTTGTGTTGTCTGTCTCTGTGTTTGGCTCTGGTTCTGGCTCTGGCTCCTCCCCATTAGATAAACAACACATCGCCATCGTACCTCTTCCAAAACTTTTGGTATTGTGTCCATTTGATTTTGGAGGTTTGGTTTTCTTTATTTTTCTCCGAAGAAATGGCGGAAGAGTATGCAGAGTGTTTGCTGGAGAATAAGTACCATGAGAATTGTCCTGGCTGCAAGGTTGATCAGATGAAGAGGCTACGCCGTGGCTTCCCTTTCTCCGAGCTTCTTACCGTTTGGCTCATCGTCTTGTGTACCGGTAAAACTCTTTCTTTCATGGAGAGATTGAATAAAGACTGATGAAGAATTAATGTTTTTTTTTCTTTAATGTTGTCTCTGAATATGTTTTCCTTTGTAAATTTTCAGCTCTGCCCATTTCCTCTCTTTTCCCATTTCTTTACTTCATGGTGAGTACCCACATAACGCTTTATAGTATTTTTACTTAAACCTTAATACTATTATATTCTTTTAGTTTAGTAACGTGCTGGCTTGGATTTTGTGATAATTAGTAAAACTTGATGTGCTTTTATTAAACTTGTTTTGTTTTTGCTGTTACTGTTAGATTGATGATTTTAAGATAGCAAAGAAGGAAGAGGACATTGGGTTCTATGCTGGATTTGTCGGTTAGTCATCGTCTCTCATACTATTAATCTCTCTTTTGTTTTGTTTCATATCTAACCAAGCAGTTAGGCTAATTTTCAGTACAAGCTAACTCACATTGTCTGTCCATGTATACATATCTTTGAAGGTTGCTCTTTCATGCTCGGACGAACTTTGACATCTGTCTTCTGGGGCATTGTGGCTGATCGTTATGGTAGAAAACCAGTAATCCTTATTGGAACTGCTTCAGTGTTAGTAATCTTTAGGAATAGCTCTTTTTATCATGTTTGTTTTGTTTCTTATCTAAACAAATCCTTCTTGTCAACAGGGTCATTTTCAATACGCTGTTTGGCCTAAGTGTAAATTTCTGGATGGCCATCATCACAAGGTTTTGCCTCGGTAGTTTCAACGGTTTACTTGGTCCTATAAAGGTGGTTTCATGTCCTCCTCTCTAGCATTTTTACATACTTATTCCATTTTTAACTTCTCCAAGCTCATTAAACCGAATATGGTTATGTATTCAGGCTTACGCAATGGAAACATTCCGTGATGAATATCAAGGTTTAGCACTCTCAGCTGTAAGCACTTTGATTCAAATTTTCTTATATATATTTTTTCTCACTGAGCAAATCAACTTAGAGTCTTATTGAATCATGTAGGTTAGTACAGCATGGGGCATTGGACTCATCATTGGCCCTGCTATGGGAGGTTTTCTTGCTCAGGTCCTCTTACATTAACAAAATGCATTCCAATCTTGTTTTCTTACTCTACTTCGCTCGTACTTCTTGATTGATTCTTGTTCAATCTTCCAATCTTGTAGCCTGCAAAGCAGTATCCAAGTTTATTCTCAGAGGAATCAGTTTTTGGGAAGTAAGCATTACTGTCTTCACTTTCATACAACTAGTATACACGCATACAATCTCATTGGTCTATAAATTATACTGCAGGTTTCCTTACTTGTTGCCGTGCTTAGCAATATCTTGTTTTGCTCTTTTGGTTACCATAGTTTCATTACGGATTCCGGTACGCTATTTTACTTTCTCATGCTCCAATGAGATTACTAGTTACTGTCTGTCTAATGGTTGCTTTTCTTCTCCAGGAAACATTGCACAATCACAAGATTGATGATGAGGCATCACCTGATGAGTCTTTTGATGCTGACAAACTTTTGTCTCATGACCCTGAATCTCATAATGCGACAGACAGAAATGAAAAAAGCTCTCTTCTGACGAACTGGCCACTAATCTCATCTATTATCGTCTACTGCATCTTTTCACTTCATGATATGGCTTACACAGAGGTGCCACTTCTTTACTTCCACATTCATCTTTGTTTATTTGTCTCAATAAGTAAAAATAATTACCTTTCTTGCTCCATTAGATCTTTTCATTGTGGGCAAACAGCCCGAGGAAATATGGAGGTTTGGGATACTCATCTGCAGATGTTGGTTCTGTTCTTGCAATTTCAGGTGTGTCCATACTTCTCAATGCTTAACATTTTCAGTAGAAATGAAGTTTTATAACCTAAACAGTCACTACTTCTCTATAGGTTTTGGTCTCCTTATCTTTCAGCTTTCGCTCTACTCTTACGCGGAGAAGCTCTTAGGACCAACCATGGTTACCCGTATATCTGGGGTACCCACTTGTCACTACAAAACCTTATGACACTGACCAAGAAAGTTCTAAATCTTGTTTTTGTTTTTTTGATACTCAACAGACTTTGGCTTTAGTTCTCTTATCAACTTACCCTCTAATAGCAAAGCTATCTGGTTTAGCCCTTACATTGGCGCTAAATTGTGCATCCGTAGCAAAGAATGTCTTAAGCGTAAGTCTCTGATAACTTTTAACAGAATGTTTAGTATATATATTCTCACCAGTTGTGCCTCTGTGTGTGTGTGTGTGCAGACATCTGCTATTACTGGCTTATTCATACTTCAAAACAGGGCTGTGGTAAGTATTTTCAGATTCCATTTTCTAAAACTAAGTAAAACTAACCTCTTTTATGGACAAAACAGAGACAAGACCAAAGAGGAGCAGCTAATGGGATTGCCATGACAGGCATGTCTCTTTTTAAAGCAATAGGTCCAGCAGCAGCAGGCATCATGTATACAAATATTATGCTTTCAAATGTTTACTACCTTAGTTTCCTACTTAATGTTCTCTCCTTTGTTTCGGTTTCATGGCAGCTTTTCTTGGAGCGAGAAACGTCAGGATGCTGCTTTTCTCCCTGGTAATGTGAACTCTTCTTATTCATATCATATCCATGTTAGTGCTTATATTAGCTTACATGAGTTTAGAATTCAAACATGATTCTTTTGAATGTGTAGGCACACAAATGGTATTCTTTATCCTCAATGCAGTCTTGGCACTCGGAGTTGTAATGACGTTCAAACCGTTTCTCGCTCAAACACAACAGTAGATATCGGATCGATGAGGCTTTGATGGTATCATCAAGTTTACATACCATTCTGTATTTCATTTTTAGCTTGTATTAGTCTCATACTGTTGATGCCAACTTAGATCAGCTTAAAAACGGTTTGAACTTCATTACATGTTGGAATGTATTACCATATTATTTATACAACATTAAGCAAACAATCAACACACGTTATTAGCTTTGTCGCATGGTTTTATACAACACACACAAACAATCAACACACATCTGCGTGATTTGCATTCTAATGATAGTCACGCAATTAGAATAGAATCTTGGTGATGGTATTAGAAAACGATTTAGATTTTAATAGTGGTTACTAACATACAAATTATACAATGATGTTTCGGGAATAATATAGAAAGAAACAACTTGTAATACGGAACTCAATCTACATGAAACAACAAATCGCAACCGTTAAACTCTTATCAAACCGCAGACGTGTCGCTTTATTTTCATTGTTGAAACCTTACACGTCAACACACAAGATAACTATCCTCTTCGCCACCATGCTTCACGTGTGTTTTTTTCTTACAACAACATGCACTTAACAAAAAAAAAAACAAACGTAGACTTATTTGGAGAGCGTGTCTCATGCACATGGCATAATCTCTGGTGGATTCTGCTTTCGTACCATAGTTGTCATCATAATAAAAATAATAATAAACGTTACTGATGAGTGACGATGACAGAGACCAAAAAGTAAAAGAAACAGTAACTTCTTTACACCAACCACACAAATAACGTAATCAGATTGTAAGAAGAAGACTTTTTTGTAAACATTCTATTACACGAGAGACGACCGCCGTCGCCGGGAAGTGACGTCATCAATAAAAGCTGCCAAATGGGTGCCACAGACCCCGTAAAGGTTTCTCCTTTCCTACCAGTTATTCTTCTTTTCGATGAATAATCTTGTTAACGATCAGTTTATTTGTATTGAAGGCCGTGGAAGAGAGAGAATACAATGAAGAAGAAACAGAGAAGAAGAAGAAGAAGAAACAGAGAGGAGTAAAAGCTGTGAGGGAGGAAGGAGAAGAGTCAAAGGACAAAGACGAACTCAATCACCACAGATTCTTAGCGAGCTTGAACAGATTGAACCCTACGAACCCTCTTCGGATCATTGCTAACAATGGCGGCGGCGGTAGATTCACTACGCCGTCTCCTAATCCCCCGCAGCCACTACGATCTTCTTCGAGAGTTCCACCGCCGATTCAGACTCCTCCCGTTCGAGCGCAACCGCCGGAAGAACCTCAACTTCCGCCGTCTCCGTCTCCGTCAACACCACCTCCTCCGCTTCAACATCAATCTCGTTCCCTCTTCACACAAACCCCTCAAGTAAATCTCCTTTATGTCGGAAAGTTACCATTTTAAAATCTTTGGTGAGTTAAAGTTTCCTAATTTATTTTGGTTGCAGGAAACTTTGGCATCATTGAACTCAACAAAGTACACAAACAAGTTCTTTCTACTACTCTTCATGCTTCACAAGATCGTGGCTATTGGTTTTGTATGCTTCCTTGTCTTCAAAGGCGTCCAAGGACTAATTGGTTCCAACGGCAGCGTCAAAAGGAAAGAGCAAAGGATCCTCAGATTCTTACTTCCGCAAGTCGAAGCTGCATCTTTGCTAAGCATCATACTCGCATTCTCCTGGCAAATGGCAATACGTCTCTGGCCTGAGTTCATGATCCACTTCATACTTTGGAGTACGTTTTTGATGTCTCTATCCTCAGGGATTCTCTTACTATGTTTCCAGATGCCAGCCACAGATGCTGTTGGGGTTGCCCTCATCGCCTTCTCTATTGGTAATGGTTTATATGCTTGCTGGGTCACTCGCAGGATCAAGTTCTGTACCAAGATATTGGTTAAGTCTTTAGAACCAGTTTCTAAGTTCTCGGATCTTAACTTACCAACCTACTACATGCTAGCTGCTGGTTTCTTCTGGATGTCACTTTGGATCTTCGGTGTCATTGGTGCCTTGAATTTTTATTTTCCACCGCTTGTGATTATTGGTTTGGTGTTGAGCTTGGCTTGGACGACAGAAGTGATGAGGAATGTTGTTAATCTAACTGTGAGTAGAGTCATTGCTCTGTTCTACCTTAGGGGGATGCAGTCCAGTACAAGGTTTAGTTTCCAAAGAGCTTTGTCTCGTAACCTAGGGAGCGCGTGTTTGGGATCTCTGTTTGTTCCAACGATCGAAGCCCTTAGGATCTTGGCAAGAGGGTTGAGTTTGCTCAAGGGTGAAGATGAGTTCATGTTTTGCTGCGCGAATTGCTGTCTTAAACTCATGACATTCATATTTGAGCATGGCAATGGCTGGGCCTTTGTGCAGGTATTATTAATAAATGTTTGACAAGTTTTCTTCCTTTTGTTTGAGTATATGTATGTGTGTGACAGATAGCAGCGTATGGGAAAGGGTTTGTGAGGGCATCACAAGACACATGGAAACTGTTTGAGGATGTAGATATGGTTGAGATAGTAGATGCAGACATAACAAGCTCTATATGTTTCCTCACAGGGATATGCAGTGGCTGTGTATGTGTTATTGTCGCGGCTGCTTGGACACACACAGTTTACAAGCCTTTTACAGCCACCATCTCCTTACTTGCCTTCTTCATTGGATACCTCATGGTAAACTCATATTTTAATGTTTTTATTCAATCAATATTTCTTCTCATCATCATTGGATGTGTGGTAAAACAGACGAGGATCTCAATGGCATTGCCTCACGCATGCGTGAGTTGCTACTACGCATGCTACGCTGAGAATCCAGAAAGCAGATTCTTTGACAAAACCATAAAAGATAGACAAGCTTTGATCAAAAATGGCCGTGTTGTTGTCCACACACCCAGAGTTCGACGTGCTTTAGCCTAGCCTAGTCTCTCCCGGTCTTGGCTGCTTAATCATTAAATCATTAGATAGTGGTAGTGTCAATATCAGTGGGGGTGGGAGGGAAAGAAAGATTGTGGATCATGACTCCATGTCATGAACACAAATCCAACTACTGAGCTAAAAGGCAAAGTTGGTTGAGTCTTTTACTTTTCTCTCTTTGTTGTTGTTGAAACCCCTCAATTACTTTCTGTACATATATTTATTTCTTCATTATTGGTTCCTCTCTGTACAACATGAGTATATTCCTTTCTCAATTTCGGAAAGCAGTTGATTATGTGCAATTTTATTATATTTATAAATTAGGACATCATGCATCTGCGTGATCCATATGATGAATAATGTTCCTATGAATTATTTCGATTATAGTTATTTTGTTAGAAAAGAAGCAGAGCCTTTGTCTAAGAAAGGACAATAGCACTACTGATGAGGTAATTGAGTAATGAGGCTGTTGCAGGACATGAATGTGGAACGAACCAGCCTCTATTCCTCTGCTTTGAATGCTCTGCGTGATGCTGGTCTTGATTCCCAGATCAGATGGTTGCAGGAAAGCTTTGACACAGCACAAACTAGTGCTTCAATATATTCTAATATGATGAATGTCTTCCAGGGTTCTTGAGTTCAAAAAGGAAACTATAGAAGTCAAGATTTGTTTTTATTTGTTATTTAAATGTATTGTAGTGATATAGAGATCTGCAAATAGAAGATTTCAGAAACATTTGATACATAGAAAACTAGATATCAAGAACAACCAAAAGAAGGGCAATGGAGAGAACACACAAGAGTGCAATGTCTTTTGACACTCAAAATCATATGAATGGAAAAGAGTGAGCAGTATTAGAGAGCTAGCAAGCGACCACACCCCAATATACTCAAGTCTCACTTGGAAGTTGTTGCTTTAGCATCTTCGGCTTGAGTTGTTTCTATTGCATCAGCGGAACAACATCCACCTCCATGATGATGATGATGACCATGGCTGTGGTGATGGTTTTGCTTAACCTTGAGATACTTGCGCATGTCATAGGCATCCTCTCCATCCGCGTAATACTTCGCTTCTACATCGTGAATCTTGTAGCCTAACGTCTCCGTGTACAGATTGAATGCTGCTCGGTTACTTCTCCTCACATGGAGTGAAACATACTCTGCCTCATAAACCTGCCCACAAAACCCTCAAGACTTATCTAAACAGTTCCAACTTGTAGCGACACTACTTGTCCACTCCATCAATACAAAGCATAACACAGAACAACTATCAAACCTCAGACACTACTTGTCCACTCCACCAACACTTAACACAGTCTAAACTGAATGCAAGATACCTGTTCCATGGCAGCCTGAGCGGCGGTCATGAGCTTAGTAGCGAGGCCGAGCTTCCGATGAGTACGAAGAACGGCGAGGGAAGTGATATGACCGTGGCACTCATTACTCTCCTCGTCCATCTTGGCGAGGACATAGCCAACGATGCGACCATTGTAGTCCTCGGCAACGTAGAGAAGCTGAGGCCAAGAGAGGATATGGTAGAGGTAGTACTTCATCTGGTAGTTCTCAGGCAGACACATGAGATTGCAGGCTTGCATCGCCAGCAGATCATCCACCGTCGCTCTCCTGATGCACACCATGTCTGCTTCTCTTCTCTGGCAAAGGGGGCTTAGGGTTTCGGTCTAATGGCTTTCGGATTTTAATCTGGTGACGAATTTTAATAACGGAGAAATATGGGGTCCTTTATTGAAACTTTAGCTGATAGTTTCGGGGGCATTTAATAAATTAGTAAAATTTCTTGTTTAGGACACGAGTCCAGTTCGGCTGTAGCTAGTTGATTGTGTAATGAAGGAGGAAGAAGATTACCTACAATGCTGTGACTGCTATTGTACATGTGTAAATCTTTATCATCCCAATCTTTTTTGTTTTTTTTTAATGTTACAATTCTACATGTTATATATTACTTATGATGTTAAAGTGTAAATATTATGGATATTAAACACTCAAAAAGAGATATCTTTGTGATTTGGAGAGACAAAACGAATGTTAATAAGGAGAAAAGGGGACAAAGAGTGAGATTAGAGTTAGACCAGAATGGGAGATGAGATACATTGGATTCTTCTCTTGTAACATTTTGGTTTTAATATAATACGATACTTGCTACAGATGAAACATTATGTGCCTCACACTCCCATATATCTCTAATGGCTAGACAGAGAGAACATTTGGCTTTTGTTTTCAGGTGCTAAACTAGATTGATCCTTTGTGCAGTTGCTTTGGTGGTGCTCGTTGTTACTGAATCACTTGATGGGCTCTCTCTGTTTCCTTCATTCCTCCGTCTATCCTGTGCTTCTCCCGGCAACCTTTTGAGATACACACAAGTAAGAATTATCAATTCTTTTAGTGCTAAGAAAAGGACAAAGTCTTTGTTAAAGAACCATACCCTAACTGCAAAGTTGTGTCTGAATTGGTCTTCTGGAAGTTACTGTCGTCCAAGCAAGAGTTGTTTAGGGGTGAGTTCTTGGGATTTATAGTGAAACATGTGAAGTAGGATGGAACATAGTGTTGTTGGTTGATGGACGGGAGAAAGCTTCTGAGTTCTTGAACCTATTTCAAGAGATTATCATTACAAGTCTCGCACAATCTTGATATATGATTCAACAACAATTATAAGAATAGTTTCATTCACCTGTCTACGTAAGGTCTCGTTTTCCAGCTCTGCTCTCTGTTCCTGCAAAATAAAAATAATTCAAAGAGTGATATATAGTTGTTTCATATAACTCAAGAAGTACCTTAAGCTGTGATTCTTCAAGTTGTTTAGTCAACAACAGTTCCTGAAATCACACAACCTTTTATCCTAAAAAATGCAAATACATTTTGGGAAAGAGGAAGAGGGGGAAGAGTGAAACAACTAGTTTTTTTTTCTTTTTTTTACCTTGCGCTCTCTCACAGATATCAATGACACATTGAGTTGTTGCTCAAGGTGTTGCAGCTCTTTCAAGCTCAGAGCAGTCAAGCCCTTACCTTGCAGTTGTCTGAAAAACATGCATACACAAAGATAAACCATATAAACACACAAAAAGTGGTATGTGGTCTAGTAAGAGTAAAGTAACATGCAAGTGGATTAGTTAGGTTCCATACAAATGTTTCTCTTGAAGCTTAGAAATCTCATCCTTTAAAAGTTCCACCTCTGTACAATCCTTCTCCTGCTTCTAAACAGCATAACAAGCATGTCAATGCATCAAGACAAAACACATGGATCTAGACACACAAACAGTTTCAACATATGACATACAAGAAACTCTAACCTCTGATTTATAAGTAATCAGAGGAGAATCTGAAGAACGTTGGTAGTTGTCGTATCTCAAAAGCGTTTTCTTCATGCTGAAATCAAACGAGGACACTCTTAAGCTCAATCACAAAACATGCAAGAATCAATTCCACCACTAAGAGCAACACATCATAAGCCTCTGGAGAAATCGATTGAAAAAGAAGGCATAACAAAAAATAATGACATGCAAATACCAAAAAATGAAGAAAAGATTGATTACCACTTAGTACTTGAGAAGTCGAAGAGCTTGCCAGACTTGGAGAAGACGATGACGGCAACCTCAGAGTCGCAAAGAACAGAGAGCTCATGAGCCTTCTTGAGCAAACCAGCACGCCTCTTGGAGAAAGTAACTTGTCTGCTATTCGAATTCTCTATCCTCTTTATCTCGATTTTTCCACGACCCATCTTCTTCTTCTTCTTCTTCTTCTTCTTCTTCTTCTTCTTCTTCTTCTTCTTCTTCTTCTTCTTCTCTTTTCTTCCAAAATGTGAAAACAATGAGGTTTAAGTCTCTCTTTTGTCTTTTGAACTCCTTTTTTGGGTTAAAGCTAGTCTATAAAGGGAAGACAAAGATTGCTAAATTTAGATGGAATATTTTCTGTTTCTAAAAAAGAAAAAAAGAAGAAGAAGATTAGTGGTTTGGTGTGTTGCATGGTCACTGTTTTGCGTGCTCTCTCTTTTATTTTTAATGGCTTGGGAATTTGCATGATACCTTTTTGCCACATTTGGAGGGTTTGCCAGTTTCTACTGGGACCCACGTTTCCTTTTATTGACTAAAGCTGTGTTTCTTTCTCTTTTTCCATCTGTTTTTTTAAAGATAGAGATACGACACTTAAAGAGTGTCTTACAACACTGTGAGACAACACTGTGATCGATGAAACCACCAAAAAAGAATAAGATCAGAGATAGAAAGAAAGACAAGCCCTCTTTACGTTAAACTCGCCTCACGTTTCTTCTTTGTCTCCCTTGCTGTTATTTTTTTCTTGGTTGTTGCAATAACCCAAATAAAACAGGCCATATTTTAGGCCCAAACTAAGGCCCATTTTAAATTGAAAAAATTAGCTCACTTTAGCTTCTCTAATACGATTTTTAGAACCATGCGAAAAAAACATGCAAGGATTTTAATACACCAACCGCGTTTTATGAACAAACGACATATTCCTCGCAAATTCATTTTATTGTATTTTAACTCACTTCTGATTCCCCTCTTCGGTCCATCGAATTAAAAAAACATCATCAGAGCCTTTAAAAGAGGCAAAACGATAATTCTGAAAAGCATTTATAATAATCTGATAGGAGAAACCAAAAAAAAACAGAACAATTATTTGCTTAACAACAAAGCCAAAAAAAAAAGAAGCTAATTGGGAATTCTCCTCATCCACATTTTCTTCTCCGCAAGATATCAAACACAAAAGAAAAGGGAAACCCCCAGAATCATCATCACCATCATCATAATCATCATCATCATCATCATAATCATCATCATCGTCTTCTTTTGATCAAAGGTGAGCTGCAAAACAGAGCAGAGCAGCTGATTCGTCCTTGTGCGTGGTTAATCGATTGATCGGTGAGTCGATTGTTTTCTTATTCCCTTTAGATCCCGTCTCTTTGTTCGAATTTTGATCCTAGGGTTTTTGAATCTGGTTGACTAGTCTTAGGTTTTCGCCGCCGCCAAAAAGGTGTGTTTCGTGATTGTGTTAGCTCAATGGCAGAGAACACGAGATCGTTCTCCTTCTTCAACAGGTCTCTCACAATCCACCCCCACAGAACAACGGATTCAACCCCCAAATCTCACAACCTTAATCGCACCACCTCCATCACCAGATTCTACAACCCCGTCGAAACCTCTCTCAAAGGGAAAGTCAAGAACCTCTGTAGACTATTCGAAGGCTCCAAATCCTCCGTCAAACCACCCGATCCTCCTCAGAAACTGAAATCAAGCAAATCGGTTTTATCCGAATCTCGGTTATCTCCGTTTTTGAGCTTAAACAACTCAGTGATCCGTCTGCCGGGGACGGAGGACAGGATCGTGGTGTATTTCACCAGCTTGAGAGGGATCAGACGGACCTATGAGGATTGTTATTCCGTGAGGATGATCTTCAGAGGTTTTAGGGTTTGGATAGACGAGCGCGATGTCTCCATGGACTCTGCTTACAAGAAGGAGCTTCAGATCGCCATGGGGGAGAAGAAGAGTGTGTCGTTGCCTCAGGTTTTCATCATGGGGAAGCATGTTGGTGGTGCTGATGTGGTCAAGAGCTTGTTTGAGATTGGTGAGCTTGCTAAGATTCTTAAGCTGTTTCCTGTGAGGGAGCCAGGGTTTGTGTGTGGTTGTTGTGGGGATGCTAGGTTTATTCCGTGTTCGAATTGTTGTGGGAGTAAGAAACTGTATGATGAGGATGAAGATAGACACAAGAGATGTCCTGAGTGTAATGAGAATGGGTTGATACGTTGTCCTGATTGCTCTTCTTGAGATATAGATCAAGAACCCCCCAAGAAGAGATAAGTATTTGGTTTCTCTATTGGTATTTTCATTTGTGATTGTCGATGATGATGATGCAAGTATCCGAAAATCTCTTTTGGATCAGCAGCAATATCTCGCTTAGGTTTTGTTGTGATCATCGGTATTGGGAATGCTGATGATCGCTGATGTAGATATATTATGTATGTTTGGTACTAAGGGATGATGTAATATATGCAGTCGAAATGTCTGAAACGGGTAGTAAGCATTTTGGGTCTGGTGTGTCAATGTTGTGAATGACAAATTCTGTTGTACTATTTGATTGTAAATACACTCTTGTGTGCTTATTGAGTATTGTGTATGCTTACGACCGTGGCTCTCTTCTGTACTAAATCACGTATTAGTTATTATCACTGGACCTCGATCAACGGCTCTCAAACCCAACATCACTAACTCTTGGTGGTTGAACGTAGCATATCACAAGACTATTGTATGTCATTGTCAATAATCAAAATTTGCTACCATGGTCACGTATTAATAAGCCAATACTTAACCTCTATTCCCAGGCAAAGATTTAGAAACATTTCATAATTATTAAGATGATCCATTGCATATGGGGTAGGTTGGAGCCAATCCGATAAATATGGGCATACGTTTTGAAGAAGGCCGAACTATTCTACCATGTTAATGCCCAAATTAAGATTAAATATATTCGACTCTTAAACCCAACTGCAATGGTGAGCTGGGGCAAGCCCATGTGAAATCTCAACCTCGAACAAAAAAGGGTTTGGGCAACTTGGCACCCAATGTCTCAAAATATACAAATGAGTTCATCAAAGATGTGTAGAAATATAAGAGTTTGTAATCATCAGATTCTTTGTCTGTTTTATTTTCTCTTTTGGCACGAGGAAACCCTTTTTACGTTACAGTTCTGTCTTCTTTATAATTTTATAGTTAAGTCACAGTTGACGGTTAGAGATTGTTTTTCACGCAATGCTTTCCACTTTAGTCAAAAGGTTACTTGAACAGATGAACTACTAGGGGTATCTTCTTTACTCACGCATCCTCTTCCCGTTTAATGCACACATTATTTTATTATTACTAGACAGACCATAATACTAACGTAACAAGATTTTAAACCATATGTATGAATGGAGTTGTTTGCAATAAAGAATAAACTCAATTTAAATGAAAAAATAAATAAATTTAAAGCGTACTGAGTAAATGAATGATTTTATTATTGTAATATTTTAAGGATTAACTCTAGGTTTTGATATGATGAAAGAGTTACAAAATCAAAATGAGGACAATCCATAATCATCATTTATCGTCAAGCATTATTTAATATTCCACTCTCTTGACTTGTCTTTTACTAAATATGAAACGGATCACATCTCTAAATCTGCTTTTCATGACCATAACACTAGATGAATATCTGGCCGAACAAAATACTTGTGATTTCGGATATTTATATACTCGTTAATTATTGATAAGTTGAAATTTTGTTCATAAAATAGATTGGGATATATGATTTACCCTAAATAGGATTTAATTTGATAATCATTCCAAGTTGACATGTGGAGTAAATTTTATATATGTGTCAAAACATCAACGAGTACATATACATGCATCATTGAAGGAAATATGATATAGAGATATAGAAGTTAGGGTAAAATTTAAGATAGTGAGATTCTTTGGGATATATAAAAATATCAGTTTCGAAATGTTGCCAGAATATGAGAACCATGTGATGACTCGTGATGATTGCTTTACTTCAACTTGGTGACAGAGAGAGAGAAATAAAAAGATGAAGGCTGCTCAAGCAAACGAACTCGCAACTGAGTAAAGACCAGATCTATATTCTTCTTCTTCGATTCCCTTTTCTTTTCACATATATATAAATACTACATATTGTTCCATGCGACATGCTGAATATTATAACCTAAAAATGTCAATGATTTGGTATTGTAACCAACTTACGGTGATCTCATTCGTCGAGAGGACTAAAAAACAATCGTTGAGAGAGAACTCATTACCGGTTGTTGTTCTACCTAAAGAGAGTTAATTACCGGATGTTGTTCTACCTAATGCATATATATATATATATATGCAAACGTTGACAAATCAACTTTTTGGACATGATGTCCACCAAATTGATTGGACACACTCGCTAATTAATCCACATCTTGAATACGATAGTTAGATAGTTTAGCATAATAAACTACATGCATTTGAGAAAGTATTCTACATGCGAGATTAATCAAACATAATTGGACACTTATTTATAGTATATAATTATATAAATGTTTTCACATCTATTCTATTAAAACAAAATTATGATGTATTAAAAAAGTTTTATGTCCAACTATATATTCTCTTTATTTAAGGAACCATTTATTATTGTTTTTATATAATTGTATTGAATTTTATTTAAACACTTATCATTATATTATTATAAAAACTGTTTATTTATTATTAATATAATTTTTTTATAACTTTTACTTTAACTTCTAAATTTTTAGAACTCACCTCTACGATTACAAAAATGTATTTAAGTAAAAAATAAATGTTGGTCGACCCAATAACGTATAAAATATTAAATAATCATATTAATCCATTCAAATATAGTTTTCTTATTAATTTTTCAACGAATACATTTACCACTCACATATAGATATTTTATCAACACGTGAGACCCAAAGTATTTATCTTTTACAAAACATTACAACCAATTATTCTATCTATTATTTAGGTTTTATAATTAATTTATTAGATATTAAAAATAATTTTTCTTTCAAAAAAAAATTCAAAATTTTTGTTCAATTTTCGGTGCGGATTAGGGTTGATATTAGATTTCGGATATAACACTTTGAGAACCGTTCAAATATATAGGTCATGTCTAATAAAATATGAGACTTTGATTTTTGGGTCAATTCTGAGTTAAGTTTTTTTTGTGCGAATATTCTTGACTAATTATGTCAGGTAACTACTAAAAAATATAATATGTTACGAATTTTAGGAATAAAGTTTAAAAATTAATTTCTGAAATGCATATATAGTTATGCAACTTGACATATTAATATAATTACTAAAAATTAAATTACATTAATATTAATTACAAATGCTTGTATAATTATATAAATATATAAATTAAGTTTCTCAAGAGAAAAAAATGAAATAAAAATATACCTTTCCTTTGTAGTTGTTAATGGTAAAATAAACAACTTGCGCTGTCAGCGCACAATGGTCTGGAGTCCAATCGTATTGTTATTTGTTTATGTTGATCTTTTTGGATATTTCCGTCTATACATGTGTTGCCGATATTCCCTTGGGATCGAAAATATTTTAACCTTGTATATTTGTGTTTGTATTTTGTTTTAAGATACTTTAAAATTATTTTTCTTTTGATATTTGTAGGCTTCCTAAAATTGAATCAGCAACATCTTACAACATTAAAAAAAACATCTTACAACATATTACAGATACGAAAGATAACAACTAGCTTACTTATAACACAGTTCCGTCTCCATGTACTAAGCATATATATATGGCCGTGCCTGACTTTTGTAAGCCACCGAACACAAAACATATTTCGGCGTTTCAATTACTTATTTTGAAAATAAAATTTATGTGGTAAAGAATCGAATCCACAACTCTTTACAATATATAATTAGACAAACACCAGTAGAACTAACTACACTTTAATGAAAAGTTTAACTCTTACAATGATCATACACATCAAAGGCTCAAGTATTTGCTTGGTCATCTTACAATCAGGCACGACCTTGCATATATACTGCATGTACATACACATACGTAGATTAAAATATGTTTGGTGCTGACGTAAAAAGATAATATAAGATATTTGCTTTGTTATACAATCACATACTTTGATGTTATTTTGACACATATGTGACAACATTTATGTTATCTAACATATACAGCAAATAACAGTATTGAATATATAATAACAATATTAAAAGTTGGAAGAGCGACTAGTGGTATGATATATCGCCGACGTAGATAGAATTATAAAAATCTAAAACGTTACGTTGGCAAATTATACATGTGCACATAATATATGGTACATTTTTTTGAAAGAGATATTATAGTGCATGAAACACAAACACATGGATTTCTTATATATTCAACGACATGGATGCAAATCCAACATTATCGGGTATTAAAAAAAAACTAAGACAAATGTAATGAGGGGGTGTCTCATGAGTGTGAGAATCAACCATGTGAAATCTTGTTTTTCTATATATATATTATCTTAGTCTTTTTGCTTTATTTATTATTTTGCTATATCTCGCCATTGATAAGCTTGTGCCAACTGAATTTCAAATTAAATGGAATACGGTATGTTTAGGTTGTTAGATCTCATGTAGATTATAATAAATAAAAAGCCCACAAAAGAATATTTTATTTTATATATCCAGTGGTTTAACAGTTTTATACAACCAGGAATATGCTTTTTTCCATCCAGATAACTTGGAATATGCTTAGCAGATAACACGAAAATGTTAATAATAAAACTAATGATATATGACTGATTATCCTAAATTTACAATAGATTTATTATGTTTAGTCAAGTAAATAAAGGGATATTAAGAAAGAACTTTGGCAAGATTCTACTCTAGTCTTTGTCTCTTCCTGATACACATGATCTGACTCTATGGAATCCGGTGATTAATAAATTGTAGGCTATAGTATTAGCTTGGCAGGAAATGTATATTTATTTATTTTTTGTAATGACGTATTTTTACGTACGATAGGGAGAAAAATCAGGATACTTGCATGGTCTCTAGTCAAATATTAAACGATTTTCTCATTATTGTAAACCATTTAATATAGTTTGGTTAATAAACTTACAAACATGTATATTTGACCCTCATTATTGTAAACCATTTAGTATAGTGTGGTTAATAAACTTACAAACATGTATATTTGACCCAAAAAGTCATAAATGGAGGAGCTTCCGAAAAACATTTATGGCGAAGAAATGAATTGTTATAATAATTAAGACTTGAAAGCCATTCAAAGAAGAGAACCACTCAGGTAATTAATTAAAATTAACTCCAGGTCAATATCCATATCAGCAATCAATACACGTGGACCAATGATATTTAAGCGTGCACGGAACAGTAAAAGTGCAGATCCACGCGGTTATTATTTGATAAAAAATAATATTCCTTAGAAATGGAATAAATAATTAAAATCCAATCCCGAAATTAACTATTTTTCTGACAGTAACCAATAGGTTTCGTGTAGTGAGAGGATGCTTACTCCACGTGTGAAGAAGTTAGAAAAGCGACCGGCTTCAGCGGGTAAAACAATATCTCAAAACCGCCACAGCCGGTTGTGTGGTAAATAGTTATTTTTTTTTCTTTTCGGAAAAAGAATAAATGGGAGGGGGTTTAAGCTTTTTTTTTTTTTTTTTTTTTTGTTTTGTTTCCGGTTGTGGTTTCTTTTCAAAGGGTTTAATGTCTTGTTCGTTAGAGAGAAGGTGACGAGTTAAAAAACAAAACAGAGGATTGATCATCGTGAACTCTTCATCCTAAAGTTTTCGACTTTCAATCTCATTGTAAGTTTTTCTTTTTTCATTTTATATGCAGTTTGTTCTGAATCAGGATATCTTTTTACTGGGTAATTCGTTTTTTTTTTATCTTCTTCTCTAGTTTGCGTGATCTATAATCAACTGGAGCAGAGATTGTGATCCAGGGTTTAGCTGCCTGATTTGGTTTGTTTTCTTCATCTCAATTCTGTTTCTCATGGTTTTGGTGAATTATGATCGTAAATTATTTGAATCTGACGTCAAAACCCTCTTATTTTATAATGAAGATTGAAGATTTGGCTTCTCATTTTTTAAATCAAGATCTGATAAGGACGATCAGTGTGTTTTGTTTCTACGTAATTTTTTTAAGAAAACATACGGCATTTGAGTCTTAAGTTTAATTTTTATTTTATTATTTTATAATGATCAAGAAGGGTTCAAGGTTTGTTGTTAATCTGATCTGTACATTCTGATTTTTGCATCTGACATTTAACATTCACAAATCTATAGCTGGCTACCTCGGATCTGTAGACTAATGAGTCTCAAAATTATTACTTTAAACTTTGGTGGAGAGATAATCTCAAAGGTGTTTTTGTGGTCTGAATCTTTGCAGCTTGTGTCTGATTTGAGAGATATGGTGTTCAAGAGGAAGTTAAATTGTGGCTTTGATTTCTCCAATATTCCAAAGGGTCCTCGTTCAAGCAGGGTAAATTTCATATGATTTCTCAAATTCTTTTCTGTTCTTTTTAATTGGTATCTGATGACTTGTGGTTGCTGTTTTATAGAGGAAGGTATCAAGTCATGTTGACTGTGGGATCACTGCAATTGATTTGCTCGCTTCTGTGGCTGAGAAGTTGCTGGAAGAAAGCGAAAGCTCCTCCACCTCTACCAATGTACTTGAAGAGTATAATCAGGATCATTTGGTTGGGAAGATCATCAAGCAAGAACATGTCTACACAAATAAGCTTTGTAAATCTGACTTCTCTCACCAAGCAAGCCTTGCCTCATCAAAGTCCCCTAGTGAACACACTAGCGGCGTCTCTTTGGAAAATCATTGCATTTTGGAGCAGACACCGGTTTCTGATTGTAAGACCCTTGTAGGATGTGGAAATGAGAAAGAGGATTGTGAATTTCATGTTGAATCAGGGGGCATCACTGAGGAGACAGGTGCTGGCTTGGAAGACTGTGGCTTAATCGCTGATACTTTCAGCTTAAAGGATCCAAGTCAGTTACCTGTGCAGTTTCCGGAATCAGTCCACCTGGACGGCCATATAAAGTTGCCAACAGGCAGGGGTGGTGTGGCTAATGGATATAGAGATCGTTCTAAGTTAGTTTGTAGAGATGATGACGAAAGCTATTGTAAGTACTATAAGGTTAGTGACAAATATAAGCCGTACAGGCCTTTGAAACGGGTTGGACATGGAAGAATAACAAAATACGGGAGAGCAGTCCTCAGTTCCAAGTGTTTTGAAGACACCAGAACAGGTTAGTATCAGCTTTTAATGTGCTTCTCTTTTATGCTTCCTTTTTAGCTGCTGCTTCTCAGTTCTTACACTGCTTGCGGATATCTGTCTAGATGGTTGTTTAAAGGCTCTGTACCCCAAGAAAAGATTGTCTGACAAAGGGTTGATCGTAAATTCTGATGGAGGACTCAGTACTGAAAGTGTTACCAATTCATCTGAAAAGGGAGAATCAGGTACGTATCAGTCTATATCCAAGTTTTTCCTTATCTGACTTGGATGGTTTTTTGAGTTTATGATTTTCTTTGCTTACAGAAAATGGTGTTCTCTCTACCTCAATAGGTGTTCATACAGAAGACTCACGTGGTACTTGACCAGTTCATAGATCACATAGTCCTTTTGACCAAGACATAATATGTGGTTCTCTTCTCATGTTATATTCATTGTTTGCAGTAAAGTTCAGCATCAAATCCCTTAAGATTCCTGAGCTTTTTATAGAAGTTCCAGAAACAGCAACAGTAGGCTCACTAAAGGTATGTGATTATATGTCTTTCCCTGAGATACTTTGGTTCTGCAGTGTACATGAAGTGTTATTTCATAACATCAGTCGTGATACTGAATACTTTGGTCACAGAGGACGGTGATGGAGGCTGTCACTGCTTTATTCGACGATGGAATAAGTATAGGGATGTTAGTCCAAGGGAAGAAGGTTAGAGATGACAACAACACTCTATCACAGACTGGTCTTTCGTGTAGAGAGAATCTAGGCAATCTAGGCTTCACCTTGGAACCTGGTCCCGAAAAACTGGTTGTACCACCTCTTTGCTCTGAGAATCCTGTCATGTCTAAGCCAACTGATACCACAAAGTTGTCAGAAAGGTAGTAACCGAAAGGCTCGTATAACTTTTCTTTCCTTTTTTTGCTGCATGTTTTACTTCTGTGCATGGACAAATGTGAAGTTGTATAGAATGTTCGTAAGAAAATCGTTTGATTGATCTTGCCAGGTCCGCAGCAAATTGTGTGGAGAATAACCAGGAGTTACTTCCATATCAGATGGACATATCAGCTGATGAACAACCACCTTTATCAGATTCAAGAGCGCTGGTTCCAGTTTCAGCCTTGGAACCAGAAGCTCTTGCAATTGTCCCATTTAAGGAGAAACCAAAGCGTACGGAGCATTCACAGCGCAGAACCAGGAGACCATTCTCTGTAACAGAAGTAGAAGCTCTAGTACAAGCAGTTGAGGAACTTGGGTCTGGAAGGTAAGCAGAGTGGTTAATACTGATTAACTTGGTTGTGGTCTCAACTAATGATTATCCCACAGATGGCGTGATGTGAAACTGCTTTCTTTTGATAATGCAAGTCATCGAACCTACGTGGACTTGAAGGTAAAACACTTTGAATCTTAGCCTTTACAAATTTTAGCTTGATGGTTCCACTAACAATTTGATTTATTACAGGACAAATGGAAAACTCTTGTTCACACGGCAAGTATATCACCGCAGCAACGAAGAGGAGAACCAGTGCCTCAAGAACTGCTAGACAGAGTCTTGGCAGCACATAGGTATTGGTCACAGCACCCATTGAAACAGAACGGGAAACATCAAGCGGCTGCAACGATGGTGACTGAGTCGGGTCCGTCCATGTAAAGAAGGAGAAGGGTAATTACAATAACTTTCACTTGAAGGCAAAGGAAGCAACGTGGACAACTGTACAAAGAGCATAACAACAGATGCATACCTTTTTTTTTTTGTCATTTTTACCAACTTGAGATATTTAATCATAGCTGGCAGAAACAAAAGACATCTGTTCAGTTTAGTTTCTGATTGATTTGATTCTGTTAATATGGTATATTGGCGGTAGGTCCTTGAAGACATTCTTTTTTTTTTTGGTAATATCGACATGTTATTTTAAACAAGTTCTTTCATTGCTTGTTCATCATTCAATCTATGGTACTATTAACTTCATCTTTTTAACTAAAAGTACCTTCTTATTTCATTAAATTCGTATTTGATTTTCCTGATTACAAAAAAGTAATGAAGTCTTTACTCTTCGTTTCAAACTCTTTTGTTAATCTATGTGCTTTTCCTGAACAGATAGTCTCATACCAACTTTCTTTGGAATGAGAAAATCTCTGGCCAAATCCATTTCTTGGTTTCCATGCTTGTTACTAGTTGGATGTTGCAAATCAATCTGTATCCGAGGGCCTTGTCATCTTCTATTGCAAGGCTGTTACTCCAAGTGCTCACTTACGGTTACTTGATGACTAGAGAAGGAGCTGTAATATATACACGTTTGTGGTTTCTGCTCAGTACTACCTCAATTAAAGCAAAACATTTATTGATTGCATTGCACCATATGAGGGACCGTCTCATTTAGTTTCCATGGAAGAATACTATTGCATTTCCATATCATTCCTTGACTTTTGCTTTTGAGTTTGAGTCTTTTGTATAGATTGTTAACTGTGGCAACGTTCCTGTTTTGTAAACTGCTTTAGGAAAGCTTACCTTGTAAAACGTTTGGTATCATTGAAAGGCAATTTAATCAATAAAATTACACTCTTATATCTATTTATCTGATGAGAAAAGATAGTTTCACTCTCTATCTAATTATAGTATCATCTCATACCATTAAAAACATAGGTCACATAGAGTCATAAGCGGAGAAGAAACATTGAAAAACCTAAAAACTGTTTTATAAAAAAATTAGGAGACATTTACATTTTTGGTGTTCAACCATATATCTTTGTTTGCTACATCAAATATATTAGATGGATCACTCTAAATACTCTTTTATCATTACGTGACTTGCATCATGGATTGTCCATCGACGTTATCATGAATACAAAATAACTAAAACATAAATTAGTTATCAGGATAGCTAAAATACATCATGGTTGCAGAAACTAAGTATAGAACTCCTGATAATATCTATCTATACATATATAAAGCGAATACATATTGGATCTGCCATATGTTATATTTACATGTATATACCAGTCATATTTACTACACAAAAATACAAGCAAAAAAACTTCACTCAACACAATCAAATTTAGATGCAGATGACATATGTTTCCATGTGTTGGACGTATGAATTAGACTACGTCAAGAACAATCGACAACATGTTAACAAATTGGTTTTAGAATATTTATGTACAATGATTATAAAAATATATGGAATATATGTTGTTCTTGAATTTTTCTCTTTTGTGTGCACCATATGTCATAGCTAAGAGAAACCTCAACGGGGTTTTTAGCTCAGAGAATTCTCAAAATACATATATGTCTATGTATATATTAATATTATTATTTAATTGTGGGATTCTTAATTTTACGGGAAACTCAGTCCAAAGTTTTTCTGCAGAGAACTTTTGGATTGCGTTTTCCATAAAAGTTAAAAACTCCACAGTTAAATATTAATATAAATATATATATTTTGAGAACTCTGTATCTAGAATCTCCATTACGGTGCTCTATTGACCTACATTTTTTTTATTTCTTCTGCCTCTTTGGCCCGTCTCTAGAACTGCTACCTTCATCCATTTCCATTGGTTCTCCTCTCTTTATTTTTTTATTTGTCTTGTAATCTTTTTGTAGTTGATAGTATTGCTTAATGTCTATATACAAGGATATTTTGTTACAGTGAGACTACATCTTATCATATTTGAATTTGTTACTCTCTCATTGATCTATACAAAAATTATATCCTCGAAATGTATACATGTATATATACAAGTGTTTCCAAAACTGATATTTTCTAACCGTTTTAACTTTACAAAAAATAATTAATATCAATTAAGAAAAATAATTTTTAATTGTCATGTGTATTTTGTGTTAAAGGGTAATAATATAAAAAGGAAAAATATCTAGCATTTTTTGGGTCAAATCTAGCATCTTTGTTTAAAAGGTAATAATATTAACAAACATTATTACAACATATATTTTTCGTGTGAAAAAGTAATATTGACTTGTATTTCTTTAACTTAATAGGTCCTATTAACATTGACATAAAATCTATGTTCTCTGATTTTCACTATATTTGAATTAATTCAAAATTACAAAGTCAATTTCTATTGATAATATCTAACTGAATGTAAATAAACATTTCAATTGGTGGATAAAACAAGGTGAACAATAGAACACGATATTTCAGTTTCTTCCTAAAGTGACCATTAGAAAACGTTCTATCAAAATGTAAACATGTGGGATATCTTAAAAAGTTATTTTTAATATGTTGTAACAAATAATAATATTATTGTACTGTGGGAGTTTTAGATTTTTTAGTAACATTAATTTTTTTACAAAGAAAATTTTCATTTTAATTATAACATACTTTTAAATTTTAGTTATCTTTTTAAAAATTAAAGTTTTAATTTTATTTTTGTTTTTGCTACCTAATAGATAATATTTTTCGTTATTTATTATTATATTTTTCAGAATAACAATTAAAATTTTCTTAGATTTTAATTAATTTTAATTTAAAAATTATTTTATTATGTTTGAATTTTTAAATATTTAATTTAAAAGAATAAACTGGATATGCAAAAACGAAATATATGAAAGCATGATATATATATATATACATATAAAAAATGCATATATTCGATCTGACATATCATATATCAATCATATCATATTTTACTACACACAATATAAGCAAATAAACTTCATTTAACACAATCTAATTTAGATGCATATGACACATGTATGTATGAATTACACTACGCCAAGAACAATATATCGAAAAGCATGTTTACGAGTTGGTTTAAGAATATTTACGTACAATGATTATAGAAATATATGGAACTTATATGTTGTTCTTGATTTTTTTTTTTTTTTGTGTGCACCATATGTTGTTCTTCGATAAAATGTTTAAGCCTCTCACTTAAAATCAGTTTTTGCAAATAATTGAAATAACAACTCAATGAATCTTTAATCAAATAACATCCAAGAAAGCTTAAATATTGGTCCTCAAATCAAAAACACAAATTCAAAACATGTAAATTTCCTTTTATCCAAGGTACTTAGAAATTGAGCTTTTTTTTTTGATTTTTTTACTTAAATGATAAGGCCATTCACAAAAAGCAGATTATTAGTCGTCGAGGATGATGACCACTGACTTCTTGTTAGCCTGATACTTTCCAATGTCTGCGAAAACCTTCTCCACTTTGTGCCTGAAGTTGTACACTTTCCCCATTGGATCGTAATAGTACTGCACAAAATTATATGAAAATGAAATGGTGTTTTATATAGAATATGAAAAACATTCAGACATGGAGAAAAAATGTGGGATAAACATTGCAAAGACTCTATTGAATCTGTTGCAAGTAAGTAATTATCTGCATCTATATGAATGCGCATATATATACATGAAGATTGGTAATAAAAAAAATACATCAAACATTAATTACTAATGTTCTCTCTATCTATGTCACATTTGTTGATTTCTTCCTATTCCCTTAATCTTTTTCTGAAACATCAACTATTTTTATGGATTATCTAAATTTTCATTCTCATGGATTTGGATTGATAAGTTTGAATTGATGAATTTTAATTTACAAACAAACCAATAAGTTTCATGACATATAGCTTTTGTTTGTTCTAGGTCGCACTTAAGAGCAAAATGTTTTCCATCACAAAACACATATTATTAGATCTTAGAACCTAAATCTACTATATAGATCTCACAGCGGCAATGATTTGTTTTACTAGAAATCAGCCTAGAGCTTAGTTCCACATACCTATAACAAATGTCATCACATAAAATATACATCTAAAGAAAACATTACCCGGTAAAGTCGGCCAGACAGCATGATGCGACGCTCCTCGACGAGCCAGCCATTGTAAAGCCACTTGTATTGAGGACATGTGTTATCAAAAACAGCTGAGTAAGCTCCATCAATTGTGTTGAATGGCCTTTTACGTTTCCTCTCCACAACCAGATGTGTCTTTCTCCCTTCTTTTGACAATTTCACCACGCTTTGCTCATAGCTGATGACCTCCGTTTTTGTGATATTCTTCTGCCTCTTTGGCTCACCTCTAGAACTGCTACCTTCACCCATTTCCATAGATTCTCCTCTCTTTGTTTTTTTACCTGTCTTGTAATTTTTTTTGTGTTTGATGGTATTGTTTAATGTCTATATATATATAAAAGGATATTTTGTTACAGTCAAACTACATCTTATCATAATTAATATTTATTACTCTCTCATTGCTCCAGACAAAAATTATATCTTTGAAATGTACACATGTATACATGCATTTCCAAAACAAATATTTTCTAACCTTTTTTAACCTTACAAAAAGACAATTAATAATAATTAAGAAAAATATAATAGTCATGTATTTGTGTTCAAAGGTAATAATAAAAAAAACGGAAAATATCTAGCATATTCTTGGGTCAAATCTTCCATTTTTATGAAAAGGTAAATTATTAACAGGTATTATTATAAAGTATTTATTTGTGTTAAAAGGTAATAATAAAATGAAACACAAAAATTTAGCATTTTTGGTCAAATTTAGCATTTTGTTTAAAGGGAAATAATATTGAGAGGTAGTATTATAATGCATTGGTTAAAAGGTAATATTGACTTGTATTTTTTTATTTTTAAGGTCATCCTAACAATTGATGACATAATATCTGAGTTTTCATTTTTCAGGTATTTTATTGTATTTAAATCAATTCATTTAATATATAATCGATTTTCTAATGAATGAGAAATAGATAACTTTAATAGGATATAGGCCAGGTTATAAAACATGTCTGCTTTAACCGATTAAACAGTGAACTAGCGTTTGGTTGGAGGTTGTGGCGTTTTGACTATATTCCATTAAAATTCGTGTGTTATGAAAACCTATAGATCGAAGAATATATGAAGTATTCATTCAATTTGAATGTAGTAATCAAGAAAAAAAGATGGATTCAACCAAAAAAAACTTAGGTTATGCTAAAAACCAAATTTGAGTTAAATCGATAAACTTGGTCAAAAACCAGTCGAATTTTAAAAATGATGATCTAATTTGATATTAAAATCTGTTTTTTTTTTCAAATTAAGTTAAAAATTAAAAATGCTAATTTTAAAAAGATTTCATAAATAGTTAATATTATTTTTAATATCTATCTAAATAAATTAGTTTTCATTATATTTTATATTATTATAAAGTTTTCAATTTATATTTATATCAGTTTTAGATTATAAAATGATATAAAATTTTAGAAATATAATTTTATTATTATACATATATATATAATTATTTAAATTAAAACTAATCAAAATTTAAAATCCGATTGAATCGGTTGGACCGGTCGACCATTGACCCAACTACATAGTCGAGCCGATGGTTAAAAACATTGCTTTTAAGTTTAAACCATTGCGGCAAAGTAACACTTTATCAATCCTAACTAAATATATTGCATATAACCGATAACAGTACAAAATAAAATCTTGAGTACTCCCTATACTTCCAATGTTCTTTTACTTGATAGGCGTGGAACAATTGCACCTACCAAGGTTCCGAACATGAGTTATAGCCAGGTGGTTAGAAAAAGATGTTACCTAAAAAATCACCTTTAGACAATGTTTTGTCAAAATGTAAACATGTGGGAAATTTTGAAAATCTATTTTATTATAATGTTGTAAGTTGCAACAAAATATTGTTATAATAAAAGATTATAGTAGTGGTGGCCGGTTTAGGTTTTGGGAGTGTAAAACGTAAAGGGGAAGCCGAAGAAAAAGGTTAACGGCGGCGGAGGGAAGATGAGTGGGGCGGGAGCGCCGGACTTCTTCTACAGAGAAGCCCAACGTCTTGGCTATGTCGCTCGTTCCGCTTTCAAGGTGAGCTTACTACATCCATACCCTCCCTCCTCTGTTTCTTCGTCTTCTTACATGGACTCTTCTCTCCCTGCAACTTCAGCTTCTACAGATTCAAAAGCAGTACAAGCTCATCAAACCAGGATCCTCTGTTCTTGACCTTGGTTGCGCCCCTGGTGCTTGGCTTCAGGTCCTTTCTTTTGAACTCCCAACTTGTTCTGCGAACAGAGGAGGGCTTAACTTGAGTTCGTTGCTGTAGGTTGCCTGCCAAAGCTTAGGTCCGCTTAGAAGTGGTGGAAACGTCGTTGGTATGGATGTAAAGGTCAGAGGAGGCTTGACTTGGATTTAGTTCTTGGCTTTCTCTGTGTAAAGTCATTGACTTTATGTTTAATTTCAGAGCAGAAGGTGAAGGTTCCTCCACTGTGTGATTCGCGTGTCCAAACCATTAGCGCCGATGTTTTAAACTTCCCTAGACTAAAGATTAGAGAGTTGTCTCCTCAGGTGAAGCTTCTTTCATGATTAGAAACTGTCTTGAATATGCAAAGTTATGGTCTTTTCTTCACTATTTGTTGTTCTTGATGTTTTTGTTTTATGTAAAAAGGCAAGTTATGGATTTGGTATGTTGTGCAGCATATGGGGTTCTCAGTGGTTCTATCAGATATGTGTCACTCGGTAACTGGAATCACCAGTAGAGATGCAGCGCTCTCTGCTGAATTGGGAATGCGAGCTCTTAATTTGGCTGTTGGTCAACCTGCCATCTCTCAATCACTTGATGATGATGATGATGATGATGATGAGGAGGAGAGTCGTGTTGGTGTGCTTAGGCATGGAGGTCATCTTGTCATCAAGCTTCTAGAAAGCGAGGATGCTCAAGGTACTGTAAAAACAGAATAGTCCCAAGTTTATATATACAAATAAGTGAAACAATGGTTCCTCTTTACTTACAGTGCACTGTTTTAGATTTTGCGAGGATTTGCAAGCCCATCTTTAACAAGGCATCTTGGTTGAGACCAAAAGCTACAAGACCATCATCTCGAGAAATTTACTTGATTTGCCAGGGGTTTCGTCCATAAAAGAATCCTTTCCTATACTACAATGAAGTATCAATGATAATTCTTTTTTTTTTTTGTAGTTTACAAAGGATTAGAAGAAGAAAAACAGAATGCAGATTTTGCATGTTACGTTAACCAGAGGCCTTTGTCCTTCAGTGGTGTCTGCAAATAGAAAAAAGACAAGTTATCAGTCAACTGAGCAGTAGCCAGCTAGAAGATTTGATTCTGGTCTGAAGGAATCTCAAAACTCCAAGAAAGACTACATACCTGCATACATACCCGCAGGGTCTCATCTCCTGCTACAGTCACTATAGTCTCGTACTGTGTCTTGTACTTGTAAGGGTTGCGACCTACAAAAAACAATCATAGGTTGATACGCCAGTTATATGATAGAAGTAGATCAAGAAATGGGCTTTCAAGTGTAGAATGAAACTGTGTACCTTTGACATAGATGGGTACTTCCAGATCATGATTGGGTTTTGAGAGTGTCGATGTTGTTTAGCTGATGTCGTGTTTCAGAATCTAATGCATACGTCTGATGTTCCACCTCCTGAAGCAAGGAGGCTTTCTCTGGTTTCTTAATATGATGACCCTCAAAGAAACTCAGCTCTTAGCTATAGGCCTATTGTATCTAGCCTAGGACTCAGAGTAGTAAACTAGAGCTGCTCTGAATTGGTTAGAGGGCAGTTATTTGAAAGAGATTTATAGCTCTTGGAGCGTCATCTGATTGGCCCGGGTATCTTTTTCTGATTTAACTCTAAATGTAAGAAACATAAATTGTAAAGCCGTCTTAGCTCAGTGGTAGAGCGCGTGACTTTTAATCCCGTGGCCGTGGGTTCGATCCCCACAGACGGCGATGGTCAAATTATTTTACATATTTTTGTCTTTTTTTTTAGTTTGGGCCAACTCTGTGAACTTCAAAACGAATTTTGATTAAGTTTTGTTGTCATCTTGTCAATTTATTATCTTCTTTTTAATATATCACCATGTGTTGGTTGATGCTGAAAACTTTGATACTTGTTTTGGTAATAATAGAATGAGTAAGTAAGTTAGGTTCATGTCTGAGACTGTTTTGTTAACAACAGGACATGATGATGGAGAAGCTGGAGGTCGGTCTAAGCAAAGCAGAAGCGCGAAAAAAAGAGTCGTAAAACCATGCTTTAAGCTTGTGATGAAACCACCCATCACTGGTGTTAGCCGTGTCAGCGGTGCAGCTGCAGCCGCTGTTGATCAGGATGATGAAGAGGTGGATGAGGAGGGTGTAGAGCCTAAGGACATTGTGCTGGTGATGACCCAAGCAGGAGTGTCTAAGCCAAAGGCTGTTAAGGCTCTCAAGGTTGTCTCTGCCATCATGGATCTTACCACGTAACTCCGAAACCTCTTCTACTTAGATGTTGCTTCTCATGTTTTTCTTGTCTTTTTAAGTGTCTTTGCATGTTTTATTATTATATAAACCATATGTTTGGACTCATTTCCATATTTCACAGTTTGAGTAGATTGTTATGAGTTTAAATTCGCCATTTCAAGACAAACCAAAGTGCTTTCACTTTTAAGCCACTTCACATGTACGGTTCTAACAGCTTAAGCATCTCTTGATCATGTCTTCCGTAACTTGTAAGAAGAATAAACATTAAAAAGGTAGAAACATTAGTAAGCTTGGACACACCATTTGGACAAATGTATGTAACTTGAAATCTGAAAACTACTAAATATCACGGTCTCTGCGGCACTCAGGAGGAGGCACAGGAAACCTGACACGGTCAGTACAATAGTTGTAGATAGTGTATCTCTTACGAACCCATTTGAGACGCTTGTACTGTTGAGCATCCAAGTCTTGGAACTCCTTCTGATCCCACCAACGTTTTCCTTGCGTCTCGCAGAACTTTGCATTCACTGAAGCTTCACATCCATCCACGTGGAAGCCTCTGTAGGATGCCACGAAAGGAGCATTTTCCCAGTTGGTCTTCTCTAGCCCTCCCCTTGTGGCCCAGTCGTCTGCGTTCCAAAGACTCGAGTATATCTTCATCGGCTGGTTGAATGGAAACTTCACCCCAATGTCTTTGCTGTTCTTGAACACTCTTATCGGCACATCATCCACAAAGAACCTGTTTTTGCAACTATACACTTAGCTTTGACATTTTTGAGATGAAACTACACTTTGAGGAATGTTGACATACACAATCTGATACATGTTCCAGAGAACTGAATAGGAATGATAGTCCTTGGAAGGGTCAAACCATAGGTTTATCCTCTGCTCTCTATTTCCTTTGCCTCCTGTAAACACGTTTGTCTGTAAAATGTAAGGCTGGCCAGTTCTGTTCCCTAGAAACTCAAAGTCTATCTCGTCATGTTCTGAGTTCTGCGATGACAACTGCATGAAAAAGCAAGTATTTTCAGTTGACAACTTAAAGATGTAGCACAGATAACTTAAGACACAACTTTCACTTACATAGAAGGCGGTTACAGTTCCAGCAGAGTCCCCAGGAACCATCTTTATGTGCATACTGAAGTGGCCAAACAAGTAGGAGCCTTTGGACTGAAAGCCGGTGCCTTTTGCCATTGAACAGGAACAATCAGAGGGGTCTTTAGATAAATCTATGTCAGACATATACATAAGAAGGCAGAGAAACTCACCAGTGTACTTGTCGAGAACGAGATGCACTTCAGAACCACCATTGAGATACTTAATGTGATCAAAAGCCCAAGTTGGGAAATAGTTTCTCCCAAAAGGAACATCAATGGACTTCTTAGGAGGTACACCAAATGTTACTGTGGCCATAACCAGAAAGGTGAGGCAAAGAGTAAGTGGTAAACGACCCATTCTCACTCCCATCACACCAAACAAATACTGCAGTGAGGTTTCTATTTATAGCCATACTAGCTAGCTTACTAGTCTTAACATAATATGTCGTTACTATTATAATCACATCACTTTGGGTTACTTTCAATGTTTGCAGACAGTCTTTTTTAGTAACTTAGGAGTGTTGCAGATTCACATGGACTGTCACTGACTAGTCTTATGCTGACATGATAATAAGGCCATCATCCCCATGTTCTCGCTAATTAATGCATCTTTGGATTCTTTTTACTCTTGAGATCTATGGGCTGAAGATAATAAACAAACACTATTTTCACTGCAGATACCACCACCGACCAGATTTGCTAATAAGCTTTCAGTTTAGACTCCCAAACCCGACCTGAATTTTTGGAAAACATTACACTGTGGAGAGAAACCACATAATAAACCAGTAGAGAGAGATTATGAGGGGAAAAAAACAAACCAAAAAAGTTCAAGTTTCAATAATGGATACAGAGGCATGATCACATGACCAGAAAGCATGTGCCATTCACCATATATTTCACTCTGCTTATCTATTTTTTTTTTTAAATAGAACTTGGCCACTGCCCGCTGGTCATGTGATCAACTAGTTATTATACCGATGAATGGGCCTTAATAGGCTTTTCTATACGAGCCCGTGCTAAATCTAATGGACCATGAAACGACACATAACAGTAGTTGTGGTGTACGTAGTCAAAGTGCTTTGGATAAATGTGGTGCTCAATTATTTTACATAACAAAGACATCAAGAAAAAACTTTATTTAATAATCAAGAAACATACATGTATACGTCCCGTTTTCATTCCACTACTCTAAACAAATCTAAGAGGATCATTGCGTCCTTCGCCCCTCAGAAAAAGAGAAGGGACGTTATGTATATCAGTATATGTATTAATGTATATTACAAGATTAGAATGATCAGGACGATGTATCTTGAATACTCTCGAGTGAAAGCTGCTTCTGCAACCACATCTGCCGATGGAAACGAGTAATGAAAAGATCAGCAACGTTGTCGATCTCATCTTCCAACCGAAACTCTTCTCCCTTGTCCTCCTTGGAGTGTTTCACCATATCTATCACCGAACCCTCTGCCTCAAACAGCGAGTGTCTCAGGTCTGGATTCTTTTCTTCTTCTTCCTCCTCTTCTTCATCTACATATTGTATATATTGAGGAGAGGCAGCAGGAGTGGTAGACATATTGGCGTTGTGGCTATACACCACCACCATGTTATTTTTATCTTTATTACCATCTTCCAAGTTTCTTGATGTTGGTTTGGACTTGAGCTTGTGAGACCACGAGCTAACCACCATGTTTCTGTTGTGGAGTAGCGAGAATATTACAAGACGGGTCTTAAAGGCTCTTGTCTTCCTCTTTAGCTCCTTCGTCTTGTCCTTTGCAAGACCAGCCAACATGTTTATCATATCTTTCACGAACTCTACCGCCTTCTTCATTTCTTTTTTATGTTTGCCTGACTTCTCTTTTGGATCCTATATATGTATGTTTTTTTTTCGTTGTGAGAATAGGTCTATGGAGAATGAAAAACACGAGAGATGAAGGAAGGGTTACATTTATACAATCACAATAATGGTGCTGGCTAAGGAAATGTATAAAGCTATGATTACACGTGGCACTTCCTGTTTGGTTTAGATTTATCTACGTTCACAATCATCCGGGGACCACCTCCTCGTTTGCCTCAATTCACGTTTTCTTTTTTTTTTAAAATTATCATTGTAAATGAAGCTTTTGTAATGTAGTAAATGATTAAAAACACTTAAAAAAGCTGAACAAGGATTGGATTAGAGGTTAAGGAAACAAAGTGGAAGAGGTGAAAACAGTGACAAGTATTCCTCCCTTATTGTATGTATACCATACCTTCTGTGTTCCAAGTATATGTTGCTTGAAAACTCTCTCGTGTCAAAAAGAAAGAGGGAACCTCATAAATTAAGATACGTTTTCCTTTGATTGAGGCTAAATCGCTTTACTTTTTGATCTCTCTTTAATTTTAACTTTTGTTGCCTTTTTTTTGTGCTATATATTATCATATTCGCGCGCCTCCCTTGTTTAATGTTTGAAGAAATATCTTCAGATATGTGTTCCAACCAAACAGTTTGCGTGAATTTGATATACTCATCTGGTCTCGGTTTTTCTAGAGTTGATAATATTAGTTAACAAAATTAGAAGAAGATTATGTGATTTACGTAAGCAATATATTTTATTGTAGCTTTTCGCAATAAAACAAGAGTGAAAAAAACAAAAAATAATACATAAATATTCGCACCCACCATAAGGTTACTTTTTGGCCATTTCAAAGCTCGATGTTTGATTGTTCTATCCTCTCTTTTCCATGACTTAACCACTAAGATTTCACCACACATACTTCTCCAAATTTTGAACATATACATTATATTACATGACATCTATGTTTGGGCCTAAAAGCAAATACATTTTACATGACATCTCTCTATGTTTGGGCCTATACTTTAACCATTTCAAACTGACCATTTATTTGTTGTTTGGTTAACGCAAACTCAGCTACTGGTGAAAGAAATATAAAGAAGATAAAACTCTTGCGCCAAAACGTGAAAGAGCATAGCTTAGGCAATGCTAGTGAGGAAGCATAGCTTGGTTCCTCTTGTTTTGCCCTCGTTGACATCAGACTGCCTAACCTAATGCTAGCCTTGTTGTCAAATCCTCTTTCAAGTTTTCGACGCAAATTCTTTTTCAAAAAAGAGTTTTATCCTCTCATTGTATCACCTTCTCTGTCTTTCACCATTGCTTTAACCAAAGCAAACGTTACATAATGGAAACAGCCTCCCAAACAGCAGATGGAAGGATCATCAATGTCCAAAAACAAAGGAGGTCACTTGCAATGCTATTCTTAATCAAACTAAGAATATATCATAACTCTGTTGAGCATGTCATCATATCCAAGTCATAACATGATTGAATATTATATCAGCAACAAGTTCCTTCCAAAAAATAACTTAAAACGAGAGAGAGACTAGAGAGCATACAACAAAAAAAAGCAAGGCAAGATGATCCATAAGCAGCAAATACATACACATTCAGGCCTGAGTTCCGGTCAACGACTTCATCTGAATGTGATTAGAATCACTAGAATTATTTGGCAACGCCTCGTAAGAACCAGTTCTCCGCACTCCAGCAGCCATCGCCACCATCGTATAAACCACAAAGAGGAGGATCACAACAAGCACAACGTGAACAGTGAACATGAGATCCAATACGGAGACAGCTCTTAGCTTAGACTCCTGGATATCACACTGTGTCGAACCTTCTACACCGCTCGAAACATCAAGAAGACGATGACACCCCTCGGGAATAAACCCATCAACATATAAAGACAGTCCTGTCTGAAGCTGCCAGAGACCCTGAAGGCAGACAGAAGCAGCGAGTGCAGCGTCAGCGATAAAGAGTCTAGGCCTGCACGCGAGGAGCAAGCAGAGGAGAGAGCACAAGGCGGAGACACGAGCCGAGAGAGAATCACAGTGAGCTTGGAGATCAGATGTCTGTATCGCCGCCGATGAAGACGCGGCGGAGTAATGAAGGAAGAAACCTCCGGAGGCGAGAGCGAAGAGGAGATCGGAGGGGAGGGGGATCAAGGAGGCGGATTCGGAGAGGAGAAGGTAGACGGCGATGATGAGGAAGAGGAAGAAGACGGCGGCGGAGTTGAGGGAGGAGAAGCGGTGGACGGGGGTGCTTCCTTTGACGAGAGGATCGGAGTAGAATGAGATTAGGGTTTGGTGGAGGAAGGCGACGAAGAGGGAGAGTATGAGGATGAACAAGGGTAGTTTCTGGAGACGGTGGTGGTTGTTACCGGAGAAACGTGGTAAGGCGTAGAAAGGCTTGGCGGCGTAGGATTGAGGAGACTTGAGAACGTGGAAGAATGTGCAGATGAGATGGTACAATCCTAGGGTTAGCAGAGAAGCCGATGCGAAGAGCTTGTACAACATCCCTCCCATTTTAGACGGAGATGGTGGTAGATCGGAGTTTTTTTCCGGTGATTTTAGACAGAACACACTCGGATAAAGAGTTTTAATGTTTGGTCGGCTTTGTTGTCCGATCCGTATAAGAGAGTAGAGGAAGATCTGGTCAACTTCCCTAAACCGGCTGACCTTCGGTTACTGGACTTATTAAATAGTACCATTTAAACCGGTTTAGCTCTTAAATCAAGAATATACGGTTTAACCAATGGAGTCCCACACACGTTTTCTTGGATATGTGGAATAAATGAGATTATGATTTGGTGGAGCTTGGTTTGTTGCAAAAAGAGCATGGTGTGAGAAATGGAATTATAATATTTATGTGGAATATTATCATAAAATGGTACATTAATTGTGTGAGTAACGAATACTAATAATCATAACTTATAAGCATTGTCAAAAGTGTTTCAAAAAAAAAAAAAAAAAAAAAAAAAAACCATTGTCAAAACAAATAAAAGGAATGAACAGAGTGCTATAGACAATGAGAGATTCAGTTGATTTGATGGATAAATGATAAAAGAGTTGCTGCAAAAGCTAATGTTGTCATCCAATAGGACTGAGAAAAGGAGTTGCCAGTGGAGGAGGAGCTTCGGTCCGAGTTAGTAGAACCTCGTGATCCTGCATAACACACAAGATTGAGACAAAGACAAAAAATATTTTGGTTGGAAAAAATGAACATATAGGTTTCTTCAAGTAGCGCATACTAGTTAAGCAGGCAATGGGATTGACGTGTTCTCCACATCGAGCAGGCAACGTTTGAGCATCATTGACATTAATGCCAGCTTGCTCGGCCCGTGAACTCCCTCGGTTACTTATCATACGACACAAGCACTCTGGATTATTCTTTATCACTGCTTTGAGAGGGTTACAGCAAACTTGAGGCACTTCTTTGGTTCCATTCAGGTAATTTAGGCATGGAGCAAGCTGGTTTAGGCACGAAACGCTTTGTCCCATTGTGTGCATCATTTCACAGTTGGCTACAACTAGAAATGCAACTGCGAGGGCATAAAAGGAGAAAAACTTCATCTCCATATTCTTCACCACGTTAGTTTCCTCTTCGGGAAAGCACTTATATGTACTTGTTTTTTTAAATTATGTTTGGTAACCAGCTTTTGAGGCAGGTAGACATGGTTCACCAGTCAAACCTACTACAATATTTTGACGACCGACAAACAGGTAATAAGTTACCAGAACCCATCAAATATGAAACATTTCAGATTGATTACATAAGCATATGAGACATCAAAAGGTACAAATGTAGTATGTCAACCTAGAAATAATAGCCCATCAAGTATCCTCATGAATGGGCTTTGAGTCAAAGGCCCATACCGAATTTGTATGTGAGAGAATTTGTGAAGGACACAAGGTGATGTTTGTTTTTCATTGGTCAAGAACTTAAGATACAAAAGAGAAAATAATTTATTTATTAAAAAATAAGACAAACAATCACTTTGATCATAGAGACAGTGATCAAGGACGGCGAAACATAATGAAATCCAAAAAAAAATACAAATGAGAAAATAATTAAATGTGGATGAGAAGATATGTTAATTATAAGAGCCAAAGTGGTTGAAAGAGTCAGAAACAGGAGGCATTGTGCTGAACATTGGACTGTGGACGTACTCGCCCTCGAAATAGGTAGCGGTCGAGTAGTCATCAACGCTCCACTGTGGTTGGCTATAACAAGAATTGGACAAGTCGCTTGGCAGAGGAGGCAACTCGCTGCTGCTGTTAGAATAACAAGAAGATGACCCACCAAACATGTAACTACTGTCCACTTGATCAGAGTTAGGCTGCAGCATTAGCGAATCTGTTGATGAATATTGGTTAAACATCATCATGTAATCGACAGGATCGTTAGAACAAGGAGGAGCAGCAGCAGGAGGTGGAGGAGGGGGAGGTGGATCATCAGGAGAAATGATGGAGGTGACGGAGGATGAAGGAGGCATGTCTGAGTAGACGAAGTTGGTTCGGGCACGAGTGCCACGCATGGACCTGGCTGCTCTATCGTAGGCCAAGGCAGCTTCCTCGGCCGTATCAAACGTGCCAAGCCAGTGACGCTCCTTGGTTGTTGGGTCTCTAATCTCAGCTGCGTATCTTCCCCAAGGCCTCCTTCTCACCCCAAGAAACCTGATACCACCCTCTTCTTGCTTCTTCTTGCTCTTTGCTGAAGTTGTGTTCATCCTCCTTGTTTCTCTACGAAGATAGACAAATGTTCGGTATATCTTTTTGTAAAGGAATGTGTGTTGGTCTTGGAAACTTATTCCTTGCACAACCCCTTTAAATAAGAGCTACACCTTTTCTTTTTCTTTCATTTTCATTTTCTTTAAATCTTTATTCTAATAAGAACACCGTATAAAATAGCTCTCCGTTGAGTCAATTGTGCCCATGATATACCAATTATCAATCAATCAACATATATATAGTTAGGAACTATTCATTTTCCACTTATAAAAAAATAATTCATTTTCCACTTGGTAGCATGTTTCAGGCATACCTCAAGGTTGTACCACACTAGTGAATTGCATACATATGGTTCTGCTCAAATCTAATGCCTAGATCGGGCTGATGTTGTCCATACACAAGAGTTTTTTTAAGAAACTAGAGTAAACAAACAACAAGGAGAGAATCATCAAAAAACTTAAAACAAGCTCCCAGATATACCTAGATAGATAGATACACGTATTCTGTATTCATCAGTCATCAATCATCATTCATCAACAAATAATAAGCTGAAAGTAAATGATGAGGAATGACAAGACCCATGATTAGCATGTTACCTTAGATTCTAATGACCCAATTGATAAAAAAAATTATAGTGAAATAACGTAGTAGATAAACTATTCAAGTCGGAGAATATATATTGTATAACGAGTCCAAATACTATTGCATGTGATGGTCCAAATTTAAACGAAGGATGTTCATGAACTGCGATAATTACACAACACATAACATAAACAAATCCGTTCTTATCAATCATACAAAATAAAAGCAATGAGTTTGGTATTAATAATTGGGAAAGAAAGGGTGCAATGATAGCCGCATGATGGAAGGTAGTCGACTAAATTATGAGGATGAAGTAATTGCGTAAACATCTATTAATATGTGTATTAATCTTGAAAAACTAGCCACCCATGTTTTGACTTTTGACCTGCACAAATGAAAAGAAGTGGCGACATATGTTGAAATCCCACAGAGAGCTTAATAGTTAATATGATATGAGTAGAATTTCTAGTACGATCTTATTTTGTGTCAGACGACCAACGACCAAAGACCATTTATGCTTGGCTACACGACCAACGTTAGGGACGGTGGTAATGGATCGTATATTACTTACTCTTTTTATACTATTATATTATACTGCGCCATTAGTCTATGTGTACAATAATCATAACGTGTGTGCCAAAAGTGGCTGTTAATTAACTAGAGAATAATCAGACACACAAATACAAAATAGGGTAATGCATGTGCGCTTTCAATTTTATGGGCTGCAACTTCAATGAATACTGCCACAGCCTTTGTTCTTTTCGTCTTCCATATTCTAATCCCAAGCCATTTCCTTATCGTTTTTATTTTTTCTTAATTATTTATTCTTGTCAGCTTGACTATTATAGTATATAACATCTTCCTAAATTCAGTTTCTCAATATATACTCTCACCAAAACACTATTTCAATACGTTTCTCTAATACTATATTCTAAAACTTGATGTCTAATACTATAATCTAAAACAAATTTGTTTGTAAACATGCATTATTGAGGACAAAGGAATTTGGGTTGCATGTGAGCAATCTTTTATGCTTTTCTAATTTCATCTATAGTCTTAATTTCATTGGAGAAAACAAGTCCTATAATTTTATGTTCCCCCCTTTTGACCTACTCTATTTTTTTCTCGTTTAGTTTATATTCTTATTCCAATCTTCGATTCATTGAATCTTGTTTTCATTTTTACGTTAATCATCTTCCCCTCTTGATTTTATCCTCCTTTCCTTTTACTAGTTATCTTTTCGTATATGAGTACATGCAACAAATATATACAATGTAATAGACAAAAGATTTATACAAACCCTATATAGGGTTTTGGTCAAAACAAGAGGCAACTAAGCTATTTTGGTTGATCACTGCCATTTTCTCGACTATTAATGTATGTAGTTTCGTCGAAGATATGGATATAAACATAAATGAACACTTTGCATATTCCATATCTTTCATCAGAACACTTGGCAGGACGTTTTATTATATGGTTTCAGTCTCAAATGTAAATCGTTGCATTTCTCTTACTCATCTCGAACTCTTTTTAAATAATTTGGTAAGTTATCTGTGTATTTGGGCCTATATGGGTGTTTGTTTTGGTAGAAGAAAAAAAAAGATCAGGAAGAAAGAAGAGAAGGCATGTGCGCCCAACGTGGAAAGGCATTCTCTTGGACGCTTAACATAACCAATCCTTTTTCTAATTATTGCCAACACAATATTTTTTTCTTGTTTAAATCTAATCACTCTTTTAATCAAATGACCATGTGATGAGGGCATCACGTTAGATTCATAATAATACTCAACATTAAAACGTGAAAACAAAGGGAGTCTGTTTTTAGCTAATCTAAACCTGAAAGTGAAATATATGAGAAGTTTATGGGCTCGAGTTTTGCAAACCACCCACCGATCAATTAATCCCACTAATGTTACTAGTCTCTGCTTCGAGTAACAATTTCCTGAGATGGCCAGTTTTCTCATGAAGTAGCCTTAATGGGTCTTATGAACTCATAAATGCACTCAACACTTGTACATGTTTCCCTGATATACTTTCCAACTGAAACTGTTCTTAGTTGTATTGCTCCATTAGGTCCTGCCTGCCTTCAAGTTAGGGACTGACCGTTCAGCTTCACTAGTTCCTGGCTTCTCCTGGTTTTTCATGTTTCACGGCGGAACATTTGGAAAAGAGCAAATTTACTCAATACTTCATCCACACTCAGCTTGAAAAGAGGACAACTTTTTGGCTGATCAACATGCAGACTCACATCCGTTGTTCTTCACTTCAGGTGCGTTATAATAAGAACTGGATAAGACAGGGATGCCTAGTGAAAAACTAGCATAAAAGTTGAAAGAGTATTTCCAAATATAAATAAAACTCTAAATAAACAAAATTGTTCATACCTGAAGTACCGCAAAAGCAGCAGAATGTAAATCAGAAGTAGCGCTTCACTAACAAGCCTGCCTTGATTTATAAAAACAACCCAACAGGGTTTTTAGTTTTTGAATTCTCAAAATACATATATTTGTATGTATATATTTATATTAGTATTTAATTTTGAGAGTTTTAATTTTACGAAAACTTAACCCAAAAATTTTCTATATATTTTAGGTTGAGTTTTTCATAAAGTTAAAAATTCATAATTAAATATTAATATATATATATATATATATTGAGAATCCAGGAAATAGAACTGGGCTGTTCTAAAGCCCACCGATTCACTTGTTAGTTCAAGTACCATATGGAATGCACAAGGGTTGGGCTTTGTAGGCCTACATACTTAAGACAGCCGACGGTATTTTCCAGATATACATTTATATACTTTTTGCTTGTCAATTTATAGACTTAGAATAATAAAATTATAAAGGGCAAAACTACAAAATCCCATAAAAAATTAAAAAATCCATGAAAAGGTAACCAAATAACCTCAAATAAAAGAAGTGAAACAAAACAATTCTAAAAAGCAATGGGACTACCATCATTTCATATCCAGAGATTATATAATCTCGAAAAACTTCCTCTTTTAGTAATCGATATGAAATGTTACGTAGAAGGTATATTCTGGTGGAAATTATCACCAAAACATTAAATTTTAAACTAAAAAGCTAACAAAAAAGAAGATTAGTTTATATACAAGACGTAAATCTTATATCACATAACTTTAAAAATAATAAACAAACATGAGTAAGACCATCAAAACCTTAAAACCTAAGTATAAGATAAAGATACATTCGTGTACGCAAGAAACATGCCGCAAGCCGACACACGCTCAGATACGTACCATCGCTTTGGCCGACCCTGTTTCCAGCAGGCACAGCTATATTTAGGTAAGCACGAGCTTTTGGTCCGAATGATTATAACAAGCGCTCTGGAGACTGGTGTGCGTACCTACCATTGAGGATAACACACTCATCAGGTTCTCGTGATTTCTCGCTTTATAATGGCCCCCGTCCATAATATGGTCACCAGAACGAGTCAAGTTCTAGGGCCCACCTTCAGTTTATGGGTCGATGTTATTAAGTTTTTCCAATAAAAATATCTATAACATGAATACATATCATGTTTTTGACCTATTAAACAGCAGTGTATACTAAACCAAGGTGTCATAAGCATAACTAATGACAAAAACAAAACAACACAAGTGCATCTTGTGTTGTTTGGAAGGCGAAAACAAGGCATACCTAATGTAAGACTAGTTAGTTATGGATTAGAATGTAAATGGAGAAGAAAATTAGGTGAGTAGAAGCTAATGATGAAGTTAAGTATGCACGTGAGGGGGTGTGGGAAGTAAAGAAACTATACAACTAACGACTAGCTCTACGTATATCTTTTAATTTATAGAACGAATATATAAATTGATGTGACTTGTTGGTACGAATATACGTAAATTAATAAAACCCACCATTCAATGTATTTTGGTAAGTAGCGAAAGAAAAGAGAAGCAAGAAGAACCACAGGTAAGGGAGCTAACACATAAACACGTTGTGTTTCATCTGCCCGTCCATCTAACCTACCACACTCCCTTCTCTTTTTATCATTTCTCATTTTGTTATATAATCTTCTCACTCCCCTCATGTTTTTCTAAATAAATATATACATATAACTTGCTTAGTACACAAAGTCACTCATCTATCAAACTCTTAAACCCAAAGTTGGCTTAATATGGTGATGGGTACCCCGTCTTCGTTGGATGAGATCAGAAAGGCACAGAGAGCGGATGGCCCAGCAGGCATCTTGGCCATAGGCACGGCCAACCCTGCCAACCATGTGATCCAAGCTGAGTATCCTGACTACTACTTCCGCATCACCAACAGTGAACACATGACCGACCTTAAGGAGAAGTTCAAGCGCATGTGTATGTCTTAACAAACCCTACTTTATATTTTTTCTACTTTTATAGCTTAGTTTTAGTTAACTAACTATCACTATAACAGGCGATAAGTCGACGATAAGGAAACGGCACATGCACCTGACCGAAGAGTTTCTGAAGGAGAATCCCAACATGTGCGCCTACATGGCTCCTTCTCTCGATGTTCGTCAGGACATCGTGGTGGTTGAAGTCCCTAAGCTAGGTAAAGAAGCTGCAGTGAAGGCCATCAAGGAATGGGGCCAGCCCAAGTCCAAGATTACACACGTTGTCTTCTGCACTACCTCAGGAGTCGACATGCCTGGTGCTGACTACCAGCTCACTAAGCTCCTTGGTCTTCGTCCTTCCGTCAAGCGTCTCATGATGTACCAGCAAGGTTGCTTCGCCGGCGGTACTGTCCTCCGTCTCGCCAAGGACCTCGCTGAGAACAACCGTGGCGCACGTGTTCTTGTCGTCTGCTCCGAGATCACAGCCGTCACCTTCCGTGGCCCTTCTGACACCCACCTTGACTCCCTCGTCGGACAGGCCCTCTTCAGTGACGGCGCCGCCGCACTCATTGTCGGTTCCGACCCGGATATCACTGTCGGAGAGAAACCAATCTTTGAGATGGTGTCTGCTGCGCAGACCATCCTCCCGGAATCGGACGGAGCCATAGATGGACACTTGAGGGAAGTGGGACTCACCTTCCATCTCCTCAAGGATGTCCCTGGGCTCATCTCCAAGAACATTGAAAAGAGTCTAGACGAAGCGTTTAAACCGCTAGGGATAAGCGACTGGAACTCTCTCTTCTGGATAGCTCACCCCGGTGGTCCAGCCATCCTTGACGACGTTGAGAAAAAGCTTGGACTCAAGGCAGAGAAGATGAGAGCCACACGTCACGTGTTGAGCGAGTACGGTAACATGTCCAGCGCGTGTGTTCTCTTCATATTGGATGAGATGAGGAGGAAGTCAGCGGAAGATGGTGTGGCTACGACAGGAGAAGGGTTGGAGTGGGGTGTCTTGTTTGGTTTCGGACCAGGTCTCACCGTAGAGACAGTTGTCTTGCACAGTGTTGCTGTTTGAACAAAGCGCTTCCCTCACATATGCCTAGCCTACCTACACTTATGTCCCATCATCGTGTCTTATCTTTGTTTTTTGAAATTAATATATGAATATATGTTATGAAATAATTAAGGAAGAATTCATTTAGTGTGAAATATGAAATGTGTGGACTCGCTGTAAATGGGTCCTTTCAATTTAATTTTCTGTTTTCTCTTCTTTATTTCATTATATTAAATTTTTGGATCTTCGTTGTCATCAAATCTTTTGTTACATCCACAAGGTCTCCAACTCGTCAAATCTAATTTGGAAACGTTCTTCCTTCGCATTGAGTTCACCTTCAGGATTCATTCTCTGCTGTATCTTCATCTTCATATTCACCACCACCTCTTCTTGCCTTATGTACCATCTCTTCCGTCGTTGTTCCCATGATCTGATTTATTGAGTGCAGATTACGTGAAATATGTTTTAATGCAGTATGCCACGACGGTGCTAAGTATGGCAGCAATGACTCCAATGTCAGTTTTTGTAGGCTCACTGAACTTACTTACCACTGGGACCTTTAAAGATGAGTTTAGTAAATCACATTTTCCATTATCCAATTATTAAAGTAGCAGAACCAAAAAGTCCAATGGCAGAAGAGACAATACACTTGACCCAGTTCAGTGGTGTAAGACCTCGACTGTTTCTTCTCTAAGCCGTGTCGTTATGAGCAATCAGTTAATTTATAACTACAGTATTAAGATAGTTTCTCAGTTTCTAAATAAACATATTTTAACACTTTTTACTTGTTTCTAAAAATTAAATAATGTTTTAAATTTTCTATGTATTTTTAATAATGAATTGTAAATTTTCAAAAAATATTAATTGATAATTTTGAAATTATTGAATTGTTATTGGTTAAAGTTTATGCAAAACTGTTATATTTTAAAAAAATTATGCATTGATAACTAAATATTAAATTTTTCTTAATGTGTAAAATTTTTAAAATATGTAATATTTAGAAACAGAAAAAGTACATTAGAAGCACAGATTTTGGTTTATGGATGCTCACATGTATGTTCCTTTCTGAGTCTCTTCCCTGACACTCTAGTGTGTGTGTGGTTAAACAATCACTAACTCCAGAGAGGCCGAAGAAAAAATGTAAAATTCAAATGAAAAGGTAGCTGAAGCATCCCCATTTATTCCTAGCCCATATCTCAAAATCTAAATATGTACAAAACAAAAGTTCTTCTGTATCTTTCTATGCACAGACACATATTAAATAATGGAGAACAAAGAAAATCCATGTTGGGTTTTGTATATCTTTTAAGATGATCAAGTGCGTCTTCAGCAGATGCAAACCTACACAAACATGGTTACGGATTCCATGACCTTGTATACAGCTTGCCTAGTGGGTCATGGAGACCAGAGTTCTGGCGATTCTGGTTCATCCAGGCTATATCATCTGGCATCAAAGATGTTGCCGGGTTGCTACCGCTTAAGTAATCTAACGGATTCGTAGGCTGAGCTAAATTGCTGCTTGCCTGAGTGGTGCCTCCCTCCATAAGCATCTCGTAGTTACCCGATGCAACAACTTGAGAACTCGAACTTTCTGGCTCGAAAGCAGATCTGGAAGGGCGCAATTGACTGCACTGAGAGAGAACAGAGAATAAGCTTTGATCTGGACTACTTCCCCTATGAATGATATGCTCAGCGTTATTAGCAACTCTGAGAAGGTTCAGATCTCTCTCGCTCCCGGTATGACTGCTTTGGCTTGCACATTCAACACCGTTTGTGTTTGCCCACATGCTCTTAAATTGCCAGTTCTGATTTAACAAAGGGGCAGTGTTCAACGGGGCCTGTGTTGTGACTCCAATCTGAGCAACATTGGTGTTCCAGTCTGGACGCTGCATCAAGAATCCACGTCTATCGCAGTAAATGTTGTCTGGCATGCTTCCTTGGCCATAGATGTCAACCTCACTTGGCTGGTCCCGAGACAGTGTTTGTGGTGCAGTCATCTGATGCTGAAACTGACCAGAGAATTGACTGCCCTCCATCAGATTGTTGCTTACTTCCTGCTGAAAACCAATGGGCAAAATCTGTTTATGCTCCTCGTTATGTGGGACTTTAAGAAGAGAGTGAAGCTGCTCAGTGGTACGAGATGCCACGCCTTGGCCTTTAAACAAAGACTGGAGCAGTTCATTTTGATCGTTGTTAGGGAAAGAACCAAAACTGTTGTTTGCTCTTGGCTGCAACATCTTCCTTCTATCAACTTCTTCAGGCATGGCCCGTTCTATGAAATAGTTTTTCTCTTCTTCACGACCTTCAGGATGGTGTATGATTGACAACCCACCACTGGGGGTGTAAGCTTGGCGGCCAACGTAGGACTGCCTAGTTCCTCCCACTGGCTGCCACATATCCCCACCAGAACTATATTGCAACTCATCTCCATGGCTTGGACGAGTACTAGGAATCCTCTCGTCTAATGAAGCATTCTCTAGTTCTGGCACACAGTTTTTGCTTACAAGATTAGCATCTTCGAGATCTGAAGCGTGGGGCTCACTAGAAAATGGAGACTGTGGGAGAGACTGGCGGTTTATGGAGCTGGAATAATCGTTTGCTTCAAAATCCTTTCGACTAAGGCCATGACACCCGCTGGGTGAAGAATATCGTTTTTCTCCAACATCCTCCATATTGATGCTATTGTCACAATCTGGTGAAGAAACCTGTGAGGGGTGTTTACCAACTTGCAAGCAGCGACCTGAATCTGTGATTTGGTCACTGTAAGACGATGACTCCTTTGAAAGGGATTGATTCTTGGCAGAAACTTGACCCAAACTTCCCGAATCTTCAACGTCTGGTGCTAAATCACCACTCTGATTTGGATCCAAACTTTCTCTATCGTAATTCCTTAAGTCTAATTCAACATCATGCTTCTGCAGAGGGCCTTCTGCAGGGTGCAGTTGTTGTTTATCCTATATCCAAGAAAGTTGTTAACAACATCGGAATGTAGAAACAAAATATTGTACATGTTTATGGAGAAAACAAACCTCCACCCATGGATTGAGTTTGTCCTTCAGTTCTCTTTCCAAAGAGTTGATTACATCTCGTTTCTGTAACTTTAGCTTTTTCCATATTGCATATGCTGCAGGAAGATCTTTAAGCAGTTGCAGCCTGCATGAAACAGTTGACGTTTAGAAGAAAAAAAAACAGAATTAAGGCTTGATGAAAGAAGCCGCTTGTTTCACAAGGGACACTGACCAGTGCGCATTCAGTTTCTTCTGTTCTTCTTCCACAAACGCTCCGTATGGTTGAACATCCAAATTGTTTATGTTTCCCAATATTCTATTAAGTGCTTTCGACTGAATGCTTTTACCAGACTGCTTCATGCTTGTGACAATCTGATGCTGCTTCTTGCTTATCTGAATATATAAAATGCAGTTAAATGCTTGAACAATAACATTATCTTGCTTATCTGAATGTATAAACGTATCTCAATGTTTCTTGCTTATCTGAATAACTAACCTTAAGGTAGGACATGTATGTAGCACCATCAGTTTGCTGAATGCTATGTTTCGGTAACTTATCCTTGTTTCTAGCTTTCACGCCCACGTTTACAACATTCTCTTGGGCAATCAAGGGACTTTGAGATTTTTCTTTCTCTACAGCAGAACTCTTGGGCCTAAAATGAAATGGACACTTTAGTGTGCAGGTCTGAAATCAGAAGAAATTATAATAGCAATTGGTATAAATGTGTGTGAGAGAGAGTACGTCCAGCACCTTCTCCGAACCCCTCCAGTCTTATTACTATTGCATGGTTTATCATCTGCATTCCAGGAACTAGACTCCGAGGCAGCAGTTAGATCCTGGCAGCTACCGTTTACACGTGCATTACCTTCTCTTGATCTCCTGAAGAAATCAATGTAGGAAACAGACAATCAGTGAATCCTAATTACTAGAATCAAGCTTAACATAAACTCATCTTTTCTGAAGCTAGAATTTAATATATCTAATTGATTACACTACACTCTTAACAGTTCTCCTTTTAAAAATGACAATTTAAAGCACTGACCCCCACATCTTCTTAACAGCATCCTTCTCTGGATCTTTGCAGCTTTCCCATTTTTCCTTCAACATCTGCAAATAATCTATAATACTACCGGAAACAATGGAAACAGGAGTTACAATCATGTGGAAATATATTACAAGTGCTCCTATAATCTGAATAGAGAAAACTGCACATACTCATTATGGTATTTCTCTAGATCCGCGTAATATCTCCTTTTACCAGCCCTCAGGCCTTCCTCCTGAGAAACAATTTCATCTGGATGAGCTTTTCCAGAGCAGACAGATGTTCCCCTGAAACCACAACTTGCATTAAAATGGAGTCGAAATTCCTGAGCATAAACTAAACCACCATCACCAACAATACGGGTAATAGTCAAGATAATGAAGGCAGATTATGGAGCTCAGACATTATTTCAAGCCAAGACAATTCTACTATGGTTAGCAATAATTACAGAGTTCATTCTAGGGATCCAAAAAGTCCAGTGTCACTAACCAATCAAGAAAAGGATTTCCAAAATGAAAATTCTCCCCATCAAGCAACTGCTGTACAACTTGCTCCACATCAACTCCCTCAGGGAGGAACTGCTGCAAATGGTTTCTTTCCCCATCAGATAGACAACCTCGCCACACCTGGTGGAGACATATGGCCAAAACTTAATATCTCAAAGGTGTAAAGTAGATGCTACCCAATGATATCACTGTATTACCTCACTAGAAAGGACCTCAGACAGATTTTCCAGCTGGAAAGTTTCAAGAGGGACGGGGCATACTTGTGCCAAGAGACTCCGCCTAGGAGGAACATAATCAACAAATTCACGAAGATGCCTCAAACTTAGACCAACTTGTTCTTTCTTAGAGACCACTGTACTGCGGTTGCCGTCCCATTCAAGAGTGATGTGATCTCCTGAACGCAAAGCACCATCAAGCTTTTTCCTTTTGGCTCTGTAATGCTCCCTAGAACTGAAACCAATAACATTAGCACTGTTCATCCGCTTCCTCCCCTGATCAGCTGCCATTCTGAGAAGTCCAAAGAGAAACCATGTGTGACTTAATTGTAACATGTGATTGCAAAGAATTGAAATTTACGCGAAGTCTAACAAAAGAGTCCATGAAGTAACAACATCTGATTAAGGAATTGAACTACAAAAAAAAGTACTGACCTTTAGGGCTGAATATGAAGAGTGCGGCGAATGGGTATCGATGATCGATTTGGGTGGGGTAAATTCAATTGCTTGGTATATCTGACACAAAACCCAGAAGGAGAAATCGAAGATCGAGGTAAGAAGATAAACACAATCAGGGAGGGGAGTAAGCAGAATGCGATGAAGCAAGAAATCAAGTCCAATGAATTGGAGAAGAGAGAGTGACGAGATTGATTAAAACCCTAGAAGCAGAGGAATCAAAGGAAGGAGTATACCTGGACAGAGAGACTCAACGGCGACAGAGAAGAGAAGAAGAGAGAGAGAGAGAGATTTGTTTTGGAGGAAGATAAGGCAAAATATGATCTTTGGGGACTCTGTTATGTAGCTGCTTCTTCTCCCCCCATGGACCACTGCTTCTTTTCTACCCTTATTTGTTTCTGCCACATTAACCGAACCGAACCGATCTTTTCCTTTTTTTCTTACAGAAGGCTTTTACTATTTTTGTTTTATTTTCTTCTTTTGGTAAAACAAATGGTAAAGTTTTACAATTAGGGAAAGTGAGAATAAGGCTGGTGGGCCTACAGAAATTGCAAGGCATAGAAGACAAGCGACGCGGAGAAGAAGATTGTTTTGCTCCAACCAAACCTGTTTGTTCCTGAGTTCTGGTCTCACCAGTATGTAAAGCTTATCCGTATGGTTCTTTCTGCAGCTGACAACACTCCACCATTGCAAGTACTGAGAAAGACATATGTGGGTGACACACACTCAAACATGCTCTTATTGTAGAATCTGACTCCATGGATATACCTTGATAGCGTTCATGGGCCAGACGGGAAGCTGAAAAACCTTTCTTTGCTACTATGAATCAGTAAGTAGTAGAAAACGCATGTATTAGCGAGGAGTAACAGGAACATTATGCATATTGGTAACATATTTTACTTAACTCAATGTATCTTGAAGAGTACATACCGAAACTATCTCCCAAGCCGAAACCCTTTAACAATGTTGTTTTAGGGACTTGTTTCTGACTCAATATTATCCACACAACTGAATCATTATTGAACTGAAAGTAGTAGCATCATTAAGTCCCCAATGAGTTTGATTTCTATCAGCCAGACTGCTAAAAATTCAAGTAATAAAGACAACACGCCAAACTGGCAAGGCGAGTTTAATGATACTCAACATTCATTCCTCTTCATCTTCCTTGGCTCTAGCCCTATACTGACGACCGGGTCTTCTTACTACACTTAAAGCTGTTTCTGGTTCATCTTCTTCCATGGCTGAAACGGTGCTGTCTTCCATGGCATCCACGATAGCTATTGCACCTCTTCTTCCCTCATAACCCTTATCTGTATTTCCTACTTTACTTTCAGCCGTCGGTTTCTTCTTTGGTACAAAAGCCACTGATGTTGGAAGCTCAATCAGAGGGTCTTCAAGAGGCTCATCTCGGCTCCTGATCATGTTGAGAAACTCCATGTACGCTTTCCTGTTAGATTCTTCATCAACCTCACCCTCATCAAATGTGTATCGGGTGTACTTCGACGGGTTTCGAACATAATCTGGAACTCCAGATGGATGGTCTCGCTGCACTATACTTGTCTCCATCACAGAATCTTTGTCACCTCCAGTCGAGTTTTCATCAATGACATCAGAACTAAACCGAACACGCTTCTGCAACTTAGAGTCAGCTTGGCTTTCTTTCCTCTTCAATATCGGTTTCAACCCATTATCATCTAAAGTGCCAACATATGCCTCCTCAGACACCACCAAACCTTTCTCCTTTTCCAACATGTTATCCTGCAGAAAGTTCATAACTTCTCAGTCTAGGCATTGAGATACAAGATATCGAACTTGAACAAGAAAAGAATAAAGTACCTCAGAGACGTGCAAAGAGTTCAACTTGTTAACAGCATCAGCGTCTTCTTTAAGCCTAGTCTCAGCCGCGGTGTAATTAGCACGCGGATCCTTCTCTCTTTCATTGAAGGAAGACGGAAGCTCTACCCATTCATCTGCTTCCGTTTCATAGTCATTCACATCCTTCGTGTAACCATAAAACTCCTCACCTACAGCCACTTTGTCATTCTCATCTTCCTCTTCCTAAAAATACAGAGAAGCGCTTACTTAGCCTATTGATAATCGAAAGATCTAAAATTAGATAACGAGATAAAAGAGATATACCTCCATGTCAAGAGTAGTGTCCATCCCGATTGAGGATTTGATCTCCCACTCCTCGTCATTGTAATCATCTGGCTTATGCGATACAGTGGAACGTCCTTCGTCTTCATCAACGATCAAATCTTCTGGATCATTCTCCGAGAAGCTGGGTTGGGGCTCAGGGACCACCTTTTCTCCGCTCCTTTCGTTTCTATCGATCTCGTCGTCAGCGAGACACCATAGAGAGTTGAGAGAAGAGGCGGCGGCTGAGGATGAAAGAGAGCCAAATACTTTGTCGATCCTTACTCTGAAACTTTCCTCCATTGCTTTCCAAATTTGGGATGATGATGGCCGTGGAGAGGAGAGAGAGAAACTGAGGGATTTAATGCGGTTTTGGGATATATATGCCCCTGTGGCCAAACAAAACCGACATATTCAGTTAACGGGCCAGATGAAAGCCCATTTAATATAATGGGCTTCTTGGTAAGTTTGGCCCTTAACATGAAGTTCGCGTTATTCACGAGCTTCTCGCCTTCCACGCTGCAAAATAATGTTTTTTTTTTCTGATGATTTTGTTCAAACTATTACCTCAATCACAGAAGACTGCTTCCTGATGAGTCCAGACGGTGTAGTGGAGGCTCTAAACGAGGGAAAGTGTGTGTTCAAAACAAGTGTACTGGACTAACTGTAAGTACAGATAAAGATAAACTAGGTTCAAGTAAAGATGGTTCACTTCAAGCACACATTGTTTCTCCTAGTCTAAGGTGCATATTCCGACAGGTACAAGGCAAAATCTACTCTCCAGTCCTCTTGGTCTTTTCTCAACAGGTGGATTACAAGAGTGAAATGGAAAATCAAGTAGCATCATGCGACTGCAAACCTTTTATAAGTTTGGATGTTAAACTGTTTCAGGATGATGGAAAGCCGATGAGTTTTTGGTGCAGCATTATTCTCTGGAATTGATTCATCCTACAGACTCAAGCAAGCCTAAATGGAGCAAGCCTAAATGGAGAGTAAGTAAGAGTCTCATATCTCCTTCCTCTTGTTGTTTTCATTATCAGACGCTTGCTAAGTTAATAAAATGTGAGTTTGAATCTTGCATCGAGTTCACATAACTTACCTTTATGCTATCAATAAAGATCAATCGATTTTTTATTCATGAATGATAAAACTGATTATGATTTAACATTTACACATGGCATGGAGCCAGGAATCGTTTGTTTGAATTCGTAGAAACATATGGGTATCCAAGTTGTAGCATTCAGACAAAAACAGTAGAAGAAGACATGAAAAATTTGAAGAACTTAATAAAAAGTGTTGCTGCAAAAACCAAAAAGAAGTAAAGAAAGAAGCTATGTTCTTCGCTTAGCTGTGGCGGTTGAAGAGGATGACGTGTTGCCGTCGAAGAGCTGGTCAATGAGATCCTCGATATCCTCAGGCTGGTACTTAACATACTTCTCTGTCTGGCGACCAGGATCCAAGTACTGTCCAAACCTAGCCATGAAGGCTCTGTAGGCAGGTATCATAACCGCGGTTATAGAGACTCTCAGCTCGCTCTGCAGCTGCTCATCATTGATCACCCATGTGGTCTGCGTCTTGTGTATCTCGTCGAAAGTTGCATTGAAACTCTTGAACCTTTCCTTGAGATTAGGCTTGACTATCTTCCCGTTGTGCATTAACCCCTCGTGTCCTAAGAACCCAAGCAGCTTCCCCCACGTCTCTCTCTGGTAGCTTTTGTGATAGTTCCTTAGCTCTGACGACCTCCTCCTGCACCATGTGTCTCCCATTACCTCGTGTATCTCTGCAGATCCTTTTATCTTCTGCACTATGTATCTCCCGTTGTTCATCATGAAGATACAGCTCAGTGGTACGTCTTTGTACAGCTTTGACTTCGCCTCCATGTTCCCGTCAAGTAGGTCCATTATCCTCATCAGCTGGCTCGCAAAGGCTGAGCAGGCCGAGCTCCCGCTCTTGGCAGGCTCCTCTTCCTCTTGCTCCATCTTTGAATGGCTCTTGAACACTTGTTCCAATGTGTCTTTGTATTCGCATGAGTACTTGAGGTAGTTCATGGTGTACCTCGTCAGAGGATGCACCGCACCTCCTGGTACTGGAGTCTTGCTTGAATCTGATTTGATAGAGTTCTCTAAATCCGAGAAGATGTGAATAGCAGTCTCTCCTAAGCGGGAACGAGCGGTGGTCACCTCGTTCCTCAGCTCGCCGCGGAGCTCCTCGGGGAAGAGCTCTTCCATGGCTGGAAAACTGTCCCTAAGAGTCTCATAGATATCAAGAATCTTGAAGAGCTTCTCAGTGGAACGCTTGGTCATAGCCACGGCCTCTGCGAAACCCAAGAACTGGATGGTGAGACCGTGGGTGACGATGCAGAACAAGCTCCCCTCGTCCCCTGGGAAGATCTTCTCCGCGAGTTTGAGCTCACCAGGGAAGAAGAGAGAAGAGCAGTCCTTGAACGTCTTGTTCCAAATAGGAATCTCTCTCTCGAGCTCACCCCAGCTCATCTTCTGCACCTCGTCGATGCTCACTTTCTCAAACTCACTGTCGTGTTTCAAGGTCCGCATCAAGATGTTCCTTCTCCCTACCAAATAAACCTCTCTGCATTCCCAACCATACCCTCCTCCTTTCATCTTCTCTGCTATTTTCCTCAGCAAGGTAACCACATCCTCCGAGTAACCAGGGTATTCTATCTCCTGATCCTCGCGTTCCGGAGTCATCATCTGGTCGTGATCTTGTGAGACCACCGCATCGTTGTGATGGTCTTGTTGATCTGCTGTGCTCTTCCTCTGGCTGTTGCTGTCCTCTGTGACCAATGCCGTCTCTTTGATCACAGACTCTTCTAGGAGGACACGGAACTCGTCTTCCAAGAAAGCCATTGCACGCTGCTGGATGGATCCAGCATGGTTGATCAAAGGCTCATGATGGTCCAAACATGATTTGGTATTGAGCAAAAGTCCCATAAGCTTTGAGACACGATCCACTGCTTCAAGAAGCGAAGACACATCCTCTTGATCTTGGTACCATACTGTCTTAGGCTCGCCAGAGTCGTATTTGGAGAGTTTGTCCTCAAGAAGATCCAAGAACTTGCCAACAAACTGTGGGATCTGAAAGTAATCATCATCTTCCTCTCCTTTCTCCTCGGTGTCATCTTTGTGCTCCTCCTTGTGAAGGGAGAGACTCGAGAGAAGCTGGTCGAGTTCTTCCGACAAGGACTCGAGGGTTTGTTGAATCTCTTCTCCTTGTGTATCAGCATTGTCTCCTGGATCGTGTTCTGTCTCTACATTGCCAACATCTACATTCTCTTTACTTGTACCAGACTCATCTGTGGGATGAGCATCTGAAACAACGTCGCTTTTCTCCTCTCCCTTGGGTTGGTCGTTAAGATCAGGGTCCTTGTCGTCGTTCTTGTCCATGGAAAAATGTTATTACGTAAAGCTTTCAAAAATGGTGTTTGATGAAGGAGAGATTCATGTGTGTTTTTGTTTAGACTTTAGGATTTGTGGTTTGTCTTGGTTAGAGAGATGAACTGGAGGTGATTGCAATGGCTTGGTATCGAAGAAGTAGGGGAGCCTTGTTTTTTTTTTTTTTTTTTTTTTGTGGTTGACCATAGACTTTTTCTTTCGTCCAAACACCAATACCGTGTGTATTGTAGTATTCTATTGTTAACCCCAACATGAAAAACCTCGTAATTAATTTAACTATTTGTTAAGAATAATTTATTAAATATTCAAAAGGAAAATGATTTATATACACATTGAAAAACGATTAGATGAGAAAAAAAAAACGGGTAACGTGGGAGTATGGTGCGCACGCACCTTCCTCACACAACTCTAATACGTGCATGCATAAACCATGCTTTATCTCTTGATCACCTATGTTTTTATTATTAAAAAGGTAAATGGAAATAGAAAAGATTGTATTGAGAAATATATATATATAGTAGAAGAAGAAAGGAAAAGCCCATAAAAGGCCATATAGTAACTAGGCCTACTAACTTTTTTTTTAAAGGTCCATATTCAACTCTATACTGACTTCTTTCAATCAACAGAACCAGCCAGGGGAACAAGTAGGCAGTGTTGTGTCTCATAGTCTCATAGCTTCTTCTTCACACATACAAATAGTTTTGGTTGAAGATCAAAATATTAGTTGGATTGTAAAACCAGAGGATGATCAATTCAAATGGTATGAACTGAAAGGGTCCAACTCCAATAAGAAGGATCATTTTTTGCAAATGAAGAAACCCCAAACTTGCACGTTTCTCTCTTCCTTTCACCTCCTTTTTAAAAACTATTTTAATGACATTTTCTTCTCTATTTATAAATAAGAAGTCAATGAACGTACCTCATAAGCACCTTCCTTTTTCCCTACGCATTCTCATCAACTTCTTATTATGAACTAAACAAATGTTCTGACAAAGGAGCCACTTCTTCTACCATTTATATTATTACACAACTATACTATATTTTAAATGTGGGTGTGTTTAGTCGTAGGATATATGCATATATATATATATATAAAGAACCTCTCCTACTGTCATTTAGCCTGCATAGCCCACAAACAAAAACGCTACACGAGTCTTCCTTCTCTCTCTCTCTCTCTCTTTAGATGGAATGATGGATCAATGCTTGTAAAGACTTGAGTTTGATCAATATATAGAGAAAACAATATTGGAAGAAGAGACAAGAGAGAAGAGGACAATGGTGAATGGAGATATGAAACTACCAATTGGATACAGATTTCGTCCAACGGACCAGGAGCTTATCCTTCATTACTTGCTCCCAAAAGCATTTGCTTCTCCTTTGCCTTCCTCCATCATCCCTGTCTTTGACGTCTTCTTCTCTCATCCTCTCACTTTCCCAGGTCTCTTTCTCTGTTCTTTTTTTTTCTTGCAGCTCTTGCAGCCTATATATGTGTGTGTGCATGTCTTTCTTTTTGTTCAAGTGTGTTAATACAAGGGTTGTAACTTTACAGCAGATTATGTTTGCTCTGCATCATTGTCTGATATTTGGGTCCTTTTTTTATCAGGGGATGAAAAGGAGAAGCAGAGGTACTTCTTCTGCAAGAAGAGAAGAGAAGTCTCAAGTAATGAGCATAGAATCAGGACTTCATCTGGTGATGGTTATTGGAAACCTATTGAGAAAGAGAGAGAGATCATTGCTTGTGGTAGAACAGTTGGGATTAGAAGAACACTTTCTTTCTATGAAACAAACAAATCATCTTCTAAGTGCAACAAAACCAGATGGAGCATGACTGAGTATTGCCTTTCCGGATTTGCATCAGCGAAGGTACATACACCACTATAATAAGAAATTAAAAGACTCTAGACTTTGCACTTTGGACTAATTAATGTGTTTATTTTGGTATACCAAAGCAGGTGTTGGAAGAGTGGGCGGTGTACAATGTGCATGAGAGGAAAGCATCAAAAGGAAGAAGGCAGAGGAAATCAAGAGGGAGATATGATGAAGAAGACTTGACTTGCATCGACTTTACGGTTGGGTCAGATCATGAAACTGGTCCTCCACCGCCATCTCCTCCTACCTCAGCTGATGAGTCAGGGAGCATTATTTAAATGTTTCTCCATAACCCTAACCTATTCCACTTACGTTTCTTTTCAGCTATATTAAAAAAAACTACACGTCTTGATTCATTTTGATCCGAAAGTGTTGTGTGAGTGGAGATTTGTTGAGCAAACCTAATATATGTCAAACTTGTTAACTTTTACAACATTATCATGGAGTTAAAAGTGACATAGCCATGTAAGCCAAAGTAAAGTAAAATTTTTTTTTAAAAAAAAGTTGAATAAACTTTTTTTAAAAAATGTGAACTTCATTCCATTTCTTTCAAACTAAGCAAAAATCCAGCATCTAAATGTACGTGTGTGTGTTTTTTTTTGAAACTTATCTAAATGTATGTGTTACATATGAGATTGAGAGGAATTTTGTATTAAGTTATAAAACAAATTGATGCACATAAGATATTTTATATAGATGGATTGGTGACATATAAAATGGTGTGTTAGATAGCACAAAGAGACAAGAGAAAGAGTTTTTTTTTTGTAACTTACCAAAAGAAAGAGTCGAAATTGAAATTTAAATAAAAGAAGCCATCGCATGGGTTGTCGAGAAGCTAACGTTTCTTCGTGTCGCTGACACATTTTTAAAATGTTTAGAAACCAAAATCGTGGACGTGGTTGTGTTAAACTTAGTAATGTGTGTGTGACTTGTATACCAGGAAAACAATGTGATTAAAATATAACATGTTTGATTGAATTTCATGATTTGTTAAAAAAATATGTACCCAAAACGTTCTCAACTTTATATATAGAAATGACATGTATCAATGTATCATGTGTTCCAACAAAAGCTCAATGCAAAAAAAAATATTGAACTTAGTTTATGTAAGGACAAAGTTGGGGAGGGGCATAACATGGGTCATGTATAATGAACATTATATAATTATTGAAAAACGCCACAAGCTTTGTGCCAATTTTATTGTATATATTTCTAGAAAAAAATGGTGAAGAAGGTCAAAGACAAGTCACATGTGCAATGTGCACCATATTCCAATGTTCAATCCACAAAAAGACAACATTGATTAATGCAATCTAAGTTTCTCCTCTTTCCCACACAAGTACACATATTACCATAAACATATCCTGTTTTTGCTTTTAAACGAAGCAATCCTTGGTTTTTCAAATGTAATCGAAGAAAAAATGTAACAAAGTTACCTGCATCAAATAAAAGAAGCAAGTAATGAAATGATGAGGAGGAAATAAATGAAAAGTAAATGTGAACAAGTCTGTGTATTGGGTGTGAGAACAGGTAACTCGCCGCCAATGGGCTTCTGGAATATGCTTAGCAAAGCAGATTTAATTTTCAGCACACAAAAAGTGAATTTATTGTGGGTTCCTTCAATTTTAAGCAAACGTTTATTAATTTCCACGAAGACTTAATCACCACCCAGCTCATATATAAGTTATAAATAACTTAAGCATATACTCACTCCCTCTTTATACTTTGTTTAAGGTATTTAAACACAAATAAAAATACTCCCTCCGTTTTTTTATATTTGAAGTTTTAGGATTATGCACATAAATTAAAAATATTTATTTTTTTATCATTTTCTAAACAAAAACATCATTAATTATTTACCTAATCACAATTCAATCAATAATAAAATAGAAGGTATAATTTCATTGGTCATTTAACATTGACTACTAATAAATTTTACATAGAAAATTGAAAACGTCAAATAATTTGGAACAAAAATTTTTCTCCAAAACGTCAATTATTAAAAAACGGAGGGAGTAGTAAATTTTACATCTTATCTCTAATTATGTTTTGTTTTATTTGATTTTTATTAACTACCGACCTAAAAACGTAAGGATAACATTGGAAAACCTAAATAAACTAAACAAAAATGACATTGAAAATGAAGTTAATTTGGACTCTAAAATGATAACTAATATGAAATAGAGAGTACATTACTATAATTCGTCTGTGTTGTTTTTTGTTAAAATATAATTCGTTTGTGTCTTGCCAAAAAAAAAAAAATTACATAATTTAATAGATAGGCATAGTTGTCTAGCACAATCACCCTAAAAACTACCGAACTTAAAAGTTAAATAGCGTAGATTCATTGCAGAAGCCGCTCTACCCAATTAGTTAGCATTTTATGAGATATTTTATAAATAATACTTGCTGGTTATGCACAAAAATAATAATTGCTGGAAATTATATATGATCTTGAAGTGCGAGAGTGATATGAGATAATATAAGATCAAGAAGTGTATCTCTGTTGTTGATTTTAAAGTAGCCCATTAACAGAGTAGTTTTGATGAAGCTATATTGCTGAGAGCTACTTGAAGTCAATAAGCCTAGTGCCTTTATGGGCCTTAAATTTTTAAAACGTTGGGCTTAGTAAAGGTGTGTGTAAGTCCAATATAGAAATGAGCAGAAGTAAAGGAAAGACAATTATCATTTTTTTTTTGGGTCAAAGCTAAACTTCATCTTTATTAAACATCATTTCTTTCCAAATACCTTTTATTAGCAAAAATTATTAGTCACTCAGATAGATATTACATATTAGACTCAAGGGTACGTATCAGATATCATGTCTGACAAGGAGCTAGTGTAAAAGAAGTAACTCTAAGAATAACAATGCTACATTACGATTATAAGTGGTGCTGCTCAACGGTGATCAAGTTCCTCATCATGATTTATCAGACTAGTTTTCACTAAGCAAATGGGTCCGGTTTTCCATCTTCCATTTCAGGCAGTTCAAATTCCTCTGGTATCAGTGACAACTGAAAGTCTGGTAGCTCTGGCAAACTCTGCATTACCCTGTGGTTTTCCATATATCATCAGTTTCGCTCCATTGATTCTATTTAAAGTTTAATTATCAACGCTTACTTGTCCTCTTCTTTAAGCAAGTATCCATACATTTGAGATTTTTTGAAAGCAATCTCTGGAATCTTTTGGCTCAAATGCTTCATAACCCCCCACATAGGAGGAGCCCTTGAAGAAACAAAAAACATGGTGATTCAGTACACAGTTCACTTGTTGAGTGAATGTTGGATAATATATCTACAATAAAACACAAACCTGGTTACAGGAGGAGACAAACAGAAGCTAAGACAGGCCTTCTTGCTTTCTCCTAGGATCTCTGAAGCTGCGAGGAAACAACACACTGCGCTCGCGTGGCTAGCTGACTCACTTCCCTTGTCTGTTACCAGTCCATGGTAGTAGTATGCCGCAGCCTGTCAAAAAGAAAAACAGAACATAACACAGAGAAACTGGTTTATAATAGAACAATATAGATCATATTTAAATGAAGTTATGATCACTTCCCAATGAGAGCATTGGTCGGATCTGGATGCAACCCAATGATATATTAGTTTTAGTCTCCAAGATATTGGAGGTTGTATACTCAAACATAGTCCCCCAAATTATTAAAAAAAAAACAAAATTTATAAGAATTTTTTTAGTAAATGTTAATAGTCTCCAAAATTTCAGATTTGACCCTAGCTTTCATACATACCTTTGCTTCCAGAAACTTCCAGTATATGAAGAAGAGAAGCTTTTTGGCGCACCCATGGCTGATTACGTCACAGCTAGACAAGCATTGATATGCCTGAAATGTTAATGGGCCCATTGATAAGAAGTTAATAGAGAAGATTAGGGCACTGTATGCCCCAAGGAGATGAAGATGTATTAAAAACATGAGAAAGACCTGAGAGAAATAGATGACTTGCTCACATGCAAGTCTCCTCTTCACAGACAGTGTAGCCTTCTTACTATTAACTGCCAACCCAAGTTGAATCTCAGTTCCCTGCAGTGAGATTTAATGAGAATGGCAAACTAAAACACATACAAAGGTTCTTATTTAGGAGCCACTGTTTCAAAGTGTCTAACCTGGCCAAGTGCTTGGATAGAGAGAGTTTGCAAAACACTTTCCTGCATATCATCTGGCAACTTTTTCCTGAAAATGTTCAGCTATGTAAGTACTTATGTGACCAACCCTGATCCTATGTTTTCTACATTTTGTTGTGTGATTCATACTTTACATCAGGAGGAAAGCGACTCAGAATCTCTCGGGTGCAGAACTCCAAGTATCCAGACGCCTTGAGGAGCAAGTCAACCGCATCTCTCTTGCAATCTGTTTTCAAAAGTGGCAAGAGTAATCAGGGTTTGTAAAACACACATCAAAGCAGAAGTGAAAAGATAAGTTCTAAGGGGCAGAACCACTGGAGACCACACGGGCGCCATTGCCAGAAGTAGAATAACGCTTTGGAATCATGAGAGAGTTAGCTTCAGTCAATGCCAAAGCAGCCATCATGTGGATCACTGTCAACATCTCCATCCAAAGGTTTGTGAAGCATAACTCTACCTGTTTTAAACACTTGATTTAACTCATAGTGTTAAAGTAAATAAAAGTAACAAAACGAACTTACTCTTCGACCATCTCCAAGGGTTTTCCATTTGAACTCTATACTTCCATCCATCCCATTATTTTCTACAAAAGTTACAAGTTCTGATATGAACATTTTGGGTTTTACAATAATCTGTAACTTAGTCAAAATTTGTGAACCGGTACTTTTCTTGATAAGTCCAGTGAGAAGAGTCAAGTACTCCTCCAAAGCTACACGTAGCTCAGAGATGGCAGAACCACCTGCAAAATTTAAACCGAAACATTTGAATATGATAGTAACGCAAGTAAAGAGGAAGAAGATGGTAGTATCATTTATTCGATACCTGTGTCCTCAGCTACCAACTGAATACGATTCCTCAGACATGCCAATCGGTCGATGGTGATACTGGAAGCAACGCCTTTGAGTTGACGCTGAAGATCAGACTGAACAGGAACACGGATCTGTAGAACAAAAACTACTGACTCTTGAATCATACTCCTCTTGTTCTTCCTTCTAGCACAAGCAGACATAGCACACCCCATGGTTCTATGTTATTACCCTACATATGCGGATACATATATAAGCAATATTGAAAAAACATTAGGTAACATATGAATGATATAAAAATGAAAACATGTGTAAGAGAATCTCAGTTAGCTAACAGAAGAATAGAGGAGGCATGTGATGAAGGATGGTTTGGTTTGAAGGTTCTAGAGGATGATGGGAGAGAAGAAGGTGGAAACAGAGTTACTTATAGGTCTGAGCGTTGGTTGCAATCCACCCACATGCTCTATTTTATGGCAAATGGATTGATACGTGATCTTAGTTAACCAAAATAATAATAATAAAGAAAAGAAACTGCACATGCCTGTCGGTTTAATCCAAGTTTTAACTATGTTTCTTCTGTCAATTTGCCAAAAGTTAAATCGGCTCTCCTGTGTTTGTGTTCTACTACCTTCCTCTTTGGTTTACTTAAGTTTTTTTTCCTGATATAGTCTATATCGACTGATGGGAAAATGGCCAATTTCGACCCCAACAATTTCAGTCGTGCCAAATACGACCCGAACAAAAAGTCAGTGCCAAATACGACCTCAACAAAATTATAATTTAAAAAACATACCCAAACTTCTTAAAACGTGCCTAAATCTACATTGATTCTAATAAAAGTTAGAATACCGTTAACAAGATAAAATGATGTCGTTTTAACTTAACTTTTATAAAAATATATTCATTCCAAGACTCAAACTCATGTCTTGATAATATTTAAAGGGGCACACTAACCATTAGACTAAAAGAAAATTTAAAATATTATTATAAATTTGAAATTCTATATATTACTATACTTATTCATCTTATCCAATTAAAATTTTGGTACTGATTATTTCTGATTTATATAAATACATTAACATGTTTTTAATTGTCATATATTTAATAAACTTATATTAAACTAAAATATAAATAATAAAATATTTATACGTATATGAAATTAATTGTACTTAAAACTTTGAAATTATCTACTAAAAAAACTATATAAATTTTTTAAAAAAATAAAACTTTAATGTTAATTTTCAAAATTAATATAATATACTTTATAGTTTATGTTTTTATATATTTTAGTTATTTTTAATATGTCTAATATTTTGAACAAAATATTTTTGTGAAATAAAGGTAAAAGGCCTCTTAACATTTTGAAAAATATATCACAAATATATAATATTAACTTTCAAAAATAAAAAATTTCACTTAAGTTTAAAAATTAAAAATATTTTATATAATAAAAGTTTATAAATAGATTCAAAGCTTGAATTATATTTAATGTCATATAATTATAAATATTTTATTATTTAAAATATATGATAAGTAAAAAATATGTTAATGTAATTATAAAGATATAATTATAAATCAGAAACAATCATCGCCAAAATTTTAAATTGGATAAGATTAAGAAGTATAACATTTTATATAATTTCAAATTTGTAATATTTTTTTTTAAAATAATAATTTAGTCTAGTGGTTTGTGTGCTCCTTAGAAAGGGTATTAAGGTATGAGTTCAAGTCCTGGAATGAACATATTTTAAAAAAAATAAATCAAAGTGATATTATTTTCTCTTGTTAACAGTTGACTAACTTTTGTTAGAGTCAATGTAGTTTTAAGCACGTTTTGAGAAGTTCAGATAGATTTTTTGAATTATAATTAAAATGAGGTCGTATTTGGCACTGACGATTTGTTCGGGTCGTATTTGGCACGACTGAAATTGTTGGGGTTGAAATTGACCTTTTTCCCATCGACTGATCTGGTCAGTTCAGTGCACTTAGTAATACTGAGTATACTTGATACTACCATATCATTTATTACTGTACTACTATATAAATTGCATAGACTGAACTTTAAACCTAGATTAACCAAGTAATATCAACTTAATAGAACCTATGAAAGATGAGTTTGCACAATTCTTTTACCAATAATCTATTACTATTTGGTTAGTTCCTTAAGTTTTCGGCCATCTTAATTAACATAATCAAATCTCTCTTTCTTTCTTTTTTGAATGATTAGTAGATTTTGAATTCGAAAGTCCATATATCTTTTAAGATGATGTTTAGACTGTGTTAAATTAAATTTTTTTTTTGAAGAGCACATTTCTCCCAGTGAAAAAACGAATTTGTGGTCCACTAAACTCTATTAATCTAGGAGTTTTATTCATTAGAGACTCATCATTTGATCAAATTTCTCTTTATTCCTTTTATCCTAGTAAGTTTTCACATCTAATTTAAGTTCTCTTCATAGGTCAATAAGTCACTGAGTGAATGGATCGTTGGGTTGGGTTGGGTTGTATAAAAACATTATCACGTTGTCAGATTTGCAAGCACTGTATTGTTATTAAACGAGATAATTAACAGAAGATGATAACAATGTTAATACAACACTCCAGGGAATATCTGACTCCAATACAAATGTGATGTATAGAGCAGAAACATTTTATAGATCGTGGCAGGAGACAGGCTGTGTCTGTGATTTACTTCCAAACGAAAAACGCAATTTATTAATTATAATGGGCCTCATTTAATGGGCCCATTATCACGTAAAGAAAACAATTGGGCCCATCGTTGACTTTGTTTCTTTCTGAGTGTGTGGTTATATCGTGGTGGGAGGAGGGTTCACGAGCGTAGAGGAAACCAATCACAGATCTGTATTTCGCCTCTGCATATCAAATTCCGACGAAGATCATCACACACCATGGCCATCCCCTTAGCTAAGCTCCTGATCTCCGCCGTGGCGGTGTTCATGCTCGTCTCCGCTTCGTTTGCGACCTCGGAAATGCCGTTCATGGTGGTTCACAAGAAAGCTACTCTTAACAGGCTCAAATCTGGCGCCGAGCGCGTCCTCGTCTCCTTCGACATCTACAACCAAGGATCTGCGTTAGTTCTCTATCTGATTTATATATGTTTTCGTTTCCGATCCGTTTTAGAATCTGATAGTTCATTTGCATGAAGAGATTAGCTACTGTTGAATTATCATCGTTAGATCTATTGTATGGATGAGTAACGTGCGGATGTGAATCGGTAGCTATTAAACGAAACGCCATATGATCTGATCCTTTGAGTTTTGGGCTAAACGTGTGAGAGATGTTTTGGTGTTTGATCTCAGGACGGCGTATGATGTGACTCTGAATGATAATACCTGGGATAAGAAAACTTTTGATGTTGTTAATGGAAACACTTCAAGATCATGGGAGAGACTTGATGCGTGAGTTCTTCTTCCTTTTTATCATTGATGCTTTTTTGCAGCTGCTTTTATTCGTTTCTTCGCTGATGTGATTTATGTATGCAGAGGAGGTATTCTATCTCATTCTTTTGAACTTGAGGCTAAGGTTAAAGGACTCTTCTATGGTGCTCCTACTGTGGTTACTTTCCGCATCCCTACAAAGGCAGCTCTTCAGGTTTGCCATTTATAAGCACCCTTCTTTCTTGTTTAAGAAGTAGAAATTGACATACTTTATTCCATAACAAACTATCCAAGACTTCTAACACAACTTGAATCCAATTAATCTTTATTATTAGTCTTGTAGTGATCATTGTTTTACAAAAAGGTATGTTCATGTGATGTAAATATGTATTATGGTTTTCTTGTTTGTAGCAAGCTTACTCAACTCCAATACTACCTCTAGACATCCTCGCAGACAAACCTCCAACGGACCCGCTTGCCCTGGTAACATTTTTGTTTTCTTTAAGGACCCTTGCTCCAGCCCTCTCCTTTACGCCTTTTCCTTCTCATTATTAACTTTTTTTTTTGTCTTGTGTTGTGCCTTGGATGTTGCTCTCGATGCTGCTGTGATAATCTCAGGCCAAGGTAATTCGATGTGTAATTCCCTCCTCTCTGTGAAATTATCGAAAGTAAGTTCTAATCTTACTGTGTTTCAATTGTTGCAGAGGATTTTGGCAAAATACGGATCTCTTGTTTCAGTGATCTCGATGGTGGTCTTGTTCATATACCTGGTAGCAACACCTTCAAAGTCCAATGCAGCAAAAGCGGGCAGCAAGAAGAAGCGCTAAGTTAGTGAAATTAAGTTGAGAATGGTTGGTACGGTGCTTTTTTGTTGTGTGTGTTTAGCAGTTAAAACACAGTTTCGAAACTTGTAAGAATCTTAGAACACACTTTCACTTGCAGAGTACTATGTTAAAGAGTTATTTTGGTTTTGCTTAATAACGTCTTTTTGAGAGCATAGTCATGGAGTTTTTCTCTTTTATTTTGATCCTGCCTTCTGCATTTTGTTTATTATTATTTTTTCTTCTGCCTACAAGCTTCACCTTGTCAATGATGATTTGAGAGCCCTACCTACCTTGAATGACTTAGTCCAATTTAAAGCAAAAATAAAACCAATAGATTCGTAAATACGATGGTTTTCATTATGATATTCAAACCATTTTCGCTGTTGCAGTTCCTTTTCGTATTACAAACTAATAAATGCCTAATAGTTGAAACAAAGTCGAGCTTATTTATAGGATGTAAATGATACACGTAGACCTGTTAACAAAAGCCCGTCTAGCTCAGTTGGTAGAGCGCAAGGCTCTTAACCTTGTGGTCGTGGGTTCGAGCCCCACGGTGGGCGTTTTCACTTTATTTTTGTTTACCTCTTTGTCGTAAATAATGTTTGCTGCAGTAACTTTTTTTAACAGTATTAGTAAAGCAATTAAGGAGAGCAAACAAAAGAAAATTTCCAAATAAAAAAGAACAAAAGTAGGAAGTGGGTGTGCCCAGACTCTCTATCTTGGCGTGTGTCCCGCTCTCTTTTAAGATTACATCACACAAACAAAAATAGGGAGAGATAGTATTGTGAAAAGAAAGAGCACTATCGTCAATTCAAGAACACAAATTTCCAAAAAAATGAATCAAGTTGGAATCTGGAGGATGAGCTTACTCTTCCTCACTGCCATACGTTTCTCTTTTATTCTTTCAAACAAAAATCCTAAGTCATCATCATTTAGTCTTAGGCTTTCGATTCAGCAGCTGCGATGGCAGGGACTGGAGCAACACCACCGGTGGTTGGCCTAAATCAAATTTAAAATAAATAAATGAGTGTCTGCACTCTTCACTTTTGAAGAAGGTATTGTGGGAAGGAAGAAAGGAGAGAGGATCTTACAGGCCAACAAACACTTTGAAGGCATCATATATACCCCACTGTGCTCCAGTCAATGTTCCTATCATCACAATTCTTAGAGGAAGCCCTCTTGTGAACAGTCCCATCATTCCTATCTTCTTCACTGCCTGCAGCATCATTTCATTACATCAAAAGAATCAGTATTAATCCAATTTCAACACAAATCAATAGTTTCTGGCTCTCCTGCTTAGTGACTTACATCTCCAACGGTTGCTCCCTTAGCATTGTTGAGGAACGACACTAGATTATCCGCAGGGTGGGAGACAATTGCACAGAACACTCCAGCAACATAACCTCCTGCAAAACTCACTCCGAGTTGCAGACCTTTGCTGCACTCGTGTTTTGGGTTGGGGATTGCGTACTTGTAGATCATCTCAACAATGGTCTCAAACGAAGCAAACTTCATCATCGTGTCTGTCACATTTTCAGACATTATCAACAAAACGTTGCTTGTAACGAATCATGTATATAAACAGGTTTCAAAATAGAGGACAAAACTTACAAGGAATCTGACGTCCCCAAAGTGGAGCAAGACCCTTGTACAAGCTGCAACCAAAAAAAAACAAAAAATCAGACACAAATAGCTAGCTGTAAAAACAAGGAGAGAACGTTATCGGTGTCCAAAAACTCACCCTCCGAATCCTTCGGATTTGACAAACTTGGGAAACCCATCAGACATTCCCCTGGCAAATCCAGGCTGTGTCTGAACACGGACCTTAACAGCTTCAAAGGGGCAAAGTGCAACATCGGCAATAACCTCAGCAGAAGCAGAACCGGCAAGGTAGATGAGAGTCTTGTACTTGGCAGCGAACTCAGGTCCAGCAAGATCAGTATAGTACTTCTTAAAGAACTCATAAAATCCAAACTTGCAAGCACCCTGAGCACTGTAACCCAACAGAGTAGGAACCCATCCACGGAAAAAGCCTTTGACTCCTTGCTCTTTCAGCAATATCCCAAAACCAGACGAGATGCTCTTGTACTTGGCCGGATCAATCTGTATAGTCAATGTAATAACATCAAATTGTTTCTCGCAAATACCACGTCAAGTAAAATTCTGACAGAACAAACACTCAACTAAACAGATCGAAATGTTTTGAAACAGAGTCATAGAAACAACAAAAATTCTAAAACGCAGATCTCAGCACATGGATCTAAAGGGTTAGATTACACACCTGCATATTGCACTTGACGAGATCGAGAGGGGTCACGGTCATATGAGTCAGACCACAGCTGAGAACTCCACCGAAGGTACACGCGGCGTAGAAGGCAGGCGAGTACATCTCGATCCCCTTCCCTGGCTCCGTCGGAGACGCAATAAGGAAACTCTTCCGAGACAGCATCGTCGTTGGAGAAGGAGACTTCTCCAGATTGGAGGATTCGAACATAGCGTTGGAATTGGAGCTCAGAAGAGATCTCGGTGATAAGGAAGATGAATAGAGGAAGCTAGGGATCAGAGAAGTCTTCGGAGATTCCATCGCGACGGAGGAGGGAGATAAGATGAGAGCAAGGTGTTTTGTTCTGTCAATGTCCGATCTCACGCGAAGACAAATGATATTCTTACCTCATGAATCTCGTCTCTTTATTGGGCAATTAGATTCCGTTGGAATATACTTTGGAATAACCACGAAATGCAATATGTAATCATTTTTAATTTTAACCTGTCATGGCCCATGGGCTTTTCAAGGGACGTAAAGTTCACGCTGTAAACCCGTTGACCCATAGAAAAGGCGTGCAATGATGATATTTTCTATTTTTTATTTGTTTAATTTATTTTGTTGACCAAATTAGATTCTGTTCGGACAAGGCATATCCTTGCATTAACTACAAAGTACCATTTGTAATAGTTTAAAAAAAGATTTAAATCGCACTAAAACATCTTATTATCTTAAAATTAGCACACACATATTTTTTCCAGAATAGCACTAACTAGAACTAAAAAAAAATGTTTTATACTTAGGTTTTGATTTAGTGAGTAGGTTTAAGATTCAGTTTTAAGGGTGAGTTTGGTTACTGTTTAGAGTTTGGAGTAATTTAGTGTAACTTTTAATTAGTGATATTTGGAGGATTTTTATTCATAATTTTTCTTTTGGTGTCTAAAGGATTTGGTTCTTACCAGTCGTGGCCCATGGGCTTTTAAAGGGTTGCGTACACACCCGTTGTTGACCCATTAAAAAGGCATGTAACGACATTTTCGTTAAAACCTCTTAAAACCCTAATCCTCTTAGGGAGAAGAAGAGAAGCTCTCGCCGTCACCGATGTAAGTCGTAGGTTGGGTTTAATTTGTTGCTTTTGTAGTAATCCTTACCGAAACTAGGTTCAATTCAAGCTCTGTTTCTTCGAACTGGAACTTGTGTGAGAATCTTCATCTTATACTTGGTTCTTTTGATGTAGCAGTGAGTTTGTGGAAACTGAGCGATGAATACGTTATCACAGAACGCTCCGAAGAGCAAGGCTAGAAGAGAAGATTCCGAAGATGACGTTAGGGAAAAGAGAAGGAAGATGGAAGAAGAGAAGCAACGAGAGTCTGATCAGTTTGAAATGAGAAAGCTTGAGAATTTGTTGTTTGGCTCTCTCTATAACCCTGTTTCGTTTGGTGAGAAAGAAGGCCATGTGGAAGCAGATGATGGTTCTGCTCTGTTTCATGTTGATCGTTCTGCTGTGAGACAGACTCCAGATTATGAAGATGATGATGAAGAGAGAGATTTATCTGAGAGAGTTAGGAAGGGAGAAGCTGCTTGGGAAGATGAAGAAGAGAAAGAGATTAACATTAACATAGCTTCTGTTAACCGTCTGAGGAAGCTGAGGAAAGAAGAGGATGAGGGTTTGATCTCTGGTTCTGAGTACATTACTAGGCTTAGGGCTCATCATGCTAAGCTTAACCCTGGAACAGATTGGGCTCGGGTTGGTTCTCAAATCACTGATGGAGATTCTTCAGATGATGGAGAAGGTGGTGATGATGATGATGACATACTCAGAACAAACGAAGATCTTGTGGTGAAGTCTGGTGGTTCTAAGCTGTGTTCTGGTATTCTTGAGTATTCACAACACGCTGATGCCAATATAGCAGATCCTTCAAACAATCCGATTAACTCTGTCCAGTTCCATCAAAACGCTCAGCTGCTTCTCACTGCTGGATTGGATAGAAGGTTGAGGTTTTTCCAGATTGATGGAAAGAGGAACACCAAGATACAGAGCATTTTTCTAGAGGATTGTCCCATTCATAAAGCGGCTTTCTTGCCCAATGGCTCTCAGGTTATTGTCTCAGGGAGGAGGAAGTTCTTTTACAGCTTTGATTTGGAGAATGCAAAGTTTGACAAGATTGGTCCTTTGGTTGGTAGAGAGGAGAAAAGCTTGGAACGTTTTGAAGTGTCACAAGACTCCAAGACCATAGCTTTCATAGGCAACGAAGGTTATATCTTGCTAGTGTCCACAAAAACGAAAGAGCTGACGGGAACCCTGAAGATGAACGGTTCAGTAAGGTCCTTAGCATTCAGTGATGATGGGAAGCAGCTGCTTAGCTCAGGAGGCGATGGGCAAGTATACATCTGGGATCTGAGAACAATGAAGTGCTTATACAAAGGTGTGGATGAAGGCAGCACGTGTGGAACTTCGCTTTGCAGTTCACCAAACGGAGCTTTGTTTGCCTCTGGGACTGATAGAGGGATCGTAAACATTTACAAAAAATCTGAGTTTTTAGGAGGCAAAAGAAAGCCAATAAAGACAGTGGACAATCTCACTTCTCAGATAGATTTCATGAAGTTCAACCATGATGGTCAGATTCTAGCTATAATCTCATGGATGAATAAAAGCAGTGTAAAGCTGGTCCATGTTCCGTCCCTAACCGTCTTCTCAAACTGGCCACCGCCAAATAAGAACATGCATAATCCTCGCTGCTTGGACTTCAGCCCCGGAAGTGGCTTCATGGCTATGGGAAGCGCTACAGGAAAAGTTTTGCTTTACAAACTGAATCATTACATGAATGCTTGAAGTGTCTGTCAGTTTTTTTTTGAGATTGTTGTGTGTTTTCCTGTCTCGTTACTCTTCTTTTATCAGTTATCCTTTTAACATTTTTCCATCAATGGAATATTTTCTTTCATGATAATTGGAACCGAGTGGGGCAAGTCTTTGCTGAGGTTATGTCAGTATCGTCATGAGTCATTTACTTAATGGGTTGTTTGCAATATGATGCATCTTTCATTGCAGGTGTTGCATCCACCGTCGATGATGGATGAGCTCTATACTGATCCAATAGCTTCAAAGATTTTCATCACTATAATTGTGAACACATAAATTTATTGCTAATATCTTTTGATTTAAGCAAAAAAAAAAACTTAATGCAATCCTGTATCACCAATTATTTCAACCTTTTAATTCAATAACACTTTCAACCCTACAATGTAAGAAAAATATTCATGAGTAATTCTTACGTATACTTGTAATGTATACAATCACTCAAGAGAACTTGGTTACAGCCTACCGGTGTGTAATCATGTGTGCTCAAGTGCATGAATAAACGGGAGAATGGAATCAGGATCAGATGATGAACAGAAAGACGCCGAAAGGTCTGAACAAATAGTGTGAACAAGAGATGGCGACACTTCTTTGATCCATCTCATATGTATGATTCCAATCTCAACCTCTTTCGCATCAGCCACACATTTCAACAACACTACATGTGCACCTGTGTGTTCCAAATGTTCTCGCTCGCGCAGCAGCTGAGACGCCTCACCAAAATGGCCTACAAAACACACACACCAAACGAATCAGTCACAAACTTGACTTGTTAGGCAATTAAAAAGATGAAACCTAGAAGACATATATATATATATTCTCTCACCGTTGCTGCATAGATTTAAAACAAACGTGATCAATACCCTTCTCGCAACTGTTTTATCCCTCTCCATACACTTTCTGAAGACTTCCAACGCATCTTTAAGTTTTGTATCCTTGCATAGGCCTTCGATGAGAGACGTATAGATTGTTTCATCTGGTTCTATCCCTTTCTCAAGCATCTTCTGAAACAGCCTCAAAGACTCCTCTACCTCGCCTTCCTCTGACAATTTCTTGATAAGTACATTATACGTCGTCAGATTCATTCTGCATCCCTCCACGAACATCTCATCCCACAGTTTCTTCGCTGGACGGATCATTTCCGCTCTGCAACAAGCTTCGATGAGAGCGTTATAGAGTGAAACGTCTGGATCAAGCCCTTTCTTCTTCATTTCATGCAGAGCACTGTAACCTTCTCTAACTCTCCCGGCCTTGCACAAGAACGATATCATCAGACTGTAACTCTCAGGCTCCGAAAAATAACATTTGCTTGATAAAAGCTCATAAGCCTTTACCAGATGGTCGCTCTTGCCGTACCTGCAAAGATTCTTACTCAATTTGCTCAGAGTCCGAATTGAAGGCAGTTTCCCTGTGTTTATCACCATGAAGTTCAAGAATCCAACAGCAGAATCTGGATCAACCGCAGAGACCGATCCTATTAACGCGTCTAAGATATCATTATCAATGGGGAAGTTTCCACTCACAATCACCTGAGCTACTTCCTTAGCCTCCGTCAAACGTTTAGCAGAGATCAAATCCAAGATAAAATCTCTGTAATCACTGCTCCTGGGTGCAACTCCAAGCTTTCTCTTCTTCTTCAAGACAACCTGTCTCTCGTACAGATTCCCAGTTACAACAAACGCTTCAGCTATGATTCTATAAGCCATAAAATCCGGTTTGCAATCAATGTTTCTTAGCTCTTCCAAAATATAAAAAGCATCCATTTCTCTTGAAGATTTACAAAGACCATCGAGAATCAACAGCGCAATAATGGACCCATTGATGTTAAAGTGACTCTTTTTAACCTCACCCACAACCCTCAAAAGCTGACTCGTATCATAACTTCTACAAAAGCTTCCTATATACACACCAAAGCCAAGTGTATTAAGAGAAACACCTCTCTGACGCATTTTAACGAACAGTTTCTGCGCATAATCAGAACACCCATCAGACGTTAAAGCAGCTAAGAGACGATTGCACACATCGTGATGAATCTCCTGACCCGTCGAGAGAGCTTCTTCCCATACCCAAAACGCGCTCTGAGCTTTCTTACCCAATATTAGCGCGTCGATGAGGGAGCGATACACGGCGGAATCGAGAAGGATTCTCTGGGATTTGACCTGTTTGAAGAGAGCGTCCATGGCGGAGAACTGTCGAGAAAGCGAAAGAGTTTTGAAGATGGAGTGGTAAGAGAGTGAGTCGTGAGTGTAACCGGGTTGCTGGGCGGCCCAGTTGAAGAATCCGAGTGCGAGGGAATGGTGGTTGAGGAGGAAAGGGTCGATGACTCGAGCTACAAGCGAAGGGTTTATTGAGTGACGAAATCCTAGACTGTGGAGAGCATGTTCCATAGAAGGACTCCATGTCCGAGGTGACCGAGTGGTTGCGGAGACCTTGAGAAGCTCACGGCCGATCCTGACCGCAAGCTCCGCCGCAGGTCTCACCATTTCCGGTCTCTGACAAGTTAGAGGGGAGAAGAAGAATTAGATATTACTTAGTGAGCCAGCCCATTAGTTAGAAGTCAAACTCTTACTGGCCCATGTTTGGCCCATAGAAGGTTAAAAATCACTGTGAAATGTAGTAAGTTTTACTTCTTGATACGGTAGAAATGTCACACTTGGGTGACCCGGTTGAACCGGATTAATAAGCTTTATCCCTAAATTAAATGTCGGTAAATGACTAAATGTAGAGAGATGGCTTTCATTCCTAACAGTCATGGTCAAAATCAAATCACTTTTGATAACTTTGCAGCTTGGGGTAGGAGGGGGACTCATGACCCACTATAGATGAAGACAGCAGAGAAAAATAATAGAAAAAGCGATTACTTTTTTTATTGGTTTATTTTTCTATATCTTTGAACTTGGAAACTAGTGTATATATCATTCTACATGGGAACAAAGGAAAGTGAAACTGTTGGGTACTATATTACCAAAAGAAGATATGATTGCGGAACAAGAAGGGAAAGTGACAAAGATGAGTATCGGCTTATCAAGTGTCCACGTGAATTTCGACACAAGTCTATCACATTCTCATATATAAGAAAGAAAGAAAGAAAGAAAGAAGATAATGGGAGTGGGGGAGCAGTGGAAGTGACTGGAGATTGCAAAAAACTTTAGCATTTGTAAGTTTGTTTAAATATGGAACAACAGTGTACTGCTTCCCTCTTGGTCCACATACCCAATAACTAAACTGCTTCTGTTTGTTCCTTTCTTTCACCCCCCAGATGCTTTCTTCTTCTTTTCTTAGTCATCTACTTCTTTGCTTTCCCATTTTTAATTTTGTTCCCTCATGGTTGTCTTTGTTCCCGCTAATCTAATCTAATCAAATCAATTCTAATCTAATCTAATCTAATCTAATCTAATCTAATCTGCATTCACTGTTTATACTGTTTCACACAGACGCCTAGGTGTTTACCGTGCAATTTCTAGCAAGTTTCTAGTTAATCTACCAAAACAATGTGCTTCTACGGCTAAGGAAACGGGTATATGATATTTAATAAAGGAGAACAATCCTATTACATTACCAACAAAACATTGCAGCAGAAATATAGTACCTCATGTCGTGGACGGCTTCACTTGTCTAAATCAACTATTCGTTGTGGTTCTGCCACGGAGCTTCCATAGGCTTCCTGAAAAAAGCACTCTTTCTTTACTTTTCTGCACAACGATAGTCATCATCTATATGCCTTTTCTTCTTGGCAGAGACAGCCAAGTCAACAAAAGCACAAAGAACAGTACTTTTTTCATTGAAAATTATCTCTAACATAATGCAGCTTCAATCACTCTTAAGTGAACAAAGACCCATCATTGATTGTTCTTTCAAATAGAAACTAAATTAATCTCTCTCGAAAGAAGCACAGTGTACAAGAAAGTTTACTGTTCTTCTATAACTAACACAGAAGAGTTTGGACCATCCAGTCACGTTGGCTATGTATCTAAATTACAAACAGAATGCATTCTCTCTTCTAGCCTACACAAGCAAAGATTTCTAAAAAAATCAAGAGACTACACAACACAAAGCAATAGAAATATTCATTTTGCATACACTATCTATGTATATTTTATTTACAAATGGCTTCTTAATATAATATCGATGGCTCATGAATGCCACAAAAATTCCACAACGTTTTATGATATAGAAACTCAATTCAAGATCAAACTGTAATACCTGAGATGATGGATGATTGTAATTACGGATAGCTACTCCAATAAATTTCCGTGTCATATAACATTATAACCACAACAGTAGCCTCATGTCTGTAATGGGCCTCCAACTCGTTTTTGATGTGATCTTGAAAGAGAATGGCCAACCAAAATTTTGTAGCTTTCTTGGTGTTGGTCTCCACTGTCATCAACCTAAAAGTCTTGAGTTACTGTTGGCAACTAACTCACTACTATATCATGTGCTTTCAAGCAATCATGGTTTTCTATAAAAGTCATTTCTCCTCTAGTATCGTGTGGTAAAACGAAAATGAAGGTACGTTCTATGTCTACAAAAATATCAACTAACTCGTAGCCAAAACTTACCCATGCTTATTTTTCTGACAGTTTTGGGGCTGGATGCATCATAAGTTACGGGATAATAGCAAAGAGCTATTGAAAGAGACTACAACTGGTAAACAAACCGTCCTCTAAATTTTTATTTTCCTGTCAAATGTGTGGGAACAAGAATAGGAAGTGTGTCGAAATCTAGGAGAATAGCAATAGGACTTAGCAAGCATTAATTGTCTCGCTACTTCAACATAAACAAATCCATTTGTACTAAATTAAACTACTGACCTGATAAAAGACTAGGGTCATGTGCTCGTCTGTAAAGCATTGTGATGGGAGTCAAAGCTGAAATGCCTGACACCAACTTTGTCTTGGCCATCGATTGCATGAGTGGGAGCAGCTAAACGAGTCGACATTTTCCCTGTTCTTGCGCAAATGCATTATCTTTTTTCCTTCAGTAGTTGTCATCACTTTTCTGGAAGAAAATAAACAATTTTTCTCCTCACATGTAAACCCTTTTCAGGTAACAACCATTTCCCCCTTTCAGCTCATCCGTCCCTTGATAGCCAAAATGTTTACGTTGGAGCATCTGCTGGCCCCAGGTACAGTACTGGAATCAGTAAACAACTTCATATGCTTCAGGAAAGCTCCTTCGCAGGACTCAAGGAAACTACAGAAACCAAGGAGCCAAGAAACAGTGATTTTTTTCATGGATTTCTTGCCATTGGAACCCTTGGTGGAGAAACATTTCTGGATGAACCAGCAACACCTACATTTGGCATGTCATCTGGGGACCCGGCAACAGATAATACAGAAGCGACAGAGAATGATCTGAAGCTCATCACCGATGAATTGGAGAAGTTCCTTGAGGCTGAAGCTAAAGAAGGACACAACCAACCATCAGGAAGGAACAGTGACACTAATACTATTGCATCCACCATTGAGGCCGCTGAGGGAGTAGATGCTGAAGAAGATAATCAGCCAATGAAGTTCCCGCTCCAGGATTATCTTTTTGGTTCTCAGATCGAATTATCAGAAACAAAGATCGCAGGAAAAAAGGAACGGGTATCACTTGGAGAACTGTTTCAGGCAACAGAAGTGCAACATAAGCATTCAGATAACAAGTATGAGGAGAAAAAGAAGAAAACCAGTTCAACTCACAAGTCCGCAAAGCATCTTGTGAAGAAGGTACTGAAAAAGCTACACCCATCCTCCAAGAGCCCTGACAGTGGTAAGACAGAAGTACCTTCCACAAAGAAAAGGTTCCAAAAGGTGTGATTTTTCTCTGCTCAGTTTTTCCAGAGCCTATTATCTAAAAATGTCTGCGTGATACATGCAACATCTTGCAATATAATTATATACACACCAAACTTCAGATCATTAATACAAAGCTTGCTTTTAACAAACTTGACTTTATTGTGAGTGCAGATGGCACAAGTTTTCCATAGGAAAGTATATCCAGAAGACTCCATAATGAGAAGCAAAATATACAGCACCATGACAGAACCAAAAAACAGCAGAGCAAATTCTACTGGATTAATGTCCGAGAAGGTGAGCCCATGTCACAAGACAAGTAAAAGATGGATCCAGTATGAGCTAAGAAATTCCTATTCAGCTAGAAACGGAGAACACTGGATCAAAACAGACGAAAACTGTAAGTGCACCATCATACCCAACTAATTTACATATTTGCATAACCCATTTATTTCGAAGGAAGAATGTGATTCAAGATTTTCAAGAATAAGTAGAATCTTTACTCCAAACCTCCAAACGACAAATTTTTGATACATTGGCATTTCGGCATGCACTAGTTTTCTGCTTGTGGTCGAACCAGATAACATCCAAAATTGCTTTGCAGACTTCGTGTTGGAGCTGTAGAAAAGGATGAGAAGAAAAACGCAAATTAAAAACTGCGAGTGTAATATGTCATGTCATGCATGTGTGAATCGTGTGGTGTGATTATGTAAAATGTGTTCAAAACTTAGCGGGAATGTTCGTCACGCCCCTCCATGAAATAATAAAATATTTACCGGGTTTTATAACTGCAGCAAGATATCTCATATCCATCGTTTGGGATACTAAAATGAAGAGAAAACATTCTTGTCAGCATTGATTCAAATCCAGTTATATGTTTTGATCTCATAAGAGAAACACTGTATCTCTCCAACTGGTAAACCATAACATGTCATTATCTCCTACACAAAAGAACGAGCGGCTATCTCGGAACTTCATGCATATATGCCTAGGAAAAGCCTATATCACTTTTTTGCAAGAATACCAGAATAATCAAAAGTATCTGAGCCGAACCTGGTATGGACCTTCCGCAATAAGAATATCGAACTAAACTGGTGGACGCTCTGCAACAAGAATACCACCTGATTCCATTCTCCATGACTGGTCGACCAAGGTTGCTAACTCTCTGCAGAAATATTTTATACAAAAAGAAGAGAGGTGAAAAGCAGTAGCAGTTAATGTTTTAAAGAAAATAAAAATTGGATTCAAGGCTTTTATAAGAGCTCAAACTGTTTTATGTTTAAATAATACTTGAAAGAAAAGAAAAAAAAGCAGGGAGAGGACTGTATAACAATAGCTCAAACAAGGTACATGTGTAGAGAAGGCGGTATGTTCATGAAAAAAATAAGAAAGTGTGCAAAATCATAAACACCGAAGCGAAGAGAAAGAAAAACTGAGCATACCTTAGGTCATGACTTACAACAAGTAAAGTTAGTTCCTTCTTTAGGTGCTTCAAGAGCTTTGCAACATCTGCGCGAGCTTTCCAATCTGATTGCAGAGAAAAATCAATGATGAAAGAGTATGAGAAAACTTTCGTGGTTTTCAAGCATAAGCAGAGAGAAAGAGAAAAACATATTCTGAAAGACAAGCAAAAACACGAGAGAGAAGAAGGCGTATCCCTCATACCAAGACCAGCAAGGGGCTCATCCAGAATCAATAAATCAGGAGTTTGCACCTACAAAATTCATGACTATTTAGAAGAAGTCAATTTTTGAATTATGTAAAAAGACCTTTGGTCTCACCAGTTGAATAGCTAGTGCAAGCCGACGTTTGTAGCCTCCACTTAATAACTGAGGGTCTTTATCAAGTGGGATGCTGTCTAACCCAACCTAAAGATTCAAGAAGAACGCAACTATAAGAGAGTAGCCCTGAACACAATATGACCACTGACCAGACCAGAACGAGTGGGATACCCAATTAAATGCTCTCTGGAGGTTCGAAGTCAGATGTTCCTTTAACTGCAAACTACCCTTTTGCCTTGGCCAACCAAAAGTAATCTCGTCAAGCACATTATCTGCAACAAAGAATCTAGCCACAAAAACAACACAAACTACACATCAGTATCTTCTTGTCACTGATAAGATGAAACAAAAGGTGATAACGACTACTACCTCTCTGGAAACTGGAAAACAATGCCAACTTTTTCAGTGGGCAACAACTGAGGATCCGCATTTGGCTGGCCATCATCCCCATATCGTTGGATACAAATGGAACCTGATGTAGGTTTGTTCAACCCAGCAAGAAGCTGCAGAAGACAATAATGTAAAAAACCCACTAAAAACTCAAAGAAGAGCACCGCAAATCTGTGTATGGTAAAGATCCTCGTGAAACAATGAACCTGCAAAAGGGTAGTTTTACCGCTCCCACTCTTGCCAAAAATCAAGCCAAAGCTGCAGAAAGAATAGAAACGCAAAACTGTTCATCAGGCACGCAGAGAAAGAAGTTAAATGACTCCAAGAGAGAAAGAGAGAGAAGCAATAATGAGATAAAGGGAAAGAACCTCTTCTCACGGAGAGAAAGATTAACACCATTCAAAATATCCAACTGTGTTCCAGGAGGACGGTAACATATATCCCTAACCTTCAAAACGCAATTGGTCACAAACCAAATGATTTTAGTAAGGAAAAGAAAAATGTTAACCTGTCTTTATAAACATTCACTGAAAACGAAAGTGGGAATACAATACTTTTAAGAATGAGTAAATGAATTGGAAAGCTACCTCGAGGCATGAATAATCGCAAGAGATTAACCTATTATTAGTCCTCCTCCCAAATCTCAACCTGTCAGAGAATCCACCGAACCAAACTCAGTTAAAAAAATTAAGTAGTGGCAATAAAGCGATGAAGAAGATGACTATGGAGGTCAGGAGGAATTGGCGTACGCTTTCTTCCAGCCAATTGGGGACGCTGGTGGTTCGCCAAGACCGAAGACAGGCGCAGAGCTCGAAAACGTCGACAGTAACATGGTCCGCTACTGTCGGGAAATCTCAGTCCCGGTGAGTGTGCTTTCTTACGTTTTTACCCTCGTAAGTGACGGGAAAATAGAGGCCTGGGCTTTTCGGCATTTTATTTTCTTTTAACAGTCTGCATTGTTTGGGCTTCTCAACAAGAAGCCCATTATCCTGCCGTCCTTTTATTAAAAAGGTTGGAAAACTCTAGCGAGCTAAGAGCATCCACATCAATGAACCTCCTTGGGGTTCATCTTTTCATTTTTTTATTATTAAATTTTTTTATTTTTCTTTTTTCTTTTTTTTTAAAAAAAAAAAAAAAGAAAAAAAAGAATAGACCAATCGCGGGCCACCACGTGTCGTGAACAGTGGTGATACGGATTCACCAGAGTGAACCCCAAAGGTACGGATTCATCACTGTTCATCTAGAAAACTGTGTGAACCCCCCTTATGAACCCTCAATGTAGTTGCTCTAATGCTATTTGTCAGCTTTGTTTCAACTTTCAACAGTACTATATTATATAGAGAGGTGTTAAGATAATATGCAATTACAGCTGCAAAATGAGAACATGTTCAACCAAACTTCAGATACGTATATAAAAGAACAATCATTCCTTAGGGAAAACGAAGACAAGACAGAGGCACAATATTATTGTGTTTCATTCACTTCCCAGGTGATACACAAAACCGGAAAACAATTCCTTGGGGAGAAGAATATGTCAGTGACGAGAGGTATAATAAATATTTATTGTGTTTCATTCACTTCTTCCAAGAGGTGATCAGACACGGTAAGAGGTGAGAGATAGAGACAGAAAAAACAAAAGACACTCTTCTTGTGTGCACACCAAAGTCATAAATCTAACCCAAACAAAAAACCTTCGTGTATGTATACAGAATAGCTCACAACACATAACACTAATTCTTGTCTTTTGGAATGTCCTTCTCCGGAACCTTGGTTTCAATTTCCTTTGGTTTCGATGACTGCGCTGCCCTGTAAAAAAAAACCCACAATCAAACTCATCAGTCACACACACACACTTTGCTTTTGTGTTGCTATCACTAATAACCTGAGCATTGAAATGATCAATCACACTCCTCTTATGCACACCCTAAACCACTGCCATCATCAAGTGACTACACTAATCAATCTTTTTGATTCTACCAAGTTACCAAATCTTAGAAAATGACACACCAAATAAACTACAGTTTCGTTTGAATTATCTTTTACAATACTTGGATTCAAATTCAACCTGTTAAATCCGGGTTATTATAGGCTTCCAACTTAAAATTAATTGGCCATAACTGGATTGGTTTATATATTACTTAATTATTTATTCAACTACCAGACTTAGTTTCATTCATTAACACAACCAACGATCACTCTGAAAATCTAGCAGCTGTGGATGATTAGGAGGAACTCAGTGATCATAAAGTTCCCAATCCTAACTAAGCTCGCTGAGAATAAATATACTCAGATTGTTACAAAGTCACAATCCTTAACCAAACAGCTTCGTGAAAGGAAAATAAATAAAAAAGGAATTATGATTGAGAGAAAGAGTGCTAACTTGGAGGCGGCGGAAGATTCTTCTTCGAGCCAGTTGCGGATGTGCTTGACGTTGCGCCTCAATACGGTGGCAGATTGCTTTACGTCTCCCTTCAATAGCATCACAACGGCGCCTACTCCGGCCACCGTCAGTATGAAATTCGTCAACCCCATTATTCCGAAGATCGCAGATTAGTGGACGCTCGCTAGGGATTTGAAGAGGAGTGGAGGGTTTATGTTATTTTACTTGGACAAGGAGAAGCCAAATGATTCACTCGCTTTCTATGGGCCCTCGTTTATTGCAATTAACTGCACTCTTTCAGATTATTAAAAGCCCAATTGTTCAGGCCTTTTTTTGGTTATAATCAAGCTTAAACTTGATAAAGCTGTATTAACTCCGTTTTTTTATTTAGTTAAATAAAATGGTGATGTTGAGTTCAAAAATAACAGTACAACTTGATAATGATCTACTACATTTGACGTGAAGATAGCTTCTTCTGATTGAGTGCAAGTTTGTGGCGAGAGGTACTTATCAGTTTACTTATATATTCCTTCTATTCATATGGTTGTTTTCAACTTTTCATAATAACTCTTTTCATCACATCATGTAGTAAAGTCAATACCATATATATATATATTTAGATTCTAATTTAGGAAAAAGAACAGTCAGGTACATATTCGTATATAGGAAAATGAAATCATATAATTATATAATAAAGGTACTAATCATTCAATAAAAGCTATATGTTATAACTAGTGTATATATGTTTATTTTATAGAATGCTTTGCGTCAGGATTGAGATGGTAATGAAACATTGGCTTGAAAATTAGAAGTTTGCAAGGTGAAGAAAAGAACCATTCTCTGCAGCTACCCGATTGTATCAAAAATTATAATATTTGTCACACTATGTATTGATTATTTGGTTGCTAAGAATCTGATTCGATCTCCTAGGTATGCAGCATCTCTTGCTTTTTTTGGCTGTTTTGTGAGAAGAGACAGTTGACCTCTTTTTCATCTGTTATATTCCTTTTTTAATACATACGTTTTTTGTTATAGAATAAATAGTGTTTTCAATTTTTGATGTAAAATTTATTAATTTTGTACTGAAATTTATTTTTCTATTAATTGAAATATGGTTAAAGATATATATAATTGTGTTTTTATATAAAAATATAAAATTAATTATTTTCGTATCCGTATATATAAAGATAAAGTAACACTTCAAAAGAAACGATAGAGTAACTTGTAAGAAACATTTATTTCGCCTTTGGGCATCCAGTTTCTGTCTTTATCAATGAATTCATAGTAAGTAACTTTCTATAAATGTCTAGAAGGCTAGTTTCTATAAAAAATAACGGTTTATCCTGGCTCATTTCTAGTAAGTTGTTCGAATTTTTATGAGGCGGCACTATATTCCAAAAAAAATGTAGATGATCAAAATTCTTGTCCATATAAATCGATAACTTATCCACATCCGAGTCAAGCCGCTAATATATGCACTCTATTACGCAAGTTAAACGAATGTGTTTCTTTTATTTGTCGGGACGAATATTCAATAGCATGTTGGACTAATCTAAACATTATATATATATATATCATATATACACGGGAAAACGACTTTTCGCCGAATTATTGATTTGCAAATGCGATCCTTGACAACAAAAGTTATGTGTATAACCATTGACCAAGTAGACCATTCATATTCATTGGTTGATTTAACGCCAAATAAAAAGTATCGTGCTCTGATGCAAATAAGACATTAGACATGCATACAAGTGGTTCATATAAATTAAACTTAGTGGCAAAAAAAAAGACATGCATGTAACTTGTGTATTGTATGGACCTTTTATATACAAATTATGTTTTTTACTGCATTTAGTACCTCATTAAAAGGTGATGGTTTGAATCGTTAATGACAGGCTAAGCCGTTAAGGTGCAACGGCTAACAGCTCCCCGCTCGGTTACAACGATACATCAAAAAAACAGTATAGATTTTAGAACGATACATCAAAAAATATCTCTGTATTGTATCAATAGTGAGAAACTTTCGGCAAAAAAAAAACATTTATTCACTATTGAACTTATATTTCAATTTCACCAATCTAAGGGAAATAGTTACTTTTGAAATTTATTCTCTTTATTGTTGAAAAACGAGAAACATAGACTATAATATTTACTTCATATTTTGTTAGAATAAAAAGATTTACTCTATTATTTTTTCTCTTTCCTTGTTTTCCATTTCTTGTTTCTCACGTTTTTCCATTTTTTTGTTTTACTCTATATATCTGACTAATTTCACTCATATCATACATATATCACATCATATCATACATATATACTTAAGTAATACTCCTTTTTATATATTTAACATTTTATAATTATATACATAGAATATTTTTTTGTCATTTGTAAATAAAACATAATTAATTGTTTATCTAACTACAACATAACCAATAATAAAATAAAAATTATAGTATTATTGGTCATTTAACATCAATTATATAAATTTTACTAGAAAATTAAAAATATTATAGTTTAGAACAGAAAAAAATTCTCTAAATCAATATATAAAAAAGGAGTATGTTCATTTATTGTGATTCGATTTGTTATTTATCAAAACGATACTCCCTCCGTTTTTTTTATTTGACGTTCTAGGATTATGCACACAGATTAAGAAACATTTAATTTTTTATCATTTTCTAAACAAAAACATCATTAATTGTTTACCTAACCACAATTCAACCAATAGTAAAATAGAAGCTATAATATTATTGATCATCTAACATTAATTATTAATAAATTTTACATAGAAAATTGAAAACGTCAAATAATTTGGAACAAAAATTTTCCCCTAAAACGTCAATTATAAAAAAACAGAGGGAGTATGTTCTATCATAAATGTAGCAGATAGCCAGATAGTTACAGCTCATTGATAGGAGTACAATATGTTCATATTTTCTCACATTTATCTCGTTTCTTAAGTCGTCTCATCTCAGCCTGAAAAATTATTTGCATAAAGATTAAATTCAACTTATTGGTACTGACAACGACGTTAAAGCAATTACTTTTCAAGCATTCACCTAATGCTAGCTTTCATCATGTCAAATTATTCAAATTACTGTATACAAGAAGCATTGATTATAGTATTTCTCACATAAATATCCATCAAAGACCACCAAGAGTTTAACAATAGTATAACCACCCTTAATTAAAAAGACTGCAACTGCAAGTGCAAGATGGCAGGCACGCACTGGGCATTAAAGTTAACGTGACCAAATCACACAACATATCTACATGGACTGGTCACAAATCGCAAATATCATCGAGCCTTTTGGTCTACAATTTGTACACTTCTTCTTCGTTAATTTATCAGTAGATTTATCTAATGTAAAACTCTATTTTTTCTGAAACTAAATTATTCTATAGTGAAGTTGAATTTTGCTTTTCTCGTCAACAAGTTAAATTTTGCTTTAATAAAAAAAATTAATGAATTAAAATAAATATATAGAATAACTCTTTATTTTTTATTCATGATGAAATTGAAAAATGAATTTGGGTAGAAGCATTTTCTTACTCTAAATTCTATTTTACAGTAAAAATAGTGTGGAGTTAAAAATGTTTTTATAAGTTTTAAATTAACAAAATTAATCACTCATTTACAGCTTTGTTAGCGTGCTATAATTCAACTTTATCGATCTCCTTCTTACAGTATCTACTCGTCAATGTCTGGTTGTCTTTTTATAATAAAAGAACTATAAAGCGATAAAACCGTATCCAAAAGACACACAGACAATCAGACACCCTCCCCAAAAAAAAAACACAAAAGTTTCACCGATCTGTCCTTTCGATCTCTGATTCTCCTTCAATGGCGTCAACAACTCGAGAAAAGTTTGTATCTTTCATTAACAACAGATGGCTTGTCTTCGTCGTCGCCATGTGGATACAGTCTTGCGCTGGTATTGGCTACTTGTTCGGAAGCATTTCTCCGGTCATCAAAAGCTCCCTTAACTACAACCAGAAGGAGCTTGCTAGACTCGGAGTGGCTAAGGATCTTGGTGACAGTGTCGGCTTCATCGCCGGGTCTCTCTCAGAGATGTTGCCTCTCTGGGCTGCTCTTCTCGTCGGCGCTGTTCAGAACCTCGTCGGTTACGGATGGGTTTGGCTTATCGTCACTGGGAGAGCTCCGGTTCTTCCCATATGGGCTGTGGGTTTTCTTCTGTTTCTCTCTTTTACTGTTCCTTCAGATTCGTCTGTTTATGTTTTTGATTGGGAGAAACTTTTCCAGTACTGAAAAAAGTTGAAGACTTTCTATTGATTCAACTACTGTTTGAGAGAATCTCGGAAAGTATATGCTTTTAAGGTTGTTTGGTTACTCATAAGTCACTGTCAAATCCATGAAAGTTTCACTCTTTTTTTCTTTTTTTTCTTTTTCTTTTTTCTCATCTCTTGTTCTGCTTTCGTTGGAATTGCTCTGTTTTTGGGAAAGCTATTGACTTTTCCTATGATGAATGTAGTAGATTGGCTTGTTTACTTTGAGAAGTGTTAAGGATCTCTGAGAAAGCTATTGACTTTTCCATGGAAGTTTCACTATTTCTTTTTTTCTCAACTTCTGTTCTGCTTTCGTTGGAATTACTCTGTTCTGTGAAAAGCTATTGACTTTTCATATGATGAATGTAGTAGATTGGTTTGTTTACTGAGAGAAGTGTTAAAAGGAATAGTATATTCTGTAGTGCTGACACAACCTCTTCTTGTATGTTTTCAGATGTGCGTTCTCATATTCGTTGGTAACAATGGTGAAACCTACTTCAACACCGCGTCACTAGTCTCTGGTGTTCAAAACTTCCCCAAGAGCCGAGGTCCAGTGGTGGGTATCCTCAAAGGGTTTGCTGGGCTAGGAGGTGCCATGCTCTCTCAGATATATACAATGATCAACTCTCCTGACCCTGCTTCTCTCATTTTCATGGTTGCTGTTGCTCCTGCGGTTGTTGTTGTTCCATTAATGTTCTTCATCAGACCTGTTGGTGGTCACAGACAGATTCGTCCAACAGATGGAGCTAGCTTTACTTTCATCTACGGCGTTTGCATTCTCCTCGCTGTTTATCTCATGGCCGTTATGCTTATTGAAGATCTGGTCGTTGTTAGCCACAACGTTGTCACCGCGTTCACCATTGTGTTGTTTGTTGTCCTTCTTTCACCAGTTTTGATCCCAATCATGACGAGTTTCTTCACTGATTCAAACGGTCCTGCTGATACAATAGAAGAACCTCTTGTACCTAAACCGGAAGAAGACCAAGATCCTGGACTCCGGACTCCGGACTTAATCTTGAGTGAAGTGGAAGATGAGAAACCAAGAGATGTTGATTTGCTTCCTGCGTCAGAGAGGCATAAGAGAATCGCTCAGTTGCAAGCACAGCTGATGCAGGCAGCTGCCAAGGGAGCTGTGAGGGTGAAGGGAAGGAGAGGACCGCACAGAGGAGAAGATTTTACTCTAACGCAGGCACTAGTGAAGGCAGACTTCTGGTTGATTTTCGTCTCTCTTCTGCTCGGTGGTGGCTCCGGTTTGACTGTGATAGACAATCTTGGTCAGATGAGTCAGTCTCTTGGTTATGACAACACTCACGTGTTTGTGTCCATGATTAGCATTTGGAACTTCCTTGGACGTATCTCCGGCGGTTATTTCTCTGAGCTCGTTGTCAGGTGTGTTGTGATTCTGCTTTCACAGCTCTGTTTATATCCTCTGTTTCTGAAATTTTCATTTTGAATGATGTGAAGGGACTATGCGTACCCAAGGCCTGTAGCATTGGCCGTGGCTCAGCTAGTAATGGCTGTAGGACACATCTTCTTTGCGTTTGGATGGCCTGGAGCAATGTACATTGGCACACTCTTGATAGGACTCGGGTACGGTGCTCACTGGGCTATCGTACCAGCTACTGCCTCTGAGCTCTTCGGTCTGAAAAAGTTTGGAGCTTTATACAACTTCTTGACGCTGGCTAACCCGGCCGGGTCACTAGTCTTCTCGGGGATGATTGCAAGTACCATATACGACATGGAAGCAGAAAGACAAGCACACGGGTCTGTTTTTAAACCAGATGATGTCCTTAAATGTGAAGGTTCAATATGTTACTTCTTGACGTCGCTTATTATGTCTGGCTTCTGCATCATCGCTTGCATCTCGAGTATGATTCTGGTGCGTCGTACCAAGTCTGTCTACACTCATCTCTATGGCAAGACCCGCACCTAATATGTTGTTGCAAGGGTTCTTATTCATTGGTTTTGTCTTCGATTCGCCGATACAGAAGTTTTTGTTCTGTATCTATTTTTGTTGTTGTTGTTGTTATTGTCAGTTTTGTTTGTTGGTTTGTGCGTTTCTTGGATTTATATCCACACAGTAACATCTACGATTTGTAGATATACATAAAAGATATTTAGAATAAATGTTTCATTCTGGATTGTGGCATTATAATAAAGCAAACGTTTGTTCTATAAAGTTAGTTAAAACTTAAAAGCAGAGCAGTCTCTTCGAATCTCTCCTTGGTTCCTAACCTTAACTCCGACGCGGCCGAGCTTCCTCATAGCTGAGGTGAAAGCGTTTTTGAACTCTTCAGCATTGTTTGCAAACCTGACCACCGTTGCCTGAGACCTGAAGTCGTTAAACAGAACTTGGTCGGAGGTGAATAATCCTTTCCTAGCCACTAGGTTCTGGAAGTACGCATTGTCGAAAACATTCGGGGTGGTGACGTCAAGGTTTGAGACAGCGCTAGGATCCGACACTACTCGAGGGCAGGTATGCATCAGCTGTCGTGCGTAGGCAGGATCTAGAGTCGGGTCTAGGGGCATGAGCGTTGAGAAGTTGTAGAGACGGTGAGCAAAACGGTCGCAGTGAGAGAATCCTATTGTGTGTGCGCCTGAGAGAGCAATCATGTCGGTCATTGAAAGACCGTTACTAGCGAATAGATTGAGCAGACCGGTTACGTCTAGCTCTGGTCCAGGTAACTTCCCGTCCACTCTAGACGCTTGTGACACAAGCCCGTCTCGTCTCCCTAGCTCCACTTTAAACCCTGGCCCTCCAGCCTAACAATATAACATAGTTAGAGGTCATTTACTTTGTTTGTGCATGAAGAGGCAATGAGCGCGTTGACTTACGAGTACAACCACGTCTCTGGCTGCAAGAGCCAGAATATCAGCACATGACACAAGGCCAGGACATTGGGCTTCGACAGCGAGTTTAGCCTTAATCACAGTGTCGAATCCGTCTCCTGCGAGAGATATATTGTCATGAGCATCCTTCTCCGCATCTCCATTGTCAGATGCTATTAACACAGAAGCATCACATCCCTATACAGTCACTAACCACATAAACAAACAATACCAATACCAAAAGCAAAGTTTCAAGATCACGACAAGACGACATACACCAACGAAACAGTCGTGAAAGAACATCCGTAACGTTGCTGGAGCCGTGACGGGTGTTTGTTGGTATTTAGTTGTAACAGCCTGTCTAACGATGAGCTCCACGTTAGGACATGTCGAGGCGTAGAAATTTTCTGAAAGTTGAGCATTTGACTCGGCCACCATGCAAATGAACAACATCCCCAATAAGAACCACATCATCGTGTGTTTTCTTGAATCACTACCAGTATACATCGTGATCTTCTTCTTCTTTAACATCTTTGTTTTATTTGCAACCTTCTCTCTATAAAGGACCACAACACTCTGTTTCTTCTCTTTTGTAGAATACTAGTATTTTTTTTTTTGTTGTGTGTTAATGACACAAGACACATTCAGAGATGAATGCCAAAATTTTACAACTGAGATCTCCTCAGCTTTTACTTAAACGAGAACATTTCTTGAGTTAAAGTTTTTTTCTTGAGAGTGACATTTTAACAAACATCATTAAGTCAGTCATCTGCATGGAAACTTTATATCAATATTTTTAAGATTAAAATGTAATTATCGCTAACTAATATTATTGTCGTTAAACACAAAAGGATAGATTAATCCAAAAGATGAGTTTGACTGATCCTTGAATTCAGCGTATTAGAACCGACAGCTTTTGATGATACTAGAGACTCTTGAACAAACGAATATTCATATTGGTGATGGTTAAAGTGTTAGTTTCCACACAAAAAAAAAATCAAATAAAGTTAGCGTATTGTAAGTGAAGACGTTTCTGTTCAAAAAAAAAAAGATTATTTCAATTTTCAACCACACCAAAAAAACTATTTATAAGCAAGCTCACAGTAGGTGGCCAATATAAACTTATGCCACATGCGTACAATCTAAAAACACATGAGAGCTTATTTACAGCATGTGATGGTCTTGTGCGCTTTCAATTGATTTTCTCTTAAAGCATGACTATGTTGGCTAATTTATATTTGTTCAGACCAGCTATATATAGTTTCATTAATGACCAACGATTAAGCACAAACACACTCTCAGTTATTTGTTTTTTTGTTTCTTTTATCTTGAAAACACAAGATTGCATATATTAGTTCAGCATAATTTATCAAAAGTATTTTAAGTAAGAATCAACTAAAGTATATGCTACAAATCAACGCTAAATTATAAGTACTAATGTTTCATCACACATGAAACTACAAATAGACCAGATTGCTCCTACAACATTTTCTTCTTCTTTAGACTTGATGGTAAGGTACCTGCAAGATACTCACCAGGTCCCTGGTCCTTCGTTCCCAGCTGCTGGCTTCCGGTTCAAGTAACGTATAACTGCATCTTCGACCCTGCAATATTTCATAAATTCAGAAACGTATCATCAATCAATCAGTGGAATAGTGAGTGAAGTTATCAGACAAAAAAAACAGAGTGAAAGAGATAATGAGCTTACCAAGGTTGATTGAAGAAGTCTGCTCGACGTTCTTTCTCAGCATTTCGACTGGCTTCTCCCGCTACCACCTTCAAATCCTTGCTCTGAGATTCTATCAGGGCGTTTATGAATTCAACTGGCGACTGGCTGAATCCCAAGAAAAATGCACGCCTCCTCCTATGCTCATGGATTTTCCTTATGGCTGCACATATTGCTTCATCACAAGCCTCAATCTCTTTATTCTTCTCTGCGTTGGCCAAAAGGTTGTTCAGATCCCTTTGGATTGGGAAAGGTACATCCACTAGGACATCGTAACATGCTGATATGGCCGGGTTGTTTCCCGACAGCTTGATCTTGTGTTCTAAGTGAATAGGTGGTGGAGGTGACAAGTGATGAGATATCTTCTGGGAGACCATTGTGAATTTAACCTTTTCTTCCCCAAAAACTTTGTGAAGTGCAGCGTCACAGTTGAAGAAAGAAGGGTCATTTGGGTTCTGCAACTTCCTCGCCTTGACGTAATGCCATATTGCAGAGATGATTCTTGGCCTTGTTTCAACCTCAATCCCGAGAACATCCATCAATGCAGTAGAAAGCTTGAACTTTTCAGGGACGTAGTTCATCTCCAAGCGAATAGTAGCTGCAAATTCCTGATTCCCTTTCCTTTTTATCTCAAACCCTTCCTGGGGTGCAGGTGATCGAGCACCCTCCCATGTGATCACCGAGTTCTCAGGATACAGCCTCTGATCCAGGTTAACTATTACCTTCTTGAAGAAAGATGAGAATTTGGGATGCGATGGGTTTGCTTGCTGAACAAATCCTGGCTGATCCGGATCCACCCCATCTTCCAGGATCCTACCAACAATCTTAAGAGTCCATGTTGGCGGGTCAGCATTTGGATTCCCAGGGATAGCGTTGTTTTGGTTCGAAAACGAGTTGAACACATAGATCCTAAGCGTCTTCTGTGTGCAAGGAGGGTTCTTAAGGGCCTCCTGGATGTCAACTTTCTTTCTACTTAAAGCAGCATCAACCCGAGACTCAAACTCAAGAAGCTGTGTGTACAAAGCAGACTCAGGCAAGATTGCTGCCACCCGTTCCTGCAACGACTTCTCAGGAAGCTTCATTTTCTTCTTCCTCGCCGCAGGAGTCAACTCCATTGTTCTCATGGGGGAGATAGTGTTATTACTCGCAGGGAAACCAGAAGGAGGTCGCATTGGCGGTCTCTGCTGGAACCTCTTCATGTTTAAGCTACCAGGAGTCATAGAAGGCGAAGATGCACCCAAGACACCAATCCCCTGGGAGCCTTGTCCTTGGTTCATCGCCATCCCTGCTTGCATCTGAGCTTGGAACTGAGCTTGAGCTTTAGACTGGGCTTGAGCTTGAGCATGGGCCATGGCCTGGGCTTGTGAGAACTGAAACTGAGCTGGAAAGTTAGGTGCCATATGAGACTGAGTAAAGCCTTGGTTTCCAGGAACAGATGCAGAGGCCATCCCAGGGTTCCCAAAAGGAGAAGGCGCAGAGCCTTGAGGCTTCTGTGGATTATTGTTGTTGTTGTTACCCGACATCGATGCCTGTAAAATTCAAAAAAAAAGAACACTCTTTTGAAAACTACACTTCAATTGAAACATAGATAACCGATAAATCTGGTTAAAACCACATAAAGAGAACACCTTTTCTAATGATTTGCAATACATTCGTTACCGATTAATCTAACAAATACCATAGAACAATAGATCGCGCTACCTAGATAAATCAGAACCTTAAAAACCCTAATTTGTTTCTAAGGTTGATGCACAATTTAACGAGTAAGAATAATAATCTCTATTTACCGATTCTATCGAGAAAGAATAGCTTACCTAATAAAATGCGAAGATCCGCAGCTTCGTTTCTACGACTGATTCTCCGTCGTCGCCGTTGTTCCGCTGCGTCTCACAGTCGATAGAGTAAACAAATTGCTCACTGGAGCTATTCAATTTATGACTTGACCGTGTTGAGAGACCCGACCCGTAACTACTGAGCCCACAGCGACTATTGAAAGTTTATTACTACAGAATTTGGGCCACTGGCCCAACTTAAATTCACTTATATCTATTCTCTTAAAATAAGATGAACATGTAGTTTAACAATTATTTTCTAACATTACCTATTTAAAAAATAAACCATATATTTTTTAAATATATCTAAATATATATTTTGTAATTACCATTTTATTTCTATAATTTTAGGATCCACTAACTTATATAATTAATTTTCGGCATATTTCATATAATTATCAAAAATTAAATTAAATTAATATCAAACACAAATATCATGCCAAAAATAAAAATATAAAAATGAAGTCTATCAAAAATAATTTGCAACAAAAAATAAACCTAGATCAAAATTTAATATCTAATTATTTTTCATTTTATGATATCTTTTTGTAATTTAGTGTGTTTATATGTTTTAGGAATTTTGTAGTTTAGTTATGTGAAATAATTGAAATTAATATCGTAAATAAAATAAAATTATTTTCTCTGATTTTATTTATTTTTTTTCTTTTTAAATGATTTGAAGTAATATATATTATTACGTTCTATCATTTCTTCTTTTAATAACTAAATTTAGAATAAAGTTATCGGTTATTTAATAAAATAGAATCTAGTAGTAGTAAGTGTAAATTTATTAATTTGCCCGTTTTTTGGGGGGTGGAGGAAACAATTGAAGAATATGGGCACATGAAAGTACATATAAATATAACCTAATGATTTATACTAATTAAATCAAACTTGGCGTTTGAAAAAGGTAGCAACTTGGTTATAAACAACGTCTTTGGCAGTAACACCCATGATGAAATCAGCATGAGCATACTCTTTCACAAACTGCACATCGATCTTATCAACGTCGTGAAACTTAAACTGGTCGATCAAAAATTTGACGTCGTTCACATCAGCCAGACAGTCTAAACCGCCGTAGCTGAAGAAAAGCGGAAGGTCGTGTGGGATCGCCGATATGTTGTAAGCAGGCGGCAACCGTTGACCGTAATGTTTCATGTTGGAATCACCAGTTCCATAGTTGTATTTTCTCAACACCTTGTCTCTTACCGCTACAAGAAAAAATGAAATCTTTGTTTTAACGGCACGTGCGTGCATGTAATGATTCAAGAATACATTTTGGGAAACTTTAGTTAAACTTACTTTGAGAAAGGTGGATCATGTTCTTGGTGGAAGTAGATTGTGGTTCATTCGCCAGGAATAGATCAATGGTTGATGCGTTAAGGCAACAATTTTTTCCTATATTTTTTTGTAATATAAAATACGTTACTATAATATATAATTAATTTCATCCATTGTAATTATTGGTTGTTGCATTACCGGTAATAACAGCGATTAAATCATAGCAGTCGATCCCTGCTTGATGGCATATAATCTTTATGAAATTCCCTACTAGTCCACTGCCAAATTTATTTTATTATTTTACGTAAGCAAACAAAGTTAATAACAAACATATTATAAGAAAAAAAATGGTGAAGAATCTACCTTTTGGGGTTAAACTCAGCCACTCCAATTATGGCGGTAGCCTGTTTTGTAAAGATGACAAACGAGTTATTTTTCATTGAAAATAGTGGCACACATCTTAATAAATATATTAAAAATAAAAGACCTCGGCGAGGAAGCTTCTGGCGGCGATGTCGCCAAGTACGGTGGTCATGTGGCTGAGATAAGCAATAGGACTCAGCATCGCCGCCGATCTCAATTTATCCACCAACCCCTTTTCCGAGAACGATGCAAATCCTATCAAAGTCCCCTGATGATGTATATTTTCCATTTCGTTATCATTTCAAGTATTTTATATGTTTGTAAAGAGTATAAACATAGAAAATGTATATGTTGATAACGTTGGACCCACCAAAGAGTGTCCGAGGTAGTGAATCTTTTGGCCTGTTAGGCCGTGGATATGGTCAAACATAGCAGGCAGATCGTAACTCACAAGCTCGTCCCACGTCCAGTTCCAGAAAGCCTACGTACAACGTGCCAATCAGTTAATCTCGGTTTATTTACAAAACCTGATTAAGGAGTGGTTTAATGAACCGGACCGGTTGATTAGGACTAAGGTACTTGTGTCTCCTGCTGAATCTAGTCCCTCTCGTGTTCCCCATCCACACATCGAACCCTTGATCAGCCAAAATCAACGGTAGATTTTGATCCGCTGGATTCAACAGCCACGACATCCCATCCTGCACATTCAACTTCATGATTTTCTTTCCAAATCCCAAGTCTTATTTTGAACGTTACTAATCCTAAGTGTGCACTAGAGTCAACATGGTTATGTATGTATGTAACTTATCGTAAACAACGATTCTCACATATTAGAAGATCATGTTTTCAGTTGACTTTACTTCAATGACCTTTCTAGTAACGCTCAACTTAATCACTTTATTTGTTGGAACATGATAAACACTCATGATGTCTCTTATTTTATTGTTATTATAACCACCACTAAGATATGTGACTATTTATTTTACTTCTAAGCTGAAACTGACACATAGAAGTGAGTGGAAACATTCCTTTCACACTCAAATTCTATACAAACAAATATACAATGAACATTGTGTACATATCTATTCAGTATAAGTGTTCATGCTCACAAGGCAAGCACTTAGAACTCCGAGTGCTACACGTTGGTATTGGCCCACAATTTTGTATCAACATGTTTTATTCTCTTACATAAACGTATGCACATGGAAAAATCCTTTCTACTTGTGAAAATCGATAGAGAGTTTTCACCTAATACTTTTGCTCACTTTTTCTTTCTTTGAAAGATAATTAACTACAACTATTTTACTTTTTTCTCTTTAAATACATACTTATAATTTGACAAATATGAAACGTATCACATTAATTAACTGCACATGATTGCGTGTATATGTGTGTGTGTGTGCACACAAAAATTATTAACGGATAATGCGATGCAAAAGGGTAAGAGAAGAGTTAAACTTACGACAAGAATTCCATGTTGTATTAGGACAGGCTGTCTCTTGGACATATCTCCGGCGCCGGCTCGTCCTTCCGGTATCCTTTGCATATTCAATATGTATCCATCTTGAGTCACCACCTTCGAGATTAAACCATATCATAATCACTCATGAGTTGCTGACACTAACAACAATATATCGAAGAAAAGTATATCATACATCATGTTCTTCGCATTTGTAACCGTATATGCGGACAGAGGAAGCGCATATGCCGTCAGAAGCAGTCTTCTGCGGCGGCTTCCGGGCTAGCCGGTCGAAGGAGGGTTCACGAGCTTCAAGGGGCTTAATGGAGAGAGCGAAGAAGATTAAGGCTAAAACGATTGTCCCGGATAGAGCCATAACCGAACCGGCTATTTGAGATAAGGGGTGTCGTCTCGTTGTAGAAATTAAAGAGAAATGTTTTTTTTTTATAGAGAAGGGATTTGGATAGGATAATGTGAAATGAGTAATTTTTAAAGAAAAAAAAACTTCGTTAAGTGGATATCACAAAATGAGTTATTTATAATATCCCCCACCCCCAAGAAATTAATTTGTAGTTTAAAAGAAAATAATAAATAATGTTTTAAAAAATTTAAGAATTGAAACATTGATCCATTTTATAAAAGATAACACTTCATCAATCGTAAATATCATAGAAAACTCATTATATTTGACTATGTACGTGTGATCTTTATTCTTTGTCAACTATGTATAAATGATATAAACCAAAAGCAAACAAAAAAAAAAGGTAAATTAGATAACATCTTCCTGATAAGAAAAGTAATCCCAAAATCTATGAGTAGAAAAATCTAAAAAAGGGTATACATCTTCTTGGTGACTTGCTATTATATATCAAAAGTGCATGACAGTAAGAAAAGCTATTTGAATAATTTTTTAAAAATACCATATATAAGTGTATTAGTACTATTCGTTTTTCGTATCCGTGAGATGTGAAAAAGAAAGAGATAGGAGGAAAGAAGAAACTGTGAAAGGCGATAGAAGATGGTGTAAGGTGGTGACTTCAGCTTCCGTTACTTGTTTTCTTTCATCTTATTAAACTCAAGAAAGCAAATTGTATTTCTTCATCTGGTTGCTTCCATTTCACACCGTGCGCACAGTGTAAGGTGTCAGGAGGACTCAGGAATACATTAAAAATAGTAAAACCTCGAGACATGTTTCGTTTTAGACTAAAGATAATATTAAAAAAAAAGGATGTGGGGTTCCAAATAATTTATAGACCAAGTCTTGGTTTCATATATGGTGTCCACATTTATCATCCCTGCTCCCTAGGCACTCGCCACTCTACTCAGATATATACCAAAAGAATCGGCCACATTTCTCGCCTGATGATGTCTAGTCTACGTAAGTATATCAGATCCTATTTTACTGCATGTAACATTATGTATGTACCATTTGGTTTGTATTCTGACCTGAGCATATTATTTGTAATGGATTTTACGAAAAGCTTTTTCCCTGTAAATTAGTTCATTCCTGGATTAATCATATAAAATTTGCCGAAACTAGAATATATGATTTTGATCTAATCAGGTAGCTCTTTGGTTTTACCTTACATGATTATCCATGTATTAGAAACAGTGATATGTTAGCTTGTATTTGCAAACCAAACTTATAAAACTTTACATTTTGAAAGACTAGAAAAGTTATCAAACATTGGATTCATGGGGACGTGTCAGATTTGCGTTCAGCGTCTGCGGCAGACTGCATTTGAGCTGCATATTGTAAGTTCCAGAGAACATCTTCAAAGGAAGGCCTTGCTGGAGGTTCAAGCAAAACGCATTTATTGGCGATTGATATCGCAATCGCTAAAGACTCCTGAGAGCTCGTTGTTAGTACCGTTGGACTCACTATTTTCTGTCGACCGTCTTGGCTCCCAAATGACGTCTGCAAAAAAAAACGTAACATTGCAGCAACAGCTATTAACTAACTAACTTCGTTTCTATCAAATAAAATAAAGATGAATAATACTTCTTTGTTATTCTATGTTTACTACCATCTCGTTGAGAAGAAAGGCCTCTCCTTTTGTAGTGGGCAATGGTCCTATGAGAGATTCCACAAGTATGAATCCAAAGTTGTACACATCGTCCTCTCTTTTAGCCATTTTCCTGCACAACATTCCCCAAGTTTAAAAGAAGTCATTCATGGAACTTTAGCTATAGAAGGGATTAAAGATACATACTTTGACTTGTTGTGGGTTTCTGACTTTGTCTGAAACATGTAGAAGCAAAAGCAAAACAGAGTTCTGACTTAGTATCCAAGAAGAGAATACAGAATGAAGATAAACAGAGAAATGGAGCAAACCTCTAGCTTTTCATTCTCTTCAATGATGGCAGAGACTCCATAGTCACTGAGCTTTGCAATCTTGTGTTCGTCAAGCAATATGTTGTTCGTCTTCAGATGATTGTTAAATGAACAAGGCATTACACCGGTGTGAAGAAAATGAACTGCCTTTGCTATCTCAATCAGAATTGCTAGCCGGTCTGGCCACGTTAGGATCTTCTCCGAGAAAGTCTCTACAGTATTCTAACAACAGTCATTTTCCAAGTACATAGTTCCAATGTAACTTCAAGTTTACTACATATGTCAATCAATCTGACCTGATAGATGTTCACGATATGTCCCTTTGGGCATATACTCGTATACAAGGTAGAGTATGGTCGCTGCATGATCTTGTTCTCCACTGGTTTGAGTGCAGTGGCCCAAGAAGCTAAGGAGATGAGGATGGTTGAGCTTAGACATCCAATCTAAGTGACCTCTGATACTTTGGCTAGAGAATTTTCTTGATAAAACCAGACATCTTACAGCTATGGAACTTCCATTTTCCAATGTTCCTCTGTATAGCTGCAAAGAATCAAAACAAGAAGAGTAAAGCAATTAGTTGATGGTGAGGCGGCCACAAGAATCAATCTTGTGTTAGAATTAAATATACCTTTCCAAGGGAGCCTTCACCTAACAAACGTGATGAATGGAAATCGTCTGTGGCTTCCTTTAACTCTTCAAAAGAAAATGAGCGGCATGAAGGCACACCTTGTGCACCTAGCTTTGCTACTTTAGATATTAACCCTGCAAGACGTTTACAAGTATATTAAACTCCTGCTGGCAGGGGAAGGTCTACATTTTGAGTCAGTGTTACTCACTTGCGCTAGCAAGAACTTCAGAGGAGAGACTGGTGTGTGAATTATCTGTCAGAATCTTAAGCCGAGTTTGCGGCACTGACTTTCCTCTTAAACAACAACAACATGAGCGCCTTGTGCATAACAGGAGTAGTCCGAGTGCAAACAACGTAAGAACTAGAACAGCTCCACTAATCACAGCAACTAAAGTCCCATTTTTTCTTCCTTGCAACTGTTTTCCTTCAGCTTCTTCACATAAGAATTCTTGATGCTGATCATGACTGCTGTTTATGGACAAGCAGTTTCCACCGAGTTTAACAACTCGCTCGTCGGAAGAGCCTGCCAAGCAACGAGGAGGAGTCCCAATCAATCTGTTATTCGACAAATCCACAAAACCGAGTTTGTCTCCACATGTCAGATTGAGTGGTAGCTTCCTACCGAGCTTGTTAGATGCCAAGTCCAAGTAACTAATGCTTGGCAATGAGAACAAGAACCGAGGTGGAGTTCCAGTAAGATGATTGAACGACAAGTCAAGATGTTGAAGCTGAGACAACCCGCCAAAATGTCTTGGAATTTCGCCAGAGAATGAGTTCTTGCTCAGTAGAACAGTAACCAATCTTTTAGGCATCATAGGTAGTTCAGAATCAAAGTGGTTCTCTCTTAGATCCAGCATATGCAGATGATCTAACTTGCTGAGGTCAGGCAATTTACCAGAGATCTCATTGTGTGATAGAGCAAGATTTGTTAGTTTTCCAATTCTGCAAATTGAAGAAGGAAATGGCCCATTGAACCGATTGTTCTTCAAACTAAGAACAGTGAGATTTGTCAGAGAGTCCAACGTGTCAGGAACACTGCCGTTGAAATAATTTCCATCAAGTATAAGACTTTGAAGCTTAACCAATCTGGAAATATCAGGAGGGACAGAACCAAACAGATAATTTGAACTCAAATCCAAGGATTCGAGTGAATACAACCGATGAATCTTCCCTGGTAACTCACCAAAGATACCTAGTGACACTAAGCTAAGAACCCTCAAGCTTGTAAGCCTTGTCAATGTCGTAACAAAAGAATCAATTAAGAAAGCTTCAGACAGAGTACGGTTTGGTAGTGAAAATCCATCAAACATACCAAACGGTTTTAAAAGCTGGTCCCCCATGACTTTAAGCTCCGTGATAGAATTGCCTTCACAGGAAATGCTCATATGAGCAGTTGCAGAGATTTGACATAAGTCTCCGTAGTAACTACCCCAAGATTCCAAAGCTTTGGGGAATTCCAGATGCTTCCTGAGCTGATACAGGACCTGGGTCTGAGAGCTTTGAAGTTGATGGGTGCTTTGTAAGAACAAGAGCCATGAAAGAAAGAGCAAAGGCAAGACCTTTGAATGAACCATGATAAATTAGCAGAAAGGAAACAGAAGAGGAAAGTGAAAGAGACTAATATAGGTGTATTTTTGCTTTAGAATTTGTAAACTCAACACACAATGTTTCCAAAAACTCTGGAGATAATGAACTTAAACTCAGAGAGGAACGGCTAGTCAGCTCAAGTCAAAGAAACTAAACACAGCTCGTGATCCTAGACGCTCCTCTCGAGTTTTATAATCAAATCACTGAAACAAAGTCAGGAAAACAAAAAGCAAGAGAAGAAGAAAGAGAGTAGAGAAGGAAGTGAGGACGAGTGCAGAAACCGTGGATGAGAATGTTCGGTGTTCTTGTGTGTGTGTGTTTGTCGTATTAACACATAGACAAGAAAGAAACTGGGGAAGCTAGGTAAGAAGGTGATAAGAACATTAAAGACAGAGAGGTGAGGAGCATTAATGGTGGTGGCTTCTGTGATTTCTTTTAGCTGAGAAGACTTGACAAAAGAAGAGATCTCAAAGAATCTTCTTCCTCCTCTTTATGAAGGGAACAGTGAATTAAGAATATGGGTCACCAGAAACAATCATAAAGCTAAAAAATGTGCACTCAATTTGATGAAAGTTGTTCCTTTTAATGTGCAATTTGTCTGTAAAAAATAACAGTAATAAAAAAATGTTAACTTGAAACCACGAACTTTGAATTTGGTATAGATAAATATGATATGTAGAAATGCAGTTTGGGACTGTGGTTGACTGACTCATAGAAGATGCCGTTAACACATGTCTTCTCATCATCTTATAGTTTCGTTAATTAATTTTAAGCATAGATTTGTGTGTGTGATTAGATTCCATGTCTTGTTAATTCACCAAACTACCCCTTCTACGACACCAACATACGTGTATGACCAAGACCGAAGCTTTTGCTCTACGAAACATTATTGTTCGGTAGAAGCAGCTTTCGATGCAGGGCAAATATGGCAATAAATAATATCATCCCAACCATAGAATAGTATATCCACTCAGATAATATTCACCAACCATCTTGACCACAAATCGATAATGTTATTAGATTGTAGCATATATTTTTGAGACACAAATGTTCTATACACTAGAGTCGACAACTATGAATCAATGAATGATTCGTTAAGGTAGTGATTATGCTTTGTTAAAGGTTAAAACTACAATTGAAGCCCACTTTAGTGATTATGCTTTGTTAAAGGTTAAAACTACAATTGAAGCCCACTTTAGTGGGCCTAATATGCAGGTCCCACGGGTCTGTTCTACTCTTAAAAATCAAACCATATTAAACAGTTTTTGTCTCACATGCCTCAATATTTTTAGAAATCCAAGCTATTTCTTCACTGATGTTAAATACTAATAACAATTTGGTATTCCAAATTGACAACTATGAATCAATGAATGATTCGCTAAACTTGTTTTTTTTTTAGCATTTTCATTACGAAAAGGAAAAAAGGACGAGAACAGAACAGTGCAGGCTCAAATATTGATGCTGCTTTAGAGAGATGACGCTTTACATATGATGAAGATAAGACAAGCCAGAAGACTTTATGGAATGGGAATAGGAATGGCAGAGCATGTGAGACGAAGAGACCTGGACAAAAAGATATTAACAACCTTTTTGGGACCATTTCATGGACAAGAAACAAACATGAACGGTCCACTTCTCACCAAAAATCAAACAAATTTCTCTCCAACATGTCTCACTTATCTAGAGAGCAAAAATGATATCTTCAAGATAAAGGCAAGATCAGCAATTAGTTTTTAGAATTCTTCAATCCTAAGAACATCCTCACCACTTCATGTTCGAGACAAGTGAGGCAACAAGGAAACCGACAAAGCAATGTATTGGCCATTTTATGCTGGAACTAGTGAGTCTGAGAATCTGGGTTTTGCTGAGTTCGTTGGCCTTATTGCATTTTACAAGTTTACAAACTTAAAGGGATTATAAATGACGAACCTCGGCAATTTTATAAGCTGTCCTCTGGTTTACTGGCATTCGAGCAAGACTCCAAGTATGAGATCACGAGATCAGCTGCTTTGCAACCTGATGCTATTGATTTCCCAACAGAGAGCCCACCTCGATGATTGCCTGTTCATTTTGATTCGTTAACGATAGAAAAAAATCACTGTAGTTAATCGTCTCAGAGCCTTAGGTGGGCTACTAGACCACATCATCATGGATCATGAATTTAATAATCTCTTTTTACCTGCATAGAAGAAACCGGGCAGATCTTTTTCCATCTTGTCTATTGCTTCCATGACTGAGTCATAGCTTCTGTCGTACAACGGGAATGCTTTGCTCCAATATATATGGCTGCAATTAACATATATTGATGATCTATAAGGATAATCACTCCTCTTTCGTACACTCAAATGAAAAAAAATTCCAAGCTCCACATACTTGACAAACACGGGTTCACCTTCAACCCCCAACAGTCGCTGAAGGTCAGAAGTCACAACTTGTTTTAATTCATCTCTACAAAGATAGAACGTAAAAAGAATACTTAGTAAGAATCAGGGGAAGTAAGAAACAAGAAAAATTGTATAAATGCCTCGATTCTTCGCAGCTTTAAATCTAGTATCACATTCTTAGTGACTACGTAGCTTAACATAACATGGTTGGCGTTTGTGTTTTTAAAGCATCAGATTTCTCTTACGTGGAAACTTTGGCTAGTTCCTGGTTCCTACTCCCACCAATAAAAGTTGTATATAGATGAAGGTCACTAGGGCAGCGATCTGGAAACATCATTGAGGAAAAGAGTGTACCTGTGTATACAGAATATGAAGCGTTGATAATTATAGAAAGAGAAATATAGGGCTATTTGTTTTAACTACGTTCAAGGATACTAACAAGTTACCTAGAGTTTTGAAACCATGCTTTTGCTCCTTAGATGGAATAAGTACCCCAAAACCTTCGAGAGGTCTCTTTACTTTCTCCTTTGTGAATGTAGTGATTATAACCGAGAGGGGCATATAATTAATCTGAGCAATAAACAAGATCAACAACGTGATGAAATCGACTTCGAATAAATAATGCATATAAGAAAGAACTAGTTATGCAGTGAATATCTTCGATGTCACATTAAGGTTCTCATTATTAGTATTTGGAGTCGAAAAATCTAAGGGCAACATGAAAGATAGACGAAATCTAAATTTAGACCCAAGACTCACAAAAACATAAGCTTCTGAAAGCTGGATAAGACACGATTACCTCAGGGAGAAATTTTAGCTTGTAGGGTTGTCCTCCTTTCATAACCTCCATCTCCTTCACATTGCACAGAGGAGCCTATGGTACATAAATATCTTTTCTTTAGATGGGTTTTGTTATTCTCATCTCACATCCGACAGAAACGCCACTAACCGTCATTATTACAGCATCATAGTGGAGGTTTTGTCTCTGCGTCTCATTATGAGAAACACAGGATAGTGACCAGTTTTCTTGTCTTGGACCAGCATTGTAAGACAAAGAGAGAACCTTGGAATCTAAACTGAGCTCATCCCTTGAGAGATCTTTACACAACATATCAGGAAGAATCTGCAGTCTCACGAAGTGGAACAATACCAACCACAGGTGGTACAGAACAAGAAGAACATTAGTACTACTTCGGGAAATATTTGATCTATCTAAAATCTAGCTTTCGGTGACAAATCATCACCTGCATTCCCCCCTTAAAAGAAAATGACCCGCGCGAGCCCTTCTTTGTGCCAGTGGAACTCTTTGTTTCTCCATTTTTACTACCTTTAGCAGCAAACTTTGATCTGATTGCACCGACTATAATAGAGCCAAAACTGGAAAAAGTATAAACTATTTAGAAACTAAACCGACGAATAATAAAGAATCTAATGCCATAAAACAGTATATAGAATTACAGAACCAGCTAAATCTCAAGCCATTGTCAACATAAGGATGCTATTGTTATTTACAATGCTGTCTTTGCTAGTAAAATTTTCTGCTTGTCATATTACATATCGAGGTTTTGATATAGCTAAATTCTAAGAAATAAATGACACAAGGAAAAACCAACACAAACCGGTGACTGCATCACCCTAGCAGCACAAAATAGGCTTGCAAGTATTCTTCAAGTATTGGATATAGCATAGTTACAAGAAAAAGTACCTTGTCTCTATATTCCACAGATCTGGAAAAGAATGCTTCATCTGATCATAAAACGTAGGGAGGGATTAAAAAGCGAGGAATATAAATTTGATAATTAAAAAACAAAGACAACTTGTTAAGTGAAAAGTTGCTTACTGAAAGGGATTCAGGGTCTGCAGCACTTGTTCCACCAACAAAAGGGTCAATGAGATAGTCCACAACCTTACAAATCAGATACATAAAAAGAAGAAATGAAAGGAACATCACAGTGATCTAAAACTGATAAAGATAAATCACAACTGGTGTTCACACGTGCAGAGAAAGATGAAGCAAAACAAAATGATGAGATTGAAATGTTTCAATCAAAACCTAGGACCAGGTATTAACAAACCTCTTGTCCAAAATGGCGTTGAAAGAACCCGCTTACACTACATCAGAGAAATTGGGAGGCACTCAAGATATAAGCTTATATGATTGAGATTGCTGATGGTCTATGCGGGAAAAAAGTACTCACCTTTCCACTCCAGATGCGTCTGATACTTTTGAGGACGAGTCATTTTTCTTCCATAAAAATGGTTCCAACAAGATTTGAAACTGCAATTAAGGCCTAGTTCGTTTAGTGATTTTTGAGATACTGAATAAAAGCACTTTGGTAGAAAAGAGCTTCTAGTATCTGGTGGTATTTAGTCCACAGAAGGTTATACACCGTAGAAATAACATGCCACAATCAAGACAAGTCTTTCCAGTGTGATAAAAAACCAGTGCACTTCTATCTGGAAAAATGCACCTTCGACTGAGTAGAGAGCACACTACTTGTGACCAGCGCTATGGGATTGGTGGGTATCTAGCATAAAAACAGATAATATCTCATCATCATAAACAAGACATGAACACCTTATTATATAAAGTAGCAGCAAGACATAAGAGTAAGGAAACAAGTAAGGCTTACCATCACAGGTAACCCATTCCGCACAATATACCGTTTCTTCTGTGAAATTGGCTGAAACAACAGAAAGTACTCTAAGAAGGGGTGAGACACACATAGAAAACCAATGTAATCTAACATTTTATGCCTCTCAATGAACAATCAACGACCCTGGAAAGTACTCACAAACTGCTGTTTCTCACGAAGCCCAAGATCATCTAGCAAACTCCCAACCTCTGGCTCAGCCTCAGTCTGCAACATGCAAAAGACTATCATCCATGCCCATCATCTAAACCCTTGAAGAACAGATGTTTGTAAATGAACTAAAAACAAGAAACTACCATAGTGTTAGCTCCTTCATCCCAAATCAAGCCATTATGCATAACACTTCTCAGCTTCCCACCAACTCTTCCATCAGCTTCAAACACAGTCACTTTCAAACCCTTCGATTTCAACTTGTAAGCCGCCGCAAGTCCACTTGAAAAAAAAACACATATGTGAGTGACTTCCTTACCCAAACAAAAAGCTAATCGAAAAATTGACAACGAAAACAAATAATTGAAAGAAGCATTACCTTACACCTGCACCTACGACTGCAACTCTTTTTCCTGAAACTGCTTCAAAGAGCAAAAAAAAAAAATCATTGGTAGATACGAACAGTTCAAAAATTATCAAAGCAAAACCTGAAAATTCTACAAAAACAGAGCTAAAATAAGAAATTTTCTCACATTTATCATGATCTGCTACTCCGTTAGACGCCATTGCTATCTGCAAAAGCAACACAATTCAGCTTCGAATTGTCTGACCAGATTAAGAAAAAAGCAGGAAGGAGATAAACAAATTCCTGCTCCTGAAACGACAACTAAGGGTGCCGTTTTATTTCTCAGGCTCACTAGTCCACTATCATCTTCAGTCATATTAGCTAACGGGCCTTGGTTTATATCTCTTCGCGCCCAAAACAGATTCTCTCGTGTTATACAACCAACCGTTTTGATTGACATTCTAACATAAATAAATCCATAATTTAAAAAATTAAAAATTATAAACAACCGCGATCTTATCTTAATTTGCGATCCCGAGCAAAAAAAGCTTTCGTTATTTATAATGAAATTTTATTTTATTTTGCATCTAAAAGAATGATAAACTTGTTGGTAGTTATAGTGGTAGTTAATTTAATCGATGAAATAAAAAGCATTCTCACTATTGGTTTTTATTATAAGAAAAAAAAAGTATGTAACAGTACTACCAACAATCGCTTTTTAGAGCATACCAACATTGAATATTAACTTAAACATATAAAACTCAAAAGTAAAAGATAACTTAAACAATAGATCTTGCTGAGATTACAAGGACATTATGTGGCCCGTTTGTACAAAGGAAAACTCGAAACTAAACTTTATAGATTGAGGAATGTCGCATGAGGGAAGGAAAATGATAACTCATGTTTTTGTGAAGATTAAATTAGATCATTAACTAGGTATATTATATTTGCTTTGCGCCATGCCGCCATTGAACTTTAGACCGAAGCAAACTAGTTAGATACTTATATAATCTCTGCCGCCAAATATGAATTTGAATATTTTGATAATACGTATAGTCATGTTTGACTGTCTTTTATAATCCTTTTTTTTCAAATTTTCAAAGTTTAAAAAGTTACAAAGTCCTAAGATGTTTGGTGCAAGTGATTTACTTTTGCCACTTTGATCATTTGCCATTGACATTGTTTGCTTACACTTTCTTAACAACATATATTAAGAGGAAAATGTGAGGATTTGAATTTTGTATATGCTTAATGTCTTATTATTATGGAGAAATTTCAGTTATACAACAAGTTCGATATCAATTTTCAAATTTACCATTAATAAATGATTATTTTCAAAATTATCTTAAATTTATGATGAAAATAAATTAAACTAATTTTTCTAAACATCAGATCCTAAGTCAATCAACCAACCACCCCACATGACTCAGAACTGATGAGTCTTCACACTGCCTAACCGGCCAAGGAACCATGTCCCACTGAACCTGATTAGTGTTGCTCTTACCACCGGTGCATCCCCTGATCAATCAAAGCAGACACCTTGATCCAACACCCATGGATCAGGTTGTCCATCCCTGCCCATGATCAGATCACACACGGTCCTCCTTGTATAAACACACCAGCACAATACTTGTGGTCCACACCAACAAGTACTAGCCTTACTTCTCTCCTTTGCTTGCTGTTGGATCCAAACGAATTTGGACCTTGCACTCCACATGGTTCCTCTGATATTAGGACCCCCATGTGTCTCATCAATGGGTCGGATCCAGGGTTCACACCATAATCAAATCCAACATCAAACTATGATCCATCATAGATCACTTTCCAATGAACATCATCTAACTATCACCCCACATGGATGAAGTAGATCAACAATGATCTGCACCTCCTCCAGGACCAAAACATTTAGAAACTAAACGCCACTCATTTAACATTAAACCCTAAACAATATCATTAAAATCTAAATCTAAATATTAATATATTTTTGATATATGATATTTTTAAAAAATAATACTTAACTTATGATATCCTTATTAATTTATCTATTATTATTATTATATGTTTTCTTCAACCTTAGGATTTCTTGACGTCAAAGATAGAAAAAAGTTATTATATTGTTAGTAATTTTGTTATAAAACTCGAGCTGCAATCATATGAATCTGATCAACAATAATATTTTTTTCTCCAAGTGTGATTAACATATTTAGGCAGGGATATTAGGAGAGGTGCTCCATGCTTTTGTCCCAGTTAAGGGTTCTGGGAAATGATTCGAAGCGCGTAATTTTTCGAACTTTTGTTGGGCCCATACCTTTTCTGTGGGCCGAGCCGGTGGGCATTCAATTCATTTCATTTTTGTTACTCTTAATATTTTATTTTATCACGTATAATTTAGTCTAATCTCTTACAATTTTTTGTTGCCACGTTGAAGTGTTTTATGATAGTTAAGATCATGATTAATGCAAGTTTCTTAGGTTGAGTTTTTTAGGGAAAATTAAGAAACAGTTTCTTAATTTTTAACTGAAAAAGTTAAAGACCGACTCTTGAAACTCTTAAAAAAAAATTAATTTTTTTTAAGAAAACTAATAAATAATTTCTTAACTTTTCTTAAAAAATTAAGTGTAAGAAACTTGCATTAATGATGCCCTAAGAATCACAGTTTTTTTGTGTGATTTCTTCTTAACCACTTGACTTTGTTTTTACTTACATAACATATTTTGTAAAAAAGAAGTCCAACATTTTACATGATTTATACAAATATCACTGTACTTGCAAAGTCGAATAAAACACGTAACTTTCATGTTGCAATCTGGATCACGAGATCTTTGCGCGACATGAATATCCACACTAGGATCCGAGGAATCACGTTCCTTTGGTCAACTCATTTTCATTTGAGGGTCCTTCATTTAAATCATATCCTAAAATAATAAATTATATGGTTGAGCTCATAGTCACACTCATGACACCCTAGAAATAAATAGAGCAAAAGTGCACCGTACACGTTATTGATTTTGCTTCGTTTGCATTTTTTGATATTATATTTTTCTTCGTAACAACTCATGCAAAAGTCATATCAACTTAACCTAAATAGACGTATTCCACGAGTGAGTTGTAATGGTCGATGATGAGTCAAATCTCATGACGAGTCTAATCTTTGCCGTACGTACGATTACGAAGGTGTCCCTTTGTATATATCTCCACCGACTACTCCAATACTCTCTCTACCACACTTTGATATTTTCTTGTATCATCCAAAGATCTCACTTACATCACTTCACTATGTCTCCCCTCCATTTAATTCTGATCACCCACTGTTTTTAATTACTATGATCTGTATTCTACTCGATTCACGTCGTCCACGACAAAAGAGATAAAGAGTTACGATTGTGATGATATGTGTCTGTTTATAGACCCTCACTATTGGTTATTTTGGCAAATGACCCATCATCAATTCACTGCGATGCATCTAACATAGACCAAAAAAACATGGCTAACATACATTTATTTACTATATCCCAAGAATATAAAATACAAAAAAACATAGTCTGATACATATAGCTGGAATAATTGAGCAGGGAACGTTGTAGAATTGTAGCTAGAGGAGTGAGCAAAAGAGCATGGACTTACTGAACAAAATAAATGAATATTCGTATTGATAAGTTTTTGTATCAACAAAATGAACAGTTTATTAACAATCTTATCTAAGTTTCCCTTATTACCACCGTCCAATACTACTTATGTCTTCTTTCCCAGCTAATATCTACCCACATTTATCAGAACTCTCCACGTTTAAGGAAAAGTAGCTAGTATTGTTTCTCTACGTACATTATATGATTTGCACTGCTATATATAGAACTATATACCATTGTCATTTAGATAATTTCATACCAACTTCAACCAAAAAATAGTTGGACAATTTTCTATCTGCTAATGAGATTATTCTATTCATTTCTTGAAATGAAAAAGTTTTTTTTTTTGTTAAAGGGTTTTCATTTAGCAAATAACAATACGTATAAATGTGTATTCTCTGCTCGAAATGAAATGAAAAAACTTGTTTTCTTTTATTGTGACTATTTCTCGGTTCATAAAGATATTTATGTAAATATAGAAAATATCAAATGAGAAATTATTTTAAGATACACCTCCAGTTAATCATGTCTGATCTATAAATGATCGTAGCTTCATTTGCTAGTGAATCCACACAAACATTTTTGTTTTTGGTAATATAGAACAAACGTACCTTTAAGGGGTTTATTGAATGTAAAATTTTGAGTGATTTGATTTTTAATTAATTTTTATATGGTTGTAAGAAAATTGGAAATTTTGGTGTGGTTTTGTTAAAATAATCTATAATCTCATCTAAAAAATTATGAGATTTTTATTTTTATTTTATAACAAAAAAATATCTCTCAAACATTCTGAAAATATTCAAAACATTCTAAAAACTCTAACTTAAATTTTGTTCGATAACACTAGGTTTCATAATGTTTTATAAAATTACAAGTTCAATAACACTAAATTTTAAAATATTTTTTTAAAATTCTTGTTTGAATAACAGTAAATTTGTCATTTTAATATAAAACATTTTAAATTTAAGTTGAATACACCCCCTTATTTTTTTTATATTTAAACTCCAAAACGCATTAATCTCTAGACAAGGGAGTATATATTATTGCATTAACAGTTTTGATTATTTTCTGCTTAATCAAACTTACCCACGGTTAAAATAGGACCCACGTGTGTCTAATTAAATTACAGTTCATAATTTAACCGTGGTTAGTAGCAGTAAAATTCCGTGTCAATAAATTCTCACACTCCTCTTCCACATCCCTGGCGCTCACTTCTTTTCAAGTCTCCCCTCTCTCTCGATCCTCGCGTCTCTACAGAGACAAAAAAAAAAAACGATCCACTAAAGCGGCGACGTTTTGGAAGCTTCAGTAACATTCGGTCAACGACATAAGGCTGCGGTAAGGATCAGAACTCCGACAATGACGGTTTTCTCCGGCAAACAAGTGGTTCCGATGGATTACGAGGCAGAAGTATCACAGCGCCTTCTGGATGCTATCCTCGACGGAGAAATCAAAACGGCATCGGATTGCGTCTACGATCCGCTCCTCGACGTGAACTTCGTCGGCGCCGTAAGCTTAAAGACGAGGAGAAGCGAGGTCGTCCTCCGTGATGAAACGGCGAGCGAAATACGTGTGGAGTACGAGGAATTCAAAACTGATGTAACGGCGTTGTTCCTCGCCGTTAGTTTCGGAAACGTAGCTCTCGTGAAGAAGTTACTGGTAAGTTATTTTTTTCTCATCGTCTCTCACTTTAGATTTTGAAACCGACGACCAATTATACGTTGATCTGCCATTAATACACAACCTTTACTAATCAATCAGTTTTGCATTTAATTTATTTTTTCTTACATGTCTCACTCTTAGCTTACTTTACTTTTCTTATTTTTCGAAATTCAAATTTTGGACACTTCTTTTCCTTTATTATCAATAACATCCGTATTCCATTCTCTCTGCTTTTTGTATAAAAGAGACTAAAATATTCGTGTAAATTTTGAAAAATATCTGCGCCCATTAAATTACTTGTTTCTGTAAGTACTTAGCTAAGTGAGCTCTGAGAATTTTATTAATTCAAAAAAATCTGAATTGGATTCTGTGCGAGTTTTTAAAAATTTATAATCTGTTGACTAGGTTCATTCTCACTTGGGGGTTGTGTTAATGTTAGGAATCTTCCAAGATGCGAAAGATGTTACTTAAAAAAAAAACAGAAGTGCATAATTAACCGAGTCAGATTTGCATATTATGCGGGCATCATTATCCAAGCTTCAAGTCACACAACTTTTTCTTTTGCTGCTATGGTCACAGCTTTGCTTTTACTAATTCTAATCATAAAATTTCTAATAGCTGGATTGGTGATTAGATGCTTAATCCCCAGGAGGGATTAATTAGGCTAAAAAGTAAAAAATAAATGGACATGGGTTGCTCTTCTTTGATGGTTCTGTTTTGAGACACAACCAAAGCTGCAGTGATAACTGATTGATTTGATTTTATTGTCTTGTTTCCTGAAAGGAACTGATGATTTTTAGTACGACAACAAGTGTCAACACTGCACCATGTCACTTGTCATTGGCTCAGCATCTGGATTATATGAATTTTATATTCTCATACTTCCTCTCTTTCCACTTAAATCATCATGACATGTCTGTGATCAAGCCAAGCCATGCTCCATTGTGTCAGGGTTGTTCCCTCATGGTCTTGTAGATCATTTTCAATTAATTATTCACTTGCATTATTGAACAACTTACTATATCATACAGAGTTTTCTTTTTCTTTTGGCTTCTTCTGGCTCTTGTTTTCACCCTACGTGGGATCCGTTAGCAGTGTATAGCTTTAACATGTACTGTATAAACTTTACAGTGATCTGACTTTTCCTGCAATATCATATCACAGAACATTGGAGCTGATGTGAACCAGAAGCTCGTCAGGGGATTTGCAACAACTGTAGCTGTAAGGGAAGGTCATTTCGAAGTACTTGAGATTCTACTCAAAGCCGGTGCTTCTCAGCCCGCCTGTGAGGAAGCTCTATTGGGGGCGAGCTGTCACGGACGCGCTAAGTTCGCTGAGCTTCTTATGGGAACTGATCTTATTCGGCCTCATGTCGCTGTGCACGCGCTAGCGACTGCTTGCTGCCGAGGTTTTGTGGACGTTGTAGGGACCTTGCTCAAAGTAAGTTTCTCATCTTGCAAGTTTTACTACTTGACCACTTAAGAGTTGTTCAATAGGTATCTTACAGAAGATATTTTCATGTCCTTGCTTCATTACAGTGCGGAGTAAATGCTAATTCAACGGATAGGCTTCTGCTTCAATCTTCAAAACCTTCTTTATACACAAATGTGGACTGCACAGCTCTTGTTGCTGCTATTGTTAATAGGCAGGTCTCTGTCGTCCGCTTGCTACTTGAGGTATTATTTTTTTCTCATTTCCAAATACTAGACCCTTTTAGTAGACTGTGCTATTGAAAACGTGGTCGTTGTAAGGAGAGTAGGTATCTAAGACATACAAGCTTTTCTTGGAATGATTTTCACAGGCTGGTGTCAAGACAGATAACATGGTGAGGCTAGGAGCATGGTCATGGGACACTAACACTGGAGAGGAGCTCCGTGTGGGGGCTGCAGTGGCTGAGCCTTATCCTTTAACCTGGTGTGCTGTAGAATTCTTTGAAACCAGTGGTGACATATTGCGTTTATTGCTTAAAGTCCAATCTCCAAACGCTCCACACAATGGTCGGACTCTGCTCCACCATGCTGTCCTTTGCGGTAACCAAGCAGCCGTCAGAGTCCTCCTCAGCTGCGGTGCTGATCCAGAAACTCCTATCAGAACTTCACGAGGCATTGAACTCCGACCGATTCATATTGCTGCACGTTACGGATCAGTGGAGATCATACAACAACTGGTTGACTTTGGCTGCGATGTAAACTCAAAGACTGATGCTGGAGACACGGCTCTGCTGATCTCAACAAGACACAAATATTCAGAATGCGTAAAGGTTCTAGCATCAGCTGGTGCTGATTTCGCCTTAGTGAACAAGCTCGGCCACACTGTTGTTTCGGTTGCTGAATCAAGCAAGTGGTGTCTCGGATTAGAACGAGTAATTCTTGAACTGATCCGGTCTGGTTTGGCTCCTTATTCAAGCAACGCTTCAGTTTTCTCGCCTTTGATGTACGTAGCTCAAGCAGGAGAAGCCGAGGCGCTTAAGTCTCTTGTAAAAGCTCAAGAAGTGTTCCTAGACTATCAAGACGAGGAAGGCTTTTCGGCTGCAATGCTAGCGGCCATGAACGGCCACGTTGAAGCATTCAGAGTTTTAGTCTATGCAGGCGCTGACGTGAAACTATTCAGCAAATCAGGCGACACTGTTGTTTCTCTGTCCGAGAAGACCGGTAACCTCGACATGATAGAGAAGGTGATGCTCGAATATGCTCTCGAGAAGGACAACAGGAACATGGCTGGTTTGTTCTACGCTCTACACTGTGCTGCAAGGCGTGGAGACGTCAAAGCGGTGAAGCTTTTGAGTGGAAAAGGATACGGTCTAGATGTTCCAGATGGAGACGGCTACACTCCTTTGATGCTTGCGGCTATAGAAGGCCATGGAAAAATGTGTGAGTTCCTCATCACACATGGAGCAAACTGCTATGCTAAAAACGGAAGAGGGAAAACGCTGCTGGATCTCGCGGTTGGTGATGCGGAGGAGGTGATCCGTGACGAGTTGTCTCGGAGGTTTGTGTTAAAAGGAAGCAGTGTGATGAAACACACCAAAGGAGGGAAAGGGAAGAAGCATGGGAAGAGATTGGTAATGTTGGAATCAAGTGGAGTACTAAGTTGGGGAAAGTCGAGGAAGAGAAACGTGGTGTGCAAGGAAGTAGAGGTTGGGATGAGCCAGCGGTTCAGGAGGAACCGCAAGGGGAAAGGCGATGCAGCTGCGGAGGAAGAAGGGGTTTTCAGGGTGGTGACTAAGGAGGACAAAGAAGTTCATTTTGTATGTGAAGGTGGGTTGGTTGGTGCAGAGATGTGGGTGAGGGGAATAAGAGTTGTGACAAGAGAGGCTACCTGTGGGAGAACTCAGACTCTGTGTTAGAGTGTTGTCTTTGTACATAAAAGAAGTTTTGAGAAAGGGAGCTTCATTCTGAAGGTAGTGTGCTTCTGTTTATAGTTGTTGGGTTTGCTTAAGAAGATTGGTTCAAATTCTAGTTATATGATGTCTGCAGTATATTTGTGAAATGGCTTGATAAATTTGAGATTTCAATGAATGAATTTGAAATTTGAGAATGAAAACCCAACCATCTAAATAGATTCACAGTCAAGATCCAGCACATGTGGTCAGGGCCTTGCTATTAAAAACAAGAAGTGTTGTGGAAAAGCATTACAACACAAATGGAGACAGGACTTTTGTTAACCAGTCACAAAGGCAACAAACATAACCAACAGAGAAGCATTGAGAGCCTTAATCGCTATTGTAACCATCATCATCGTTATCCTTATCTTCATGGTCTTTCACCACTCGTTCTATGAACTGTCTTCGAACTCCAGCCATCACAGCTTCCCTTGAGGAGTCATCGTCTCCACTTTTGCCATCGTTAAGAACTGGCTCTGACTGACACAATACTAAGGCTACACCTGCAAAAGCAACAAAGACGTTCAGACATATTTTCCTCCTAGTCTATGACCATTCTGCTGAAAACTTACTCTCAGGGGTGCACCTACGGCCAACGCTCTTCAAGCCTACATGAGTTCCTTTAACAGCACCATGATGGTACACCAGCAAGGTAGGGAGATTGCAATCAGGGTAGTTCGGAATACAATCAGTTGATATAATCTTAACAAACTTCGTTCCTGGGTATCTGCTAGCCAGTTCATCTAGACATCCCAATAACAAGCCACACTCTGCCAAACTATCAAATTAAACAAAAAAAATGAACAAAAGTTCATCTTTTCAAGCACGTCAAGCTTCAAAACCAATACAAAAGCATACCCATCTTTGTAGAGACATACAACAACCCAAACTTCAGCAGAAGCTTGCGTAACCTCCCTCACGAAATCAGATCCCGATATGGGAGTCACTGATCCATACCTCCTAACTTTAGCAGCTTCTCTCAGCTCCGTCAATCTCTTCTTCCTATCAAAGCATCAGAGAGAACTAAGAAACATCAAGTTTGTTTTAACGCGTAACCCATGAGCCAAATCTTAGTAAAGTCATACCCTTTCATATCCAAAACACAAACGAATCGATAAAAATCACAACTTGACATAACAGATCCGAGAGATTCGATATACAAACCTACCTGTATTCTTCGAGGAATCGATCATCGTCGAGATCTTTGTCGTCCTCAAGATCCTCAAGCTCCTCCTCTGTCTTCCCATCGAACCAAGCTTTGTCCTTTGGAGCTGAAGCCTCGTCTTGTGCCGGAGTATACGCCGGCGGTTTGAAGGCCGGAGCCTTCTCCGGGAGATTCCCTAACTTCCGTTGGATATCGTCCCATTGCGTCGACGTTCCTTCCACGTCCTTGTAGACGAAGTGATAATCTGCCATCGAAAAGCTTCAAATAGTCTCTGTTAGATTATACAGAGAGAGCCTTTGAATGAATCCGTGATCGCAATCTCGTCGATGGTGGAAAAGGCTTTTGTCAGACCCTCGAATGGTTTAATTAAACCGAACAATACCGAAACTATTTGATTGTCTAATTCATACCGGTCCACTAATATCTAGTTTTAAAAGGCGGTTAGCAATCGGTTTATGCGTAACCGTCTTATATAACGACCCTCTTGCTGAGTCGGAGTGTCCCCGCTTTTATTTATTGAGAAGATCTAGAGAGAGGGGAGAGAAGAAGGCGATCGATTAGGTTTTTCTTTTGTTTTCGTCTATGATCAGAGGGATGAACACGACGGAGGCTCTTATAACGTCAATCCAGGGTTTATCAGCGAGTTCCGGCGACTTATCTGCACTCCACGGTATCCTGAAAGGAGCTGAAGACTCGCTCCGAACCAACTCGGATGTTCAGCTCTCTAGTCTTGAACAGCTCGACCCTTCAATTCATTCTCTCGGCTACTTGTATCTCCTGTGAGTTTATTCTATTCTGATGTGCTCGGCTCGTGCTGCGATTTTTGTGATTTTCTGATCTTAAGATTTTGTATTTGTTTGATTGTTCAAGCGAGGCTCTTACGCGTGGTCCAGTGTCGAAGGAGGAAGTTTCTGGTTTGGTTCTTTTAACTGCTCGGTTCATCAACTGTTGTGATGCTGAGCAGATTCGTTTAGCGAGCGATAAATGTAATCTTTTCTCGTCTCTCTGTGTGTTTTGTGTTTAGGAAGATGATGATGATGTTTTTGTTTTGGTTCTTGCAGTTGTTTCTCTTTGTAAGAGATTCAAAGACAAAGTTTTGGAGCTTAAAGATCCTGTACGAGGGGTGGCGCCACTGTTGTCAGCTGTTCGTAAGGTTCAGGTCTCCGCTAAATGTTTGACTGCGTTGCATCCAGATTGTCTTCAACTATGTCTCCTGGCGAAGTGCTATAAAGCTGGTTTCTCCATTCTTAGTGATGATATCTTGGAGGTTGACCAGCCTACCGATTTTTTTCTCTATTGCTATTATGGGTAAGCCAGTTTCCCTCCATTCTATATAAGTTTGCTTGTTTTAGTTAATGGTTATATCAATGCATTAGTCCACCCGTTTGATGCTCGTCCTTGATCCCTATGTTAATATATCAAAAGTAACTTTCTTATAATATTCTCTGCACCTTTGACAGGGGAATGGTGTGTATTGGACTGAAGAGATTCCAGAAGGCATCGGAGCTTCTTTACAATGTAAGGCATTCTATTTACTTTTACACATGTTATAACCATCACGGATTTTTCATTTGGTTTTAACTCTACTTGTTTCAGGTTGTTACTGCTCCAATGTATCAAGTCAACGCCATAGCTCTTGAGGCGTACAAAAAGTACATATTGGTGAATCTCATTCACTCTGGCCAGGTAAGGCTGTGATTAAATTTTGCATGAGCCTGATCGATTGGATGTTTTGAGTAATGTTGGTTCCACTAGTTGTATCACGTGTCGTATTTTGTTCTTCAAGCATTGATTTATCTTATGATATTATTCTAATATTATTGTATTTTTATTTTTACTTGTGCAGTTTAGTAACAGTCTCCCCAAGTGCGCTTCTACAGCAGCTCAGAGGAGCCTCAAGAGCTGGTGTACAGTAAGTTTGAATCGTATTACTTGTACATGTATCTATTTGTCTATTTTATGATGTCTTCTTACCTTTTGCTCTTATGATGAGATCTTTCTCCGTTTTGGTGGCTAGCCCTGTTTTCAATTCAGTCCAATGAGTTCAGCTGCTTTCTAATCCAGAATAGCTGGATCTATGTACAAGCTTATGATTTTTTCATTCACTCTTTTCTCAGCCTTACTACGAAGTGGGTAATCGTTACAACGATGGGAAGATCAGTGAACTAGAGGCAGTGGTTGTGGCCAACAGCTCGGATTTTGAAAAGGTAAACTCCCCCTAGACATTAACTGTAATTTCTCACTGATATTAATCTTCCTAGTATCTATACAAAAATTAATCTTCATTCACCCTATAACTTGCGTTGATTAATCTTCATTCATCCTCTACTTCTCAGGACAATAACCTTGGATTAGTTAAGCAAGCAGTGGCATCGCTTTACAAGCGGAATATTCTGAGATTGACTCAGAAGTACTTGACCTTGTCGCTTCAAGATATAGCCAACATGGTCCAACTTGCTAATGCTAAGGAGGCGGAAATGCATGTGCTTCAGATGGTAGTGTATTCTATATGTCCCACACTCGAGTTTTGGAAGCTACGTATTTAACTATTAACTGTTATATGCAGATCCAGGATGGTCAGATACATGCCCTTATCAACCAGAAAGATGGAATGGTGAGATTCTTGGAGGATCCTGAGCAGTACAAAACCAGTGAGATGATAGAGGTCATGGATTCTGTCATCCAAAGGTATGTCTACGAGCTATATTCTTTGTTGCCACGAACAATGCCTTCTTTGGGGAAAATTAATCAGGAAAACTTTGATCCTCCTTTGTTTCTGATTGTGTAATAAGCTGGATCCAAACCAATAGAGAATGGAATTGTTTAAGCCAGAGTAGACTGTTAGAACCAAACAAGCTCTGTTTATGTGATATTTCAGGACAATTGGGCTGTCGAAGAATCTCATAGCCATGGATGAGAGCTTGTCATGTGATCCTTTATACTTGGGAAAGGTAACTTAATGCCATGTTTCATAGACCCTTATGTCCTGTCCTGGTTTCTCAGACTAAATCGTTGACTGAATTTATCTCAGGTTGGAAGGGAAAGGCAAAGGTATGACTTTGGAGACGATTTTGATACTGTCCCTCAGAAGTTCTCCATGTAAACAGCAAAAAGACCTGAAGGAACAAAACTTGACTCAAGGACAACTCTAGTTGTGAGAATTTGGACAACTTTCTTTGTTGGTTTATGAAGTTTCATATATTGTTCTCACAATGGCCAACAATTAGAGAAGAGCGAATCTTAATCATTTCTAAAAAAATTCGATTGGTGTTGTCTCGTGTCAAATTGTTTTAATGAAAATAAAGTCCATAGCACGAAAAGCCCATTCCTTGATGCTTCTATAAAGCCTTGGGCTGGTTTTAGGCCCATAATACAAAAGTTACTGGCTTTCCGTCTCACCAAACGCCACGTAGATTTTTATTTTAAATAACTTTTTTATGTCGCGTCATTTCCCTTTCGCTTTCAACCTGATTTCCCTCTCTTATCCTCAATAAAAAAAATAATCAGAGAAAAAGAGAAGGAAGAACGGAGCAAAATCCTCAGAACCGCCGCCGGAGAATCTTTGTGCTTCCGATATCAGCCATTGCTTTTTTCAATGGAAGGGGTTATCACATGCTTTCATCCCAAATGCATCTCTCTTCCAATTCGTTCTTCCCCACTTTCTAGGGTTTCTTCACTCTCTCGCTTGAGGAACCGTAATTCACTCTCTTCATCGCGATGGGTTCCTCAGAGGAGCTTGTGCGTTTCATCTTCGAGCTCAGATACTTTACTCGCGGGCGGCTCATCAAAGGAAGACGAGAGGCAGAGCAAAGTATCGAGCAAGAAGGAAGGAGATGACTCAGAGGATTTGAAGCATTGGTTGGATAAGAATGGTTTGCCACCTTGCAAGGTATTGCTCAAGGAGAGACCGGCTCATGATCAGAACCATAAACCTATACATTATGTTGCTGCTAGCGAGGATCTTCAGGTGTTTTGACTTTTCATTACTGAATCATAGTTTTGATACTGTTCGATCGTTGTTGGTAAACCTGTCATAATTAACTCAAGTATTTATGTTTACAGAAGGGTGACGTGGCATTTTCAGTTCCAAACTCTTTGGTGGTCACACTTGAAAGAGTGTTGGGAAACGAGACTATAGGTATAAGCTATTCCACCAAGTTACTTCACGAAGTTTGAAAGCTTATTTTGTAGCCATAAACCTCTCTCTTTTTTTTCGTACAGCTGAACTGTTGACGACGAACAAGTTGTCTGAACTGGCTTGCCTAGCTTTGTATTTGATGTATGAGAAGAAACAAGGGAAGAAGTCAGTATGGTATCCTTATATAAGAGAACTCGATCGTCAAAGGGGACGAGGTCAGCTAGATGTGGAGTCTCCATTGCTGTGGTCAGAGGCTGAGCTAGAATACTTAACTGGCAGCCCGACTAAGGTATTGTAGTTAGTATATATGTATGACATGTGATGTGAACTAGTCTAGTGGGTTCTTAGTGTTGATCTTCTTTAACATGGTTCAGGCCGAAGTTCTTGAGAGGGCTGAGGGGATCAAAAGAGAATATTCAGAGCTTGACACTGTCTGGTTTATGGCTGGATCTTTGTTTCAGGTGTTTGACTACTATATCTTCTTGTTTTTATCATATTTTATGGAATGTTACAAACGGCAGCATACTTACATCAAGTGATTTGTGTTTTTGCAGCAATACCCATTTGACATACCAACTGAAGCTTTTACTTTTGAGATTTTTAAACAAGCATTTGCTGCCGTTCAGTCCTGTGTGGTGCATCTGCAAGTAATATTTCATTTCTTTTGGATTTTTTCCCTTCACAATTCATAAGTCCAGCTCTTGTTTGAAAGAATACATGCAGTTAATTCTAATCACATGGCCTTAACTCCGTTACTCTATAGATGAATCTACAGTTCACCTTGCAACATATCACCTAAGCTAGTCCAGAGTAGCTTGTTACTTCTGCTAATCCATATTTGTATCCTTCTTCCTGTTCTCAGAATGTCAGTTTGGCTCGCCGGTTTGCTTTGGTTCCTCTTGGTCCTCCCTTGTTGGCATATTGTTCCAACTGCAAGGCAATGCTTACTGCTGTTGATGGTGCTGTTGAACTCGTGGTAGATAGGCCATATAAGGCTGGTGATCCTATAGTTGTCTGGTGCGTCTGTGACCCAAATTGCTTCCGGCAGCTAGCTCTCTCTTTCTAATTTTATCTTTCTTACTTTTGTGTTTCATCCTTGTTTTCAAGGTGTGGGCCACAACCTAATGCGAAGTTGCTTCTAAACTATGGATTTGTTGATGAAGATAACCCTTATGATAGAATAATCGTCGAGGTATTTATGAAACTTTGATGCCTACTGTAAACTACAGTGTAGTTATCATGTGATTCTCTCCTCGTTTATAAGTCGTATCTTGCAATCCAGGCAGCGCTGAGTACCGATGATCCTCAATATCAGGACAAGAGACTGGCTGCTCAAAGGAACGGAAAATTATCCCAACAAGTTTTTCAGGTATGACCGTGTGACTAGGCTACTTTGAGTTGTTTTGCCTGATTTTGTTTTTGGTTTGGCATCCACATCAGGTTCGTGTGGGAAAAGAAAAAGAAGCTGTTCAAGATATGCTTCCCTACCTGCGACTTGGTTACATGTCTGATCCTGCTGAAATGCAATCAGTTATTTCGTCTCAAGGTCCAGTTTGTTCAGTAAGTAGAGGATGAGTGACCTTTTCTGTTTTTAAGTAGTGTTTTATATTCCCTTGATTACGAAATGCTCAGGTCCAACATGTGAGGTCTCCATTGTTATTTGTATACCTGAAGCTACTAGTAAAGGTTTAACTCTCGGTCTCTTTTGTAGATGAGTCCTTGCATGGAAAGAGCAGTACTGGATCAGCTTGCTGATTACTTCATGAGACGCTTGGCTGGCTACCCTACCACCTTGAAAGATGATGACGCATTGGTATGTCGTCAGACTTTGCAATTGTTACACTGATATAAATAGTTTTCAGGTATTCCTCCTGATACTAATAGAATTCGTGATCAATAGTTGGCAGATCCTAGTTTGAATCCTAGGAAGCGAGTTGCCACACGGCTTGTCAGATTGGAGAAGAAAATGCTAGCTGCATGCCTTGTGGCAACAGTCGATTTGTTAAATGAGTTGCCGGATACAACCATCTCTCCATGCCCAGCAACCTATGCTCCCTCCTTAAAATAAAAGAAAAAGGCACTCACTCATCTCTGTCCTATCTTTCTCAAATACCAATAACTAACATTTTCTGACCTTCTAAAACAATGTTTTAGTGTTGCAGCTGCAATTGGTGTGTACATGGCAGGAGTATTTTTTGTCTGTGGTCGTCGCTTAACAAAGGTAAGTTTTATGTGTACAAGTTCAGATCTGATCCTAGTATATGCTGCTCAAAGTTTCCCCAATCAATTTTGTAATATTTCTTGGTAGCTGCCAGCCTTAAATCTATCTCCGTGAAGATATATATAACTTGTATAGATTGTAGTTGAAATTAATTTTTGTGTATTTCTCTGCTGCTATTAATAAGATGGTTTAAACGATGTTTAAGTTGATTTTTATGTTTCTAAATGCATTGCAATTGCAGGTAGTAGCTACTAGGAGTGTATCTCTGGGTTGCCACGCATATGTTTCCACCTTTGATCTTAATTTCTCTTACAACAGTTAAGCATTGTCGAAATCCTGCGAGTACCCTTAAAACTTCACAATTATTCTGTGTTGTGTGTTTAGAATTTTAGTATTTTACTGTATCCAAAAATATTTTTTCTTAAATAAAATTGGGCTTCTGTGTTCAGAGATTCAGTTTAGCTTAGAAGAATGCCCAAGCCCATTGAGATACAAAAACGCGACAAGCATAACCAGACATTTATAATAATAACACAAGTCTTGTCCTAACCCGACGAAGCTACTCACTAATCAACAAAACCAGATTAACTTCTTCTTTTGTATATTGTTCCGTGTACATTCTTCTTCTTCAATTTCAGCTAGGGTTGAGATTCCGATCTCAATGTCGATCAACGTCGGAGAAACCTCCATCCCAGACCTGCCACTCTTCTTCACCATGTTCCTAATCATCTACCTCATCGCTTACCTCATCGTCTTCCGCAATTGGAAACCTCAAATCCGTCCCGAAGCTTCAAGCTGTCTGATTTCAATCTTCCACGGAACTCCGGCAGTCTTCCTCGCCTCACGCGCCGTCTTATTCTCCTCCCCATCACGCTTCTCCTTTTCCTCCGCCAACACCGCCGCACAGAACACCGTCCTCGATTTCAGCGTCGCCTACTTCCTCACTGATCTCCTCCACTACATCGTCTTCTACCCTAGCGACGTCCTCTTCATCGGCCACCACGTAGCCACTCTCTTCGTCTTCCTCACCTGCAGATTCCTCGTCTCCCACGGTGCCTGCGCCATCTTAGGCCTCCTGATCCTCGCTGAAGTCACCAGCGCGTGTCAGAACGCGTGGACACTCGCCGGAGCAAGGAAGAGCGATCCGGAGTCTCGGTTGGCCGTGAAAGTGTATGACTTCTTGTCCCCTCCGTTTTACGCATTCTACAGTGTCGTTAGAGGAGTGATGGGACCTTTGTTCTTTGGGAAGATGGTTGCTTCTTACGCCAGAGGCGAAGCTAAAGGCGTGATACCTACATGGTTGTGGGTTTCTTGGGCAATTGTTGTTGGAAGTGCTATTACTGTTAGTATACTTTGGATTTGGAATCTGTGGATAGAATGGTTTAGAGAAAGGAAGGCTAAACTTAGTCAAGACAAGAAGGTTAGATAGTTTTGTCATGATCAAATTGTTTTGGCTTTACTTCCATGTACTATTAATAATAAGTGATTTGCTTATGGATGAGACGTATGTGCAGATGCACTTTTAACTCGTGTGTTTCACAAGTTTGTGACATTCATTGGTCTCTTGGTCAAGTTTGCTGCAACATTTTTCTTGGTTTCTTGATCTTGCTGTGAATTTGTAACTCTACAAGACCCAGAGGGTAGGGTATTTGAATAGGGTTGCTTTATAAGTGTGCCCGTCTTGTTCAGTTATAATACGAACTAGTACTTTCTATTTACAACGTCAGATAACTCTGATTCAATACACTTGGCCTCTGAGTTTATGCAATATGTCCAACAAGTAACATGGGAATCTTATGTGTTCCATGATGGCCTTCTTATCCACAACCAGGTAAGATGTCAGTTGTGAGAGGCCTAGCATTTCTGGTTCCTTTGCAGCCATGTTACTTGTTAGTGTGACTTTAGCTGACAATCCTCCTGGTTGGTAAATGGTAACTCAGGGTAAATGGCTTTCAAAAATGCATTGACAATGTATGTGGACCACCTCTGAAGCTAATGCCTCCAAAGCTTACGGTAGTGGCAGAGCATGACTGAAGAGAGTATTCAAATCTCTTGTTACTAGGAATCTCCACACCTCCATCACAGAGCACATCGAATGCTTAAACTCTGCTTCTGCATTGCTGGGAGAGCAAGAGTGTTTCGAGAGAGAGGATTGGGTCTTGTCCAATTGCAAAAGAGTGAGAGCGAGTGCGCTACGGTCATCACAACCATCTCCGCCATTTTCTTCTTCTTTTGTAACCTCTTCAGAGGCGACGAAGAAGATGAGCCGAACAACTGATAAGGCAAAACGTCGAATCCAAACTCGTTTTTGTTGGACTTTAATAAGCCCATTATTACCTACCAATTATTTGAAAGGCTTATTATTATTGTTTGCTCCGTTAACTTACAGCTACGTGAATAGATATATTAGTTTATCTTTATCGATAAATTACAACAATATGAAATTTGTACTACGAATTAACCGGTTGCCGAGTGGGAAGGCAGAAAGTCTTGCAACTTGCAAGTGAGAAACCTATCTTCGTACCGACGTGTTCGATCTCTAAGGCCCATCCCATTAATTGAAAATTAAGTTGGACCTAATGGGCTAGAAACGTAAGATTATATTTAAATAGGCTAAATTGATAAGTCCTTCGATTTTGGTCCCTAGTATAATCGTCTGTTATTAGTTTCCTCCTGCCCCCTCGTATTATTCTATCTATCTTTCTGCCCTAATGTCTTGAATACATTTTATTAGTCTGAAATTTAGTTCAGTGAACCAAAACAAAATCGAATATTTGGTTAGCTGCAAGTTTATTTTCGTCAAGATTATGATTAGGCATCGTTATCGTTCGGATATCCAATCGAATTTAATTCATATTTTTGGAAACACAAATTTACTCTCACTCAAATATTATAAAAGTTTGGTTCGGTATTGATTTAGATTTACGGTTCAGATGATTAATTTAGATTTACGGTTCAGATGATTAAACATATTTTAGATTCAACTTTTTGTTATTCAAATACTTATTTATAACTTGAAAATAGATATTTAAGTTCACAAATTTGAAAAATTTAAACAGTTTACATCAACAAAGACTTGGGGGCATAGTTAAGTGATTATTAAAAAGAGAGAAACATAAATAAATATAAACTAACAACTCTATAAACGTATGTAACATCATTTAAATTTAAAAATAAAATAGTTTGAAACTTTTGAAGAGAATTGAACTAAAATCAAATTTAAATTAAATTGTCAAAACATAACATTTTCAATATTTGATTAATTATCTAAAATATACATTAAACTAAATATTGAAATTATTTTTTTCATGTTACAAATACTTATTAGGATACTTATTCAAGACTTAGTTTGTGTTTGGTATATGTATTTTGTTGAGGTTTTTTCGGGTATTCGTTTGGATACGAATTCAATACGGATAAGACTCAAAATCACAAACTATTGTAGAATAAAATATATTTGAATATTATGTGGAGTTTACTTTGATTCTAATTTACCTTTTATCAGCTTAAATTGGTTCAAATTTTTGGGTTCCGTTCTTTTACACACTTCTAACTATGATGTACCATGCCAAAAAATAAATAGTTATTTTGTTGATTAAGGTCACATAGAATCACGTAATAACAATAACAGTAGTGTAATATTTACGAAATAATGCATGCACATCTCTTATACTGTATATCGGCAATATATATCAAATACTCAACTTATTTTTACATCTAATATATATAATTTCCTCGATGACCTTGTTTTACATAGTAGTTATAATGCAAATTGAATGTTCAAATAAAAATTTAAGTATTCAACAAAAAAAAAACAGAGGTCACAAATTTAACTAAATTAGTTTAACTGAAAAGAATTTTAGTCATTAGGTTAAAAGTTTCCATCTCAAGTGAACAAAGAAATGAAACTAATATTATACATATGGTGGTTTTAGGGCTGGAATTTACGGGGTTCGGCCCATAACCTCCTCATATTAAAAAAAATTAATGTAATTTGAATACAAGAGATGATTTTTCTTTTATATAATACTATTAGGTTGGCACCTAAAGATTATATAGACGCTGACATATAGCCAAATACTTGACAAAAAAAAAGACATATAGCCAAATAAATTTATGTATTGATCTTTAATTATGATTATTATAACTAGATAGATAATTTCAATATATTCGATACATGATGACCATATGCATATATACTACTTTCAAGTACTTGAAGAATATACTTTTTTGGTAAAAATAAATGGTGGATATTCCTTCGTGCGTAAACGCGAAACCCTTCCGTTTTTTGGAGTATTTAAATGCAAATTGATCCTCTCAATTACTTTTTTTTTTATTGTGAACTTATTTCAGTATGCAAATTGATCCTCTTAAGACGTATATTTAAATTGCAGTGAAAACAAAAAGGTGTATTATGCTATGACTATGACTTTGCAGTCATATAGTTTAGGGAAGTAATGGGGAAGAGAGATAATTGACTTTCTTTATTAAGCAAGTTGTATAATCATCAAAAAAGTTAAACTTCAAAAAAAAAAATCGTGAAAAAGAAAACTAATAACATATTGTGACGTAAAAGCTGGAGTCCTCAAAGGTTCATAACAACTATATACAAAATTTTACAAATAGAAAAATGCAACAAAGAAAAGATGCTTTGATGACAGAATAAGCACAACGCTTTGAAGAAGAAGGGGACCAATGGATCCAAACTAACATCAAATCGTTTTATTGTAACCAATTTTTCAACAAAATATTAATTAGTTGATTCCTAATTTAGTTACCAATTGGATGAATAGTCGACTATTTATAATCATGAACTCAACAATATAAGAACTTTACAATAAAGCATACATATATATAATAATTTGCAAATTGCAATTAGGGAAGCTTGTCTAAAAATGTGCGATATTCTAAATTATTTGTTTTGGTTCAGTAAAAAAACGATATTGTATTGTTACGTAAACCGTTTACAGTGAAGGCTTAATAACTAAAATCAATAAATGAGGTTATACTTCTGCCACCACTATAGGTATATATATGAGTAACACGATTTTTTTTTTTTTGAGTAACACGAATTGGTTAGTCTCTTGGCTAATTACATATATACTTGTCACTAACTCTTTATTTAAGCATCTGAACAATTACTCTCTCCGTTTCAAAATAGATGATGTTTAAAGAAATTTTTGGTGCTTGAAAATAGATTATGTTTTTATATTTTTAATATAATTATTAATTTTATCAAAAACTGTGTAACCAATAATATATTTATAATTTATTTTATAATTGATTAATAGTTTTTAATCTATATTTTAATCACATTTTTTAGAATAAATCAAATTTCTTAATAGTCATACATAATCTTAATACTTCAAGTATTTAAAACAGAATAAATGTTATTTACTGCTTCACTTATTAATGTTATGCTAAAAAATTGGAGTTATTTGTCTTTTAGCCTGTAAAGTGACCTGTCAAAAGAAAGAATGTTGCCCTTCCCAACTCACCTGTTACTATTATTTATAGGCAATGCCCATTACTTGATTCAGAAAGCTCTCTTCTTTATAAGTTTGGCGAACTCTCTCTCTCTCTCTTTGCTTTTAATCATAGCTACATGTATGATATTTGATTACTGTCATTACGTAAAGCTTGCTTTAAAATAAATGGGGAGAAAACCTTGCTGCGAAAAAATTGGATTGAAAAGAGGTCCATGGACTATAGAAGAAGATCATAGACTCATGAACTTCATTCTTAATAATGGTATCCACTGCTGGAGAATCGTCCCTAAACTTGCAGGTACTTCTTTATTTATCCAAACACATAATATTACTTATGCATAATTATGATTTTTTTTATTATATTATTGCATTTTATGTTCTCTTGTGGGGTGGAGAGGGGTTAATTATAAGTATTTACATGTGCATGAAGGTTTGTTGAGATGTGGGAAGAGTTGTAGGTTGAGATGGATTAATTATTTGAGACCTGATCTCAAGAGAGGTGATTTTACTGATGCTGAAGAGGATCGGATTATGGAACTTCACTCTCAACTTGGCAATCGGTACCGTACGATAATTCCAAAAAAAAAAAAAGATTAATATTTTCATCTGATAGAATCATGGTATATGCTTCTTACATGTTTTATGAATGCTTTGGACGTTGTAGGTGGTCTAAAATTGCCTCACATTTCCCTGGTCGAACCGATAACGAGATAAAGAACCATTGGAATACGAAGATCAAAAAGAAGATGAAACATCTTGGTTTAGATCCGGTTACCCATGAACCAATTGATAATATTACCGACCAAACCGAATCTAAGGAGATAACAAAACCAAACAAGTGTTCTAATAATATAGAAGAAACCAAGGATCAACAAAAAGATGATGTTACAATAGAAACATCGAAAACATTAATAGCTACACAACTTCAGGCAGAAAACTGCAAAACTCTATGTGCAGAAGAAGTAGACATTGAATCTCTATTCGAAATGCAAGGCAACGAGATCTCCATCTCGTCTTCTTCGTTCTCTTCTTTGCACAGTAATATTTCAAGAAGTGAATCTTCATCATATCTTGCAGAAGATTCAATCTCTTTAGAGCAATGGGACTTGGATATGACGGATCCTTTGGTGTCATGGGACATCTTCACCAATCTTGATGATACGCTTTTCCTTTATGACAAAATGTGATATAACATTGTAACATATCTATAAAATAATTATCGTTATGTAATTAGTAGCTTCGTTTCATGTATGTATGATGTGGAGTATGCATGGCGTGCAGTAATTTATTATAATTTCTCATACAATACTATATGTATCATGTATGCATATATATATAGTGTCATAGTGACGATATTTTTGTCGTAGTTATTAGTAGCTAAAAATATCATTTGAGTTTCATCGGTAAAAACGTATGTCACTATCACCATCATCGTAGACTTCGTAGTTCATAGAGTTCGTAGTTATATATGAAGTTCCATACAGTTCTACCAAAATCTTGAAACACTTCCAATAAAAATAGGCAACATAAAAAGAAAAAAAAACAGGCAACATATATATAGCAAAACCAATCCCACCTCCCACATGTGTGACACAATAAGTTTTGTTTACATTAATTTATATATAATAAATGTGTTCTTTATAGTTTGGTGAATTAGGTTAATGCGACCTTTCATCTATTAAAAGATTAAATATTTACGGGAAAATATGTAGAAGAAACATATAATAAACAAAACTTGTGAAAATGAGTTAAAGCCTTTTAAAAGAAAGAAGAAAAAAACTTATGCCTGTTTGAGAATTAACAATGAGTTCCAAAATAATTATACCTACCTACTTTTGCAAAAACAAAAAACGATGGTACCTACTTCATTCGAAAGCAGGCAAATGATTTAGTTTTATTTTGTATAAATTGAATTAAGTAATCACATCTACTATAATTTCGATGACAATTATTATTATTCTTAAAAGATTTGATTTGCTCGGCAAAAAATAAATTAAATTTAAGAATATTTGTTTACACTTTTAGATCATGGTGATCATAGTTGTTGGGATAAAAGACAATCACGACGATGCTGCTTCCGTCAAGTGTTTGGATTTTTGCAATCATTGATTTAATTACTATAATTATGTTATTAGTTTACCTTAAAAAAGAGTGCGATTAATTTAATTAAAATCAGTGTGTAAATGAATAAATATATTTTTGTAACAGTAGTAAAACTTGTATATTTCGGGAAGCTATTTATATATATTACATTTCGATTTCGTGTAACTTTTGCTTATACCTAGGAATAATGTCTCCGCCATGGAAATGTTTATTGGAAACCCAATCACTGAGACAATAAAATGAAGACGAGTTGCTTACGAGAGACAGAGATGAAGAGAGAAATAGATAAGTGTTAGTGGTTGGTGAAGAGCTTCTGATACTTTGTTTCTGTCAATGCAACAAGCGGGAAGAAGGCGGATCAAACACTTTGGCTCATCTAGAAAATGGATGGGGTGTCACATTTAACTATTTACGTGTGTTTCCTTTTGTTTTAGTGTTAGAAAAAATTAAGTGTTATTTGAGATGGTAATTATGAAAACAGTTGTATGAAATGAAGAACAAATCTAATGTGTTTTCTTTTAATGTCAAACAAACTCCGCTAGGTATGTTAAAGAAAAGAGAGATTAGACACACACAATTTTTTTTATAAAAACTATAAAACTAGCAAATATATGAGCTTTAATTTTTTATTTTAAATAAGAATGCGAAATTATCATAGAAGCAGCAAACATAAACAAACAAGTTAGTGAAGCTGAAGAAACAAAACCAAACGGCTATTGCAGCCGGAGGAGCTGAGGATGTGGTGGTACGTCCATGAGTCATGACCTCGACGATCATCTTCTGACCTTTTCCGCAGTGACCGGACGTTCCACTTATGAAATAATAAGGAACTGAGTGATCAAACATGAACCGGGTCTTTCCCGTATTCGAGTAGAATCTTGGGTGTGAGGAATTGCATTGCATGTAACCCTCCTTGCTCACTTGCATCACTGAATCTTTCTTGTACTTGAATCCTTTTGACCACACAAAACAAAACTAAAAAATCAAAATTTGATGTGAAAAGATGGAAACATTTTAGGGTCTAGGACATGGCTCACGAATGGTGTCTCCGACTTGGAACCGTTGACTTGAAGCCCAATCATTTAGACTTGTAGAACCATTTGCAGGAGGAACTACCCAATGGAGTTTGTATTCATTTGAAGAGACAGAACCTGAAACCATTAAGACAAGTACTAGCCAAAGAAACATCTTAATTTCTCGTATTTTTCTTCTTTTAACTTTCTTATCCCGAGAGTAAACAACAATGGAGAGAGTCTGGTTCCAGGGTTAATATATTAGGTATTTCATAAGACATAGAGTCGGGTTGGTTACGTGAAGAGAGATAGTGGGGAGAGAGTGATGGGAGATAAATTAATGGTGGTTTCTTAGACTGGGTTTCTTAGGAAAAGTTAAGAAACTGTTTCTTAGTTTTCTTAAGGAAAGTTAAGAAACTGTTTCTTATTTAAGAGTTTTAAGAGCCGGTTCTTAACTTTTTCAGTTAAAACTTAAGAAACAGTTTTTTAACTTTCTCTAAGAAACCTAACTTAAGAAACCTGCGTTAATCATGGCCTAGTGGCTGGTTAAGTGCTTTTGATTAAAATGAAAACAAGAGGGAACAGAGGAGGAACAAACACTCTGAGTTTGTTAGAGTGTTTCGGTATCTATTTGTAACAACCGGTACATCTAAATTGATTTTGGTCCAGTCCGGTTCGGTACAAGTCTGTAGCTTGATCTCAGGTCCTTAGCATTCTAGTTTTGAATTAGCATTTCTACTTATTCTAAAATACCTTCCAGATTCAGATTCTTATCGAGATCAAAATCATATATTTAGCTAATAAGGTTATAGTTTCATCAGATTAAGAGTTTTCTATGGGCGTATTTTATATAACGCTATGTTGGAAAGTTTTCAATCTTGTATGGATTTATCCTTTTATGAGTTTGTTTATATTTTTCGAATTCGTTTTTATCTTTTTTTGTGATTTCTATGCGGGTTTATTAGGATACTTGTATTTTTGATGGATCAATTAGTTAAAGATGAGACATGTTAATCAAGATGCTCAGTGTAGAAGATGTTGTAAGGCGAATAAAACAGAAAAACATTTATTTTTCAAGTGTAGTTATGCTTAAAGTATGTGGAGAGCTTTAGGTGTACTGAGTTTTGTTATTATGAGTACCTCAACTTCGTTGTAGGAGAAGATACAAGCGTGTATTTTTTGTTCTTCATATACTCGGTTAACACACTTTCATGATTTACCTCTCTGGATCTTTTGAAGATTATGGAAGAGTCGTAATTTACTACTCCCTCCGTTTCAAATTATATGATGTTTTAGGAGGTTTATTTTGTTTCAAAATATAAGATGTTTTGAGATTTTAATGTATTTTTTGAAGTTTTAAGATTAACTTTAACTTTATTGAAAACTGTTTAATCAATAAAATTTAATAGTCTTTTTTATAATTGGTTGAAAGATTTTAAAATTATATTTTTAAAAGCTCTTTCTAGAGAAATGTAAATTTCTTAATTTTTTGTGCGGTAAGCCAAAATATCATGTATTATGAAAAGGATGAAGTATATTCCAAAGAAAACAACAAAACTGGAGATTAAGCTTGTCATATGCTAGAATGATGCAAGAGAATGGAAACATGTAGAGGAAGTGCAACAATATTGCAACTATAATACGTCACACCTGACATACAATAAGGAAAAACACAAATTGGACGACACCTCCTCCTGGATGGATAAAATGTAATACAAATGCTTCTTTTATCAACCGAGAACAAGCAGGGACTGTTGGGCGGGTGACATGTGACCATCAAGGAATTTTCAAGAATGGGGCTCAAGCTGTGGGAAAAAAAGTTCTGAATCCATTGGAGATTGAATCCAAAGGCACTCTTATGGCCTTGCAACATTGTTGGAGCCAAGGATACATGAAAATTATTTTGGAGGGAGATTGCAAGAAGGCAATCGAAGTTTTAGAGAACAGGGCTTTGCATTTTGAGTTTTACAATTGGAAACGAGAGATTACATGGTGGACTACAAGGTTTGAGGAAGTGAAGTTTCAATGGACAAAGAGGGAAGCAAATCGAGTGACAGACAAACTAGCAAAACCAATCCCATTAGCTTCCTCGTCTTATAAGTTTTTAAATTTTATCCACAAGTTGTACCAAATCTTCTACATGAAGATTATGTACACTCCTGAGTTATTAATAACAGTTAAGTGTTATAAAAAAGAATAGTTGCCGATTTTGAACTCGTCGACTTACCCGTCCATGATTATGGGCTGGGTGTATGCTGCAAAAGGCCCAATATGAAAGACGCAGAGAATTAAAACTTTGGTAATCCCACCGGAGTAAGGAATCCCTATGTATATATAATCGTAGGATTAGAGAGGCCTTAAGTAGTAGTATTATCATATTAATTAGTTTAACTACAATAAACAAAACCCTAAGAAAACAGTTAAAAAAAACTCCATCATGAGAGCTGAAACGATGATAATTGAAGGCGTGAATGGTCGGAGAACGCGGTCTATATATTACGGAATAGCTGTGTCATCTCTTGGTTGTTTAACGGCAACGTCGGTACAACTCTGGTCGCTGCCTCGTTGGGAAGAGATGACTCGTTGGGAAGACAAGGATATGTTTATAGGCACGTTTCTTTTGGCAGCATTATTCTTTTTTTATGCTATTCTGGTCATAAGGTCGCTTTGCGTTCCAATTCCGACAACTACTTACCGAATGGGGGAAGCCACGTGGTCGTACGTCACCGTGTATATTATGGTCTTTATGTTCCTACTCTCGCACAAATTACATTCAGTAATATTTTGTATTTACATGATTGGATGGTTCGCGGGAGGCATGGCTATAAAGCAACTCAATTGGCCGGTTCGAGATGTTTATATACAACATGTTGTCTTCACTGACCTATTGTGTTGTTTGAGTTGCTATCTGGGTTACCAACCACCTGAAGGGCCGGCTTTTTACGTCCTAATGGGCTTGGCAACTCTCAGTATCGTTGTTAACCACATACTGGATAAGGCCCTCCTACCCTCCAATGACGTTGTTCACTCTCCTCGTTTTCGTGATCTCGATGTTTAGGGTTTTGATTTTCCTAAGTTAATTTGTTTTTATTTTTTATAGAAATATGTGGATGGTTTTTTCTTCTTCTTTGTTTTGTTCCTTCTTCTTCTATATAAAATATGAAGATTTGAAATCTAGTCTCATACATTTTTTTATTGTTTAATGATATGTTGAGTTCAATTTATTTGAATATTTTTTAATTCAGACGCCAAAGACAGTTTAATTTTCAACTAATTTTGCACACAGCGCGGATTATCACCTATTTATAGGAAGTTTTAAGTGATAAGAAGAATTGTGGGAGTGGCTATAAGGCCGAGTAGAGTCGGAGAAGAAAGTGTAATGCTTCTTTGGTTGTATGATGCATCTGAAGAGCCGTTTGGGACCGAGGTGAAGATGTTGATCAAGAGGACTTACTCTTTCTAGTTTTAGCATTGCAACTGTTTCAGGTATATCACATTGTGCAGTTCTTTGATTTTTTGTGGCATTAGCTATGATCTGATTCAAGTAGATACAATAACCAGTCTGAGGGTTTCTATATATTCTGTTTATGCTCTTGTTCTTTGAATTGTTTTAATTTGGGTGATCATATTACCTGAGCTGAGTTACCATGTTTTTATGGAGAGAACATATGACCTGCAAGACCTTAGTTAGTTTCTATTATCATATATATATAGCCAGGTTTCTAAAATGTTGTTCGTTTGTTGCACATGGGGAAGATTTATAACAGTGACGTTTTGTGATGGTGGGAGCAAACAGAGAGATCATAAAGACAACTACTAGCCAAAGAAACATCTTAATTTCTCGTATTTTTCTTCTTTTAACTTTCTTATCCCGAGAGAAAACAACAATGGAGAGAATCTGGTTCCAGGGTTAATATATTAGGTATTTTATAAGACATAGAGTCGGGTTGGTTACGTGAAGAGAGATAGTGGGGAGAGAGTGATGGGAGATAAGTGTTAGTGGCTGGTTAAGTGCTTTTGATTAAAATGAAAACAAGCGGGAACAAAAGAGGATCAAGCACTCTGAGTTAGTTAAGAGTGTTTCGGTAACTATTTGTAATAACCGGTACATCCAAATTGATTTTTGGTCCCGTCCGGTTCGGTACAAGTCTGTAGCTTGATCTCAGGCTTTCACAGCTTTTAATAACATCAATGATGTATCTAAACTTCATCACATACTCAGAACAATGAATTTATCATGACTGTGTCTTCATAAATCTTCATTACATAACTCACTATCCTACAGTGCTAAGAGTCTGTTAGAGCTCCTTCTCTCTTTATACAATGTTGGTTACACTAATAACAAGAAATATGTTTATATCTTCTATCTCTTATCTTGTTCACACTGTTATGCTGTATTTTCTTTGACTGGTCAAGGAGAACCCAGCAAATTAAGATCAATGGTGGCTACATAACTCTCTGCAGATCTAACAACTGCATTGTATGGCTTTGAAGAGAGCTTAAGCCCTTCGTTCTGAGCCTTCACATGTAACTCATAAGCAAGCCTAAGTTATTCTTTCTTTATTAATTCTCCATTCACAATATCTTGGTAAAAAACTGAATTAAAACAACACATGAGAAAGTTTACTCATCTCGTCTCAAAATCTATCTTTATCATCATGACTCTAATGAATCCCAATCCATTTATATCATCATATAGATTTTAATAGCTTTATGAATTTACAGTTAGCTGTATTTTAGAAATCATGAAAAAATTTAAGCTAGTAAATATTATTTATGATTAAAATTTTTACTACAAAAGTAGATTTAGTGTCCAAAATAAAGTTTGAAATGACTGCCTTTAATTATAATAGAGATTATTTTGTAAATCATGTTACAAAAACTAAAATGTATGAACTCACTTATAGTTCTGAGCCATTTTTAGTAACTAGAACTTTAAATATATTTCTGTTACAAAAAAAACTTTATTTAAAATTTTCAATGGCACAAATTTTTCACCAATTTAATTATTTTTTGTTGTGTTACATATCAAAATATCTGGTAAAGCTATTCAAATCTTTATCGCGATTAAAATCAAATATATTTTATGCGCTAATGATAGTCTTCCCCGTGTATGATTATTTCTTTTGTTTCTTAGATTTGTGATCACACAATCATTTACACTCACTACTTCTTTTCATTCATACTAGTTTGTAACTATAGTTAACACGGTACCAGCTGCCATTTTGAAACTATTAACCTAAGTTTTGTTGCATGGGTAGCTACTACCTAACATTACCTTTTACACAAGGGATTATCCGCTAGTCTTTGGTGTTGGGACATTGGTTGTTCAAAACCAATACATATTCCATCACCAAGTATACAATCTAACAATCTTAAAGATAATTATTGATATGCTTTCAATTGCAGCTATGGTTGTGAACAAAGAGTTCAACAATTATTTTAGTATTGTTGTGGGTATATTTTATGGTCTAATTAGGTGCCCTACTAGATAGTTGTAATTGATTTATTGTTATAATCTAAGCTTCTAAATATTTTTATTATATACAAAAAATATGTTGCATTGTTTTTTGAATATATGTGATGGTTTTTCCCAAAAATATTAAGTATTTATCTATTATTTGTGCATACACATCTTATATTTTTATTAATAAATTTTGTCAACTAAAATGATATTTTTAAGTATTTATCTTTCATTCCACGGAAAATAAGTACATTGAACACCATATATATATATATATACTTTAAGTTCTATACAAATAAATGATATGCTTTTTACTAAAAAAATCCAATAAACATGTCTGACCTATGCACATAGGTATGCCCAAAACGCTTTTTTAATTATTTAGGAGTATTTGATGGACCAAAATTCAACTAACTAGTTTTTTGGGATTTGTCTATCGGCGACAGACAGATTCAATACAAACACATTATTGTGTGCATAGATAAATGTTACATATTATATGTTCTATGTATATTATGATGGGCAACCATGATAATTTTTGTTCCCGTATCTCAGGTGCAATTTCTAGATATTTCAACATGTTGCTATGTCATATCACCTTTTCCATTAACAATTAAATACTCGATCTTGAGAATGAGCGGGAATTCTGTTGAGAAGATGATGAATCTATACATGGTTGGTGCTAGAGAAAAAGAGTTTTTTTTTGTTAGAAGATCCTGACCTCAAAGAGAAAAGGCTTAACAATATTTCCACTTCTTGTCCCACTATAATAGTATAAACAACTAACCAAATTTGGCAAATTTGTTGTTTGTTAACTTCTTGGTAAACATAAAATCAGCCAAGAATAATAACTCGATAGGATTGTCATGTCTAATGTATTATCGAAGTTGTAAATTTATCAAAGTTTTCAGAGAGTTCCATACTTTCAGTTAGTTTTCTTACTGATTAATTACATGGCCGAAGAATTAAAACAAGAAATATCCACTTTCATTATTATTATTTGTTCAAACAAGAAATATGATCATGCGTGGCTAATATCCACTTTCATTATTATTATTTGTTCAAATGATTTGGTACAAATTCGTTAACTTTTCTAACAGAGCAGCAAACAAACCGAAACGTTCGCATAACCGAGCTGGTCGAGACCCCTATACAGACCAACACCTTTCATGTCGCGGCCTCTTGGTTTTTCAATAGACTAGTATGTCCACAAACCACAAGTCTAAACCACCAGTTTTTAGTGGGTTTTACTAATCGTCTCTCTTCACAAACCGGCCCTGAAAAGCGAGATGAACCAAAACCAATGACTATTTAGATTCCATGCATCAACGACTGCTAGTTCTCGGTGTGTTCAGTCAGTAACATGTTTCATGTTTAATGTTCATAACCCAAATCTAAACCCAGTAGTATCCATGTATAAATAATTATTGAAAAGTAAACAAGGGAAGCTTACTTTAACACGAGGACGTTTCTCAGCGTTGAGTTTACGAACTTGGTATCGAATCCTCTTAGAGAAAAGGCGGTTTTGCCGTTTTTCTTTATACCGGAGCAAGCTGGCTTCTCTATGCCCCCTCCATAACCTCTCCGTCGTCTCCATCTCCGGCACCGTCCATAAACTCCCTGCCTCTCCACCGCCAGTAAACACCTAAACCACCGTCAAATATACACTTGCTTATCAATGCCAATTATAACCAAAATGTAAAATAGTTTCTTGGTACATTTGCCAATAATGATTAGATAACATCCATACGTTTCATGATTTCACAAATGATAGTCTTATCATTTTAAAATATGTATAGTCAAAGTTTAATATATTTAATCAGGCTATCATATCATTACAGTTTCAATTTCAAGACACAACACTCGTGACCTCATTAAAATCCTCACCGGCTATGTCAACTTAAATATTTAATTAGTTACTTTAACACACTGATTAAAATATATAAAATGTCAAAAAGTAGAGATATATTTTTACTTACATCAGCTGAAGCATGCAAGTCCGGCACTGTCTGCGGCGGTTCTCCGTCGACATAAAGAGTACCTTTATCCGACCAAGCCTCCATGATCTGCTCATAATCAAGCTTCAGAGCTAACGAAGGCCGTCCATCCTTTCCATCAGGCCGTGGAGTTCCGCTCCGACTCATCACCTCCTCCACAACCTCCGAATAACTCACCCACCGCTCCTCCGTCGTCTCCTCTTCCTTGCTCGCTCCTTTCCTCATCGCCGTCCTTAGAAGCGAAGAAGACGACGATCCGCCGTGGTCTTGACGGTCGTACGGAGACAGATTCCTTCCTCCGCCGCAATCTACGTGGGCGGCGGAGGAGGGGAGGAGATCTTGGATCGAAGACATTGAGCTGTCGGTGGCGGAGCTGAAGAGGTAAGCTGCAACGGTGTCGTACTGCTCTTCTTCTTTCTCTCCTCCCATAGTCTCCGCTCTCTTCTTCTCCTTAAAGACGACTCCTTTCTTCTTGCTCTGTTTCGATGGTTTGTGTTTCTTCTTCTTCTTCTTGCTCTTAGTGGTTCCATGACTCTCTTCGATCTCATGAGAAGTGCTGAGTTCGAGCTTGAGACTCAGAAACTTGGGTCTTTTCGTCTTCGTCCTGGTCTGCTTACGAGACGTTTCAAGATTTGAAGGAGACGTGTCCATGAAAGCTGACTCTATCTGTTTCCTCTTCTTGATCCTCTTGGACGTTCTCGTACTCTGTTTCACTTCGCCGGCCGGACTAGCTTTACTACACATCTCTCTCTCTCTCTCTCTCTCTCTCTCTCTCTCTCTCTCTCTCTTTAACTTTGTTTCTCACTCTTGATTAACTCTTTCTCTCTCACTCGAGAAAGTATGTAGGTGGAGGGGAAAGAAAAGCTGACAGTGATGGTACTTTTGGCACGTGTCGATCAGTCATTGGATAATAGATTGTAATCTTGGATTCTGTTTGGATGTGTCTGAAGATAGTAAGGTTGGATAGATTATACATTTGTGTATAAAGACTTTTGATTAATTATTGTTATTATTATTTTTTTTTGACTTTTGATTAATTATGTTTATTTATTTTCAACATATCACAAAAAAGCACTTTCTTTTTACAGTACTTTTTTAATACGCACAGATTCATTAAAAAGGTTAACATTCTTTTTAGAGGCGAAAAGATTAGTATATTAATTGATATTAACATGAGTAAAACCAATAATCAAACGTGCGTATAACATGAGTTTTTTCTTTGGGAAACAAATCGACATGTGATTTTTCGAGACAGTATATATGAAGTGATACAATATATTTCGTCTTTCATCTACCACCGACAGCAATGACAAATGAAGTGATATAATGTACAGCAGTGTTTTGATCATTTACTGTCAGTTTGATGACACCTTTCGTTAAAAAAAAAAGATTTTCGTTTCTGATAACATTCACGTGAACTATATAAAGTTCTATGCATTATCTTGTCTTCTACATTTTCTTTAAGCTGCAATTATGTAAGGTCATTAAGGTTATTTAACGTAGTTAATCAAGTTATATAGTTCATTTAACGCACTAGATTTGATGGGTTAAGTAAACCCTACTTTATGCAGTTTTATATGCATAAGGAAGGGTGTGTTGCCGTGGGCGTGGGGGTTACAAATTTACAAAATATGGATTCTAGTAAATAAAATAATCTTCGTTAAATGCTACTTTAACGTAATAGGCTAGAATATACTTTTAAGATGTCGCATATAAATTCCACTATTTGGTGATAATGCAATACAATAGATTGCTTTCACCTAAAGAGAAAAACTAGATATAGTAATCGTGTGTTTAAATTCATGCAGATTAAAATTATAGCAAAATAGGATTTTGAGAAATATGAGTGATATTCTTAATGATATAGATATTTTTTGTTTATTTCCGAACAGACTTTCTCTAAAAAGATGCTATATTTAGAAAATAATTTATTTTCTGTTGCTATTTTGAGATATTACTCTCTTAAATTTCCGGTTAATAATTGCTAGATTTGACTAGTGTTTCAAGTAACTTAGACAAATTTTGGAGTTACAGATGAGACGTTGCCATAAAGAAAAAGCTGACAGAGAGATAGGGAACCAATCAGAGCCAAACATACATGCAAAACAAGCAAGTATAGGTTGGTCCTCCATACTCCATTGACTACTTCAATACTTTTTCTTCAGTATTAATACCCATACAAATCTATGCGTTTTCAAAAAACTTTATTTTATTAAGCAAAATATGAAAATTGCTGCTAACAAAATTTCATATTGACTTTTGAGTTTATATTTAACTCCAATTAATCTCAATTTATAAAAACGTATATAAAGAATAAATTAACGTCTCATCTCGAAAGATTATACGACAAATCTTTCTAAGTAAAATATGGGCTAATTTAACTTAGAAAGAAAAGAAGAACAAGCTGATGGCTGCGGTTAAGCCAGCAACAGAAAGCTTGACGGTGGACACGGCACCGCTGGTTGGTGACTCTGCACTAGGTCCATCACTTGGTCCATCAGCAGTGGATGTACTGTCAGGTGTGGGAGCTGGCGGGGAGGACACGGTGGGTGCATCAGAGCTGTCACTGGGACTAGAGGCAGAGTAGTCATCCTCGGCGGCTGGTCCTCCTGCAGCAGGGGAAGATGATTTGGGAGAAGAGGCTGAAGATGACTTAGGTGCACCAGCCGAGGAAGATTTTGGTGTGGCGGTCGGAGCCTTCGTTGGGGTAGTTGGAGTCTTGGTTGGTGGTGCGGCGGTGGGAGACGGAGACTTCTTAGGGGAAGCTGAGGGAGCATCGGCGGCGAAAGCGGTGGCAACAATGAAAGCCAATAGAGCAAGTACGATAAACTGGCGTGCCATTTTTTTTTGTTTTTTTATTGAGATTAATAAGAGGAATATTCCAAAAGCTAAAGCAGTACTATTATTATGTTTTTTGGGTTTTTTGTTCTTTTTTACTATAGGGAGAAACACTGCAAAAGCTTTAGGATGTAAGAACGAGACATGGGATAGTGAATTTAAATGTTTTCCAAGATGAGAAAAATTAGGAAAATTGATGGATATGAGAGGAGAAATGAATTTTATAAACTAATTTTAGAAAGTATCTTAAATAATTAGTCCAAAATAGATTATAAGGAAGAAAAAATAGTTCTGAATGATTGACTCAAACTATTTTTAGCAGCTGAGACTGATATAACCTCTGAGTTTAATGCAGAAAAAAACTTGAGGTTTTTAATACATTTTGGGCTTTTTAATTTAATGAGTTTATAGTGCCGTTGAACTAAGCCCAAATTGATACCCAATATTTGGGCTTTTTAATTTAATGAGTTTATAGTGCCGTTGAACTAAGCCCAAATTGATACCCAATATTTTGGCTGCACCAAGAAGCCATTACCAAACACATAGACAACTCTTACATGGTGAAGTTTGCTGAGGCTTAAAATATCCACATTGGTACTTTTTCAGTTAAGCTTTCAGTATAAGAATATATTAATATTATTAACAGATATTTTTAAACTTAAAGAAATTCACACTGAAATATTTTATTTAAATAACTTTTATGAAGTTTATACAGTTTAATTGTAGAGTTTAGAAAATTTCTGATGTTGACAAAAAAAAGTCCTGCTAATGCAAGCCCTAATCTCACTCAATTATTTGCTTAAGACATAAGCTCCACCAGTTCAGAAAATATCACACTCCAATAAATAAACTATAGAATTAACCCACAAACAAAAAAAGGAAACAAAAGGAAACATCAACATCAGAATCGCAATCAAGATCAAGATCAAATGTTCTTGTCTGTAACAACAGCTTTATGTACGTATAGTAGATTTCTCCGTGTTTATTCGGACCGTACTCTATCCAATCTATCAACACTCTTCCTTCCTCTCTCAATTTCATGATTACTCTGATGATGATGATGGTGTTGGTGGTGGTCAACGCTCTTTCTTGCCTTGTCATGGAGGTCAACGCTCCTCCTCGTACGATCCAAATGCTGCTCGAAAGTGAGTCTCAGCTTACTCTTCTTCGACGAACCTTTTGGTGGTTTCTCTTTCTCCCTTCTATCAACGCTTGGCCTTGGCTTCTCTCTTCTATCAACGCTCTGCCTCGGCATTTCCACATCACTGCTCTGGTTTTCAGATTGGCATGTGCTCTTCCTAGAGGACAGAGATCTCTCTACGGTTGTGATGAACTTCTTGAGGTGTTTGATGTATTCAGGGTACTGTTCTAGATCACAATGGTTGCCTCCTTCGATCCAAAGCGGTTCATACTTCTCTTTAGAAAGTTCCCACAGTTGCTTTCCATGGGAACAGTCAACAACATCATCACTAGTTCCCTGCAACAAAGATGAATAACCAAGAGAGAGTTAAAGACAAGAACAAGAACTCAAAATGAGAGAGAGAGAGAGAAATGGATAATGTAACTCACGTGAATGACAAGAACAGGGCAATTCACAAGTGGGATCTTGTCAATATTCTGCAAGAAGAAAAGAAAACATAAACATGCAACCATGAAGAACCCATTAAAGAATATGATGAGTTTATTACCTTGTAGATGTCGAACCAGTAAGTCTTCTTCACTGGATACATTACTCTTAGACCTGAAAGAATAGGGCTATGGAGAACAACAGCTCTTAGTAGAGGTAATCGAGAAGCAAGATCTAATGTAGGTCCACTCCCTACGGATTGGCCATAGAGGATAATGTCTTCCTGTTTTGCTCCATAGGTCTCTTCGAGACATTTATAAGCAGCTTCAATATCAGCATATGTATTGTGCTCACTCGGCTAAAGTCACACACACAACAACAAAACCTTTTCCTTAAATAGTTCTATAGCCATATCTATATTTTTCCTTGTAAATTTTAAAGACAAACCTTTCCAGTAGATTGTCCATACCCAGAGTAATCATACCTGTAATAAGAACACAGAAAAAAACAAAACAAATGCAGCTGAATCAAGCTAGGAAGGATCTAAACTTGTTATAATCAATTATAAACTAAAGTTTCAGACACAAACTGAAAACAACAGAACACAACAAAGTTTCAAAAGACGGCTACAACAGAATTGATTCAATGGGCATACAGAGTCTACAATTTTGATCATATCCAGACAAAAACATCAACAAACAGAACACAATTACAGACAAGAAAGAGCTAACCATAAACAGAGCTCTGTGTATGAACTATGTAATGGTGAGGAAAAAAAAAGAAAGAGTGAAACTTTTGACATACCCCATAAGATTAACCTTAAGATGGATGCTCAATTCGATGAAGAGCTCATACATCTGACCCAGATCGGCTGCGTTGCCATGGGAATAAAGCAGAGTAGAGGTAGCCATGGGGTGTCTCACGTACATAGCCACGATCTCTGTTCCTCTACGTGTCTGAAGCTTTGATATTTCCACGTTCTCACGGTGAGGAAACGGGTTCATCACAAGAAGTCCGGTCATTTCGTCGGTTAACAGCCTGTAAGACGCCGGACTCGGCGGAAAGAAAGCGAACTTCGCCGCAACTGATGACGTCACCCCTCCCATCTCTCTCTCTATCTATCCCTTGCTTCACAGTCTCTTCACACTTTTTCAGCTAACTGAAAGATTGAGATTGAAGCTTTTGTTTTCTCCTTTATCGGAAACGGAGAGAGAGAGAGGATTTAGGAAGAAAAAGTGGCGCTTGAAAGGGTAAAGCGAAGATAATGATAATACAAAAATGTTATTAAAGTTTGCAACTTTGCTCTGTTAATTTTAAATTTTTATTATCGATTATGACAATACTTCTACTCGATGTTCTCTACTGTGAATTTTTGATCCGTAACTAAAAAGAGGATAAAAGATCAAAAGTATAGAAATTTGCAGACAAGATGGAGCTTATGTCAATGCAGTTTATATTTTAAAGTCAAATACATGTAGACATGTTATTCGAAAAAGGTTACTTTTTGCAGATAAAAGGGTTTTAGACTAATAATGCAGCGTGATAAAAGGGTCTTGGAGTATATAAGAGTGAAAAATGTTATAATTGAATTGTAGGAAAACGAAATATGAACAACTAATAAATGAATTTAAGATGACAAAACAATAAATATTTAATTGTAAGCAATAGAGATATCATTTTTTTAGTTTTTTTAAAAAAAAACTAAAGACCGGGTATGTTTGTTTGCTTCACGGGTGGGGGTCCATGAAGTATTAAGAAGCGGAAAGCAAATTTTGGAAGTGGTGGGTCTTCACTCACGCCTTATGTGACAGCTTGCAAATATTTATTTGATTGTCTTTTGCTAATTATATATTTCTTTTTTTTTGCTAATAAAAAATTAATTATATATTTTCTTGAATAGGTGTTTCTATACTTGTTTTAGAATTTATCTGATGGTTTATAATTATATTATTCTCATGCAATCTATGTTAATTCATTACTACAATTTTTGAGACAACAAACCTGCTACAAAGCGCTTTTAGCCTTGTTTTTGAAAAATTTAGTTTAAAAAAAAAACTGTTACTAGAATAAAGTTCAACAAAAACACAAACTTGGTACAATCGAAAGACAGCTGAACATGTTACATGTCTCCACAAAGGCCACCCACATGCATGACCAAGTCTCATACAAACTATACAACGAAATCAAACTTCTATATATAAAGCGAGGCTTTAATATTCCAAAATATATTTTAACTGATTACTTGATGAATTGGGCCTTCAAAGTTATACACATGGGCCTTTGCCCAGGAGGTCCATATAGTTTTAAGAAGCCTGTTTACTTTTTTTTCTTTTAATAAAACCCACAATAACAAAACACACAAGTGATATTTACATACCTGATAAAGGAAAATAAAATTTTGTTTTACTAGATCTAAGTACTAATATAGTCATGTATTTAGGCGATGTTATAAATTCACATCTAACATTAGATTATGAATTAAATGAATGGATCAAATGACCATGTAATTTACGTACAAACAAACTGATTGCATGAGGGTCCCAGGTTGCATGCACGTGCGTTAAACTTTCATCATGCAGTTTCTTACTATAACATTCCTGATATTTACTTCTTTTTTTCCCATTCTCCATTATATTGTCTGATTGACCTATTGTATAGAGTATAGACGACAAATTACCTTTTAGATGTTACTAAATTTTTATTTGACAACAATAACTTATGTTACTAAATACTATTATATGAAGAATCTCATTAGCTACGTAAAATTAGTTATATATTTTTATTGTTGTTATTCAATATATTTTTATTTAATTATATACTGATTAATTAAACTAATTTGGTATTTGTAAAGGAATAAACAGATTTGGTTTCTCTTAATGGAATGCACGGATAAGTTAATAATAATTGAGTAAGGCATTAGATAGCTATATCACTTATGAAGTCAAATGTAAAAATCTTTTGTATCTTTAATGAAATGTCTAGATAAGGAACAAAATTTAGTGGCATTTTTTTTAAATATACCACATGAATTTAAAGTTATTTTTAATAAACTATCTAGAATTCTCAAATTTACTATTTTAATTATTACACTATAGTTAAGAAAATCTTTTTTTTTTAAAACAGAATCATGATTTAAAACTAACTTTGAATTCATGTGGTATATTAAATAAATGCCACTTTTTGGTCAAACAGAATCATCATTTGAAACTAACTTTAAATTCATGTGGTATATTAAAAATGAAATTTCTACCAAAAAGTGGCATTTTAATATACCACATGAATTTAAATTTAGTTTAAAATGATTATTCTGTTTTAATAAATTTTATTATTTTTACTGTAATAATTAGTATATTAATTAGAAATAATATAGATAGGTTATTTAATATAATATTTATTACAATAATCTGATCTTCTACTAAAATAAATTACATATCTAAATTATTAAATATTAGTAAAGAGACATATCAAATATCTTTTTAAAAATTACATTAACACTATATGGAGAATCATTATATTTTCATTGTTTTTTTGACACTTACTTGATTCCAATTGTGTAGTCGGAGAAATCTGGAGGTCTTAATTACTATACTTTTTTGGTCAACACACAAAAGTTGAAAAAGATCAATACAATTTTTTACTAAGAAAAGGGAAATTTAATTAATCGTCTAATTATAGTTTAATGGATATGCACTATATATACAGTATATTTTTTCCTTGTGTGTGTGTATAGAGGCATGAAGACCAAAATATAAACTTTGGGGTTATTATCAAATTGATTCTCATGAATTTGAAAATTTTGAGATTTTTTTTTGTTATTGGTTCATAGATTTTAAATTTTTTTGATAGAATCTATTGTTATTGGTTTAAGAATTTTTAAAATTCATTCAAATCTTTTGTTATTAAAAAAATATTTTTTATTGATTCTCTGATTCTAACTAAATCTATTGTTACTGGGTCATGAATTCTATTCGTTTTTGCTCATATTACTAAAATCAAAATATGATATGTATCTTTGAGATTTTCAAAATCCATGTGATTAAAAGCTATAAAACAAATAATTATTCTTACCAAATATGTTTTGAACTTTTAGTCTAAATTATTTTCCCGAAAATGAATCTTACATTTTTGAATATATAATTATATTGTATATACTTATATTTTGAATATATAATTATATTGGGCTTACTTGCCAAATAACCAAAAAGAAAAAAGAAATTAGATTTTGGGAGAGAGAGTAGAGAGAGATAGGAAGAGAAAGTAAGAGAGAGGGAGGGAGGATTTTGGTTAATTTGTGAATATTTTTTTCTTAGTTATTGGGTGCAATTTCTAAATTATATTTATATATTATCCATAAATTATATTTATATTATTTTATGATTAATTATTAAAACTAAAATAACATATGAATGAATAAAAAACATAATACAGTTAAATTTGTTAGTATAATATTCACCTTATCTTATTAATATAATTTTGTATGTATCATTATTACTTATTTTTTAACCAATGAACATATTTTGAGGAAAATAATCATGCTATATAATTTAGAATAATATAAATTATATATTTATTACTTTATAAAATCAATGATAGAAAAGAGGTAATACAAATATATAAAAGTCTATATCAATCTAAGAAGACTTATAATCATATTTTATAAAGTCTATATATAGTTTCAAAATCCACATAAATTTTAAAATCTATCAATTCTTAAAATTCATAAACTCTACATAAATTCATCTCACAGTAACCCCTTTATAAAGTTATAATAGAGACACAATGATTAAAAGAGGATCAGTCTAATTAGAAAGACAATGTTGGTCTTCTTCATCTTTCTGCCGTTTGGATTTGTCTTTCTCTATATTTTGACTCTTCACAAATCAGTATCCAAGCAAAATGAAACAACAGATCATCACCCATCTCTAAGTGGTAGCATGGGATGGCCGTTTATAGGAGAAACCATTTCTTTCTTCAAACCTCATAGATCAGACTCCATCGGCACATTCTTGCAACAACATGTTTCACGGTAATAATGACTTCTTCCTTTACTCGATCATTTTTTCGTGTAATACTCCGATCATTTTGGTTATATAATTTTTCCCAAAAAACATGTATAAATATTTTTTTACATATATATCGAAGAAAACGGTAAACTTTTTATTTTAACCTTCATAGTAATAAGAAAAAATCTATCTGAATTTTGCATATATGACATTCTTGTTTTTTTTTTTAAAAAGACATTCTTGTTTTCGTCTGTTTGTTTCTTATTGTTGATATATGTAAACCCCTAAAATATATTATTTGCTATTATCCAAAGAAAACCTTAATCCCGGAGAAAACTATAGACGTTTTTTTTAATTTTGTAAATCTATATTATTAAAGTGGAATATTTCATTGGTTTCTGCCTTACTTTTCTTTCCTATTTTTATGAATAATTATTAATAAATATTGACCAAGAAAAATAAATCAATTATATTGCAGAATTTAATATCCAATCACGCAACATTTTTTTTGAATAAGATAAAAAAATCAGATTGTTAGCTCTCAGTTAATATATACAAGCCATTTCTATTTTATAAGAAATATAATTATCATAAGTCTTCATATAGTAAGGTTAAAAACTTTTAACCAAAATACAATAATAAAAACATCTTTATAAAATTTTAAAATGTAATTTAACAAAAAAAGTAATTCATGCAATTTTAAATCGTTGGTCAAAATCTAGTATATATTAAAGAAATACACCAGATTACTTCAATTAATTTTCTTTGCCGGAGATAATTTTCAAAATTTGAATGTGTTTTCAGGTATGGAAAAGTATTTAAGTCAAATATATGTGGTGGTAAAGCCATCGTCTCATGTGACCAAGAACTCAACATGTTCATACTCCAAAACGAAGGGAAGTTATTTACATCAGATTATCCAAAAGCTATGCATGACATTCTCGGCGAATATTCCCTCTTATTAGTCACCGGAGAAGTTCACAGGAAACTAAAAAATATTATCATTAGTTTCATCAATCTTACAAAGTCGAAACCTGAGTTTCTTCTCTGCGCAGAGAACCTCTCTATCTCGATGCTAGCGTCATGGAAAAATTGCCGAGAAATCGAATTCCATAAAGAAGTTAAAATGGTAATCAATTTATTATATATATATATATATATCCTTAGTCCTTACAAAACTTAATTAGTCGATCTATTCTAATTATAATATCTTTATTGAGGTTGAATCATACAGTTTACTCTTAGTGTTATGGTAAACCAACTATTGAGTATTAAACCAGAAGACCCAGCAAGACGTTATGTATTGCAAGATTTTTTATCTTACATGAAAGGGTTTATATCGTTACCAGTACCGCTTCCAGGAACGGCTTATACAAACGCAATTAAGGTTAGATCCAATCCTAATATATTAAAATCTCCAAGACAACAAAAAAAGTCGAGCTGTTAACTGAAATTTTATTTTGGAGAGTAAGGTTTTTGGCTTTCTTATAGCGTCTAAAAAAATAAAATCCATTTCATAAGAACTAACACATATGTACATCCAATTTAGGGCTTTATATACTTCTGCTATATATACATTTTTGGCTAAAAGCTATATCCACACACTTGTGTCAGAACATATATCCAATACTATATAACGTATAGTTTGATCATTTTTATGTTTGCTAGGCTAGGAAGAGATTGTCCGCGAGGGTTATGGAGATGATAAAGGTCAGAGAAAATAATGAAGAAGAGATGAATAAAGCATTAAGAGAAGAAGATTTTCTAGATGTGATAATGTCAAATAAGGATCTAAATTATGAAGAGAAAGTTAGCATTGTACTAGACATTTTGCTTGGGGGTTTTGAAACAAGTGCTACTCTTCTTTCCTTGGTTGTCTATTTTCTTGCAAAGTCTCCAAATCTTCTTCAAAAACTCAAGGTTTAATTCTTATCTCTCTTCTCCTTATATATATATATAGTCTACATGATAGTATATATCCTTGTGAAAATGTACAGGAAGAACATGAAGCCATTAGGGCCAAGAAAAGAGATGGAGAACTCTTGAATTGGGAAGATTACCAGAAGATGGAATTCACTCAATGCGTATGGTTCCATAAGCTGGTTCTATCTTTTAATTGATTTTTTCAAAATTGTTTTGGTAACCAAGTTAACAAAACAAAACAAAATATCTATACTATTTTACAGGTGATGTCTGAAGCACTGCGGTGTGGAAACATTGTCAAGACAGTACATAGAAAAGCTACCCACGATATTAAATTTAAAGGTTAGTTAATTTGGATCATCATATTTAATTATAACCTTTACTATTTTTTAAAAGCAAATATCTAATATGCTTGAAATGCAGAATATGTGATTCCAAAGGGATGGAAGGTGTTTCCTATATTCACAGCAGTACATCTTGATCCAACTCTCCATGAAAATCCTTTTGAATTCAATCCTATGAGATGGACCGTAAGTAAAATATTTGAAAATGGATACATTCACATGAGAAGGGGAAAAAAATGGAAATAAGAAACAATTTTGTTGTTGAAAATTATATAAATAGGATAAGGGAAAGATGCACAGAAAAACGACTGCGTTTGGAGGAGGAGTAAGAGTATGTCCTGGTGGTGAACTTGGAAAACTTCAAATTGCTTTCTTTCTTCATCATCTTGTCCTCTCTTATAGGTAAGTCTCAATCTAAATCAATCTCTTTTATTTTGACTTATAATTGAAAAGTGTAATCGTCTACTTAACTTTTTTTTCGGTTTTGTCATGTTTAGAAAAATGTATGATACCATTTAAATTTCGAAAAATAGCATCAACTTTTGATTTTTTTTTTTTTTAAATTGACTTTGCATGGTTTCAGTTACTTCACTGATTGATAAATCTGTGCATGAAACATGTGTTTTTATCGTGTAGTTAGAGTTGATGTTTGACACCTCTACTTATTGTTGCCTTCATCTTCATGAAAAATTTGTATTGGTAGGTGGAAAACAAAGTCAGATGAAATGCCAATAGCGCATCCTTACGTGGAGTTTAAGAGAGGCATGCTTTTAGAGATCGATCCAACATGTTAAATCCATGAACATTAGCTGCTTTATTAAGGGGTCCATCTTAAATATAACTTTAATATATATAACTTTCAGACAATTAAATAATCCAGTGTTTTTTCTTCGGTCAAATAATCCAGTGTTTAAACAATGTGATTTAATATTCTATTTAATACTCCCTCCGTTCCATTATACTACATGTTTTAAAAAAATTAGTTTCATAAAAATATTTTTTAATATTTTTATGAAAATATTGCAAACATTAAAAAATAATGATTTTGTTGAATTATTATTAGTTAATAGTTATTGAAAATTGAAAACTACATAAATTGATATATTTAGTATAATAATTTAATGTATTTTGTGAAAACTTCAAAAAAATTATTTTTATGAAACAAATGAAATATGTAAGTAGTTTTAGTTAAAAGTCTTAATATTAAAAAGATGTTACTTTTGAAAAAAAAAAGCATTTAGTATGTAAGTTCAACCAACAATAAAAAGCATGTATTATTGAATTGGGAACACAATATCTAATAAATGTAAAAGTTGGTTTGGATTATGTAAATGTTTTACTACTCATTCTGTCATTTTCATGTACTGTCCCTAGTCATAGAGTTCTGTATATTGATTAGCTTCGTGTCACCGTCTTAGGATTTTGACATAAAAATGAGTAATTTGCCAAACAAATAAAATATTTGCTTCTGTTTATGATCTCTGTATAAATAACTAAATACAATAAACGAATAAAAATCTCAGACCCATCTTGAAACTATAAAAGCTAAATACATGTGTGGCAGCGTGGGTTTAAACTTTAAACTACTTTCCATTAGATTGCATAAGTATATTTTATTTTACCTTTTTTTGTTGAAATTGTTATACAAAACCGGAAACAGAATCAATTGTAATTAGAAAAACAGAGAAGCAAACCGGTTTAGGAATGATGTTTCTTTTTTCTCTCACACGTCTTTACATAAGAACTCTAGGAAGAGATGGTTTAGAGGGTGGTAAAATACCATTTTGAACTTGAAAAGAACGGTCGAAGACATACTTAGTGTTAAGAGAAGAAAGATTAACTTGCATGAAAAGGTAATTACCAGCAAAGAGATCACCAAAGAGTTGATGTTTGACACCTCTCTACTTATTGTTGCCTTCATCTTCATGAAAAATTTGTATTGGTAGGTGGAAAACAAAGTCAGATGAAATGCCAATAGCGCATCCTTACGTGGAGTTTAAGAGAGGCATGCTTTTAGAGATCGATCCAACAAGTTAAATCCATGAACATTAAGCTGCTTTATTAAGGGATCCATCTTAAATATAACTTTAATATATATAACTTTCAGACAATTAAACAATCCAGTGTTTTTTCTTCGGTCAAATAATCCAGTGTTTAAACAATGTGATTTAACATTCTATTTAATACTCCCTCCGTTCCATTATACTACATGTTTTAAAAAAAACTAGTTTCATAAAAATAATTTCTTAATATTTTCTATAAAAATATTGTAAACATTAAAAAATTAATGATTTTGTTGAATTATTATTAGTTAACAGTTATTGAAAATTGAAAACTACATAAATTGATATATTTAGTATAATAATTTAATGTATTTTCTGAAAACTTCAAAAAAATTATTTTTATGAAACAAATGAAATATGTAAGTAGTTTTAGTTAAAAGTCTTAATATTAAAAAGATGTTACTTTTGAAAAAAAAAGCATTTAGTATGTAAGTTCAACCAACAATAAAAATCATGTATTATTGAATTGGGAACACAATATCTAATAAATGTAAAAGTTGGTTTGGATTATGTAAATGTCTTACTACTCATTCTGTCATTATCAAGTACTGTCCCTAGTCATAGAGTTCTGTATATTGATTAGCTTCGTGTCACCCTCTTGGGATTTTGACATAAAATGAGTAATTTGCCAAACAAATAAAATATTTGCTTCTGTTTATGATCTCTGTATAAACAACTAAATACAATAAACGAATAAAAATCCCAGACCCGGACTATAAAAGTTAAATACATGTGTGGCAGTGTGAGTTTAAACTAATTTCCATTAGATTGCATAAGTATATTTTATTTTACCTTTTTTTGTTGAAATTGTTATACAAAACCGGAAACAGAATCAATTGTAATTAGAAAAACAGAGAAGCAAACCGGTTTAGGAATGATGTTTCTTTTTTCTCTCACACGTCTTTACATAAGAACTCTAGGAAGAGATGGTTTAGAGGGTGGTAAAATACCATTTTGAACTTGAAAAGAACGGTCGAAAACATACTTAGTGTTAAGAGAAGAAGGATTAACTTGCATGAAAAGGTAATTACCAGCAAAGAGATCACCAAAGTGTGATTGACTCTCCTTCAGCCTCTTCAATATTTTTAAAACTCCAGTTTTAACCTTACTAGCTTTCTTTCTCACAAACCCCCTAAGTCTCCGGATCTTAACTCTAACCCTAATCCTCCTCCTCCTTCCTCTCAGTGACAACATCCTCCTGAACCTACATCCAAGTTGTGAAGATGATGACTCTGTACATATTCATGAGTAGTATTCCTCAATTTACAAACAACCGATCCAAACCTGTAAGGATATGATGATGACGATCTTGTTGTTGTTTCGTTGAAGACATCGTCTTCTAGAGTAAGCCTCTTGTAAGGAAGATTGGTGAGTTTGAGAGAAGAAGCCATATGGAACTTAAGATCAAGAAGGTGATATTGAATAGTTTCGTTTGAGAGATGTATATCATACATTAACTATATGAGTTGTCATTATTGTTGATGTTTCAATGTGTATAGCTGGTGGGTCGATTTGTATTCGAAGTAGTTAGGTGTGAGCACTTGGGAATTTAATGCGATACCTCAATCTAGTTTTGCATTGATTATATATATATTTATGTATTTTCCCTGCAATAATTGAATTTTTATGTTATTCAAACTTCAAAGTAGGGATAATGTAAGAGAATATATCACATGATGATTTATACAAATCTACATTAACAATCTAATGCCCACTGGTATAAAATTCGGTGTAAAACCTCGTTTATAGTGTAAGATGATAACGTACAAGGTTGGTTGGTCTGATTTGATTAATAATCCAACTTTTTTTAGGACAGCATGTGATTCATTCACTATGGTGCTAACACGGTGGCTCATTATATGAAAGAAAAAGTAGGTGACTAGTGTGAGTGAACTGTCACTACAACCAATTCCAAGAATCGAACTTATTAGAAGCAATCATCAAAACAGCAGAAAACAAAACGATGGTGAGACTTTAGGATCACACATTGACAAAAAAATCATTTACTCCAAGCAAAGAAGAATGAAAAAAATTCAAATAATTTGAAACAAGATCAAGTTAGAAAAGTGAATCAACGAACAAAACTAAACACATAACTTTTCTTTTTAGTTACAGAAAGAAGATCCCCATCTTTCTCGGTGGAGGAAGCTCAGTGATTAGATTCCCAAAAGGAACTGTAAGAAGATTGTGGATCTTGGTCTACTTGCTTGCTAGTATAGCTTTATTCTTGTATGAATCGGTGCACGGCAAATCGGACACATTTCAAGATCCGGTCCACACTCGCAACAAGTCTTGTATCAAAACATAAGACAAAGTTTAGTTCCATGTTCCAATCTATTCTGTACTAGTAGTAGTAGTAAAAGAAGAAGATTAACATTGCGTGTTGTAGGATTTACCTGATGGCCACAACCAAAGGCCATGTCTTTAGGATTGCTCAAACAAATCGGACATAGCTGTTACACAGAACCAAGAACATGAAGTTTCTAACTTTTTTTAAACAACATTTTGAAACAGATTTGAAAATCCCTTTCAGATTTTGGAAGCATACCTGGTTATCAGAAACAGAGGTTGTAGCAGGATTAGACCTTACTGGATAGCTTTCAGTTGGATAAGGAGGTACACTCGGTTTGAAACTTGGAATACGATTAGTTGCCTTTGGCTTGTTGTAGGAAGATGATCCACCATGCATTGGAGGCGGAAGAGGGAATCGTTCAGGGATATACCCATTTCTTCTTCTGCAAGAGAAGTTGAAAACTTTGAGGGTACAACCATCTATAGATAAAAAGATAATGTTTTGAGGAATTACCCTAAAAGGTTAAGCTCTAATGTCGCCTTGTATTGTTGAGGAATCTCCATGAGAGCAGAAAGAGCAAACTCTGTTTCTTTAAAGGACTGTGCTTTGTTCTTTGACATGATCTCTGTGAAGTTCACAAACTAGAAACAGAACATCATATCAACAAGACTTAAAATAACTATGATCTTTAAATCTTTTTAGCTCTAAAATAACATACTTGGAAGTTGTCAAAAGCTCGGGAGGGAATGTTATCGTCAAACTCCCTCATCATATCCCATGGTCCATCCCCAACCCCGACTAAGACTATTGATAGAGGAAGCTTACTAAACGAAACCAAATCATAAAATCAGAAACAGAGAGAGGGATAACTTCAATGGAAAAGAAAGTGAAAGACCAGAGAATGTTCCAACCTTGCTTGCACGATAGCATCCACAGTCTTCTGTTCTTGCGGACTTAGTTGTCCATTTTCAGTGTCAACGCTTCTTGTAACCTGCAAGTCAAGTAAGGCTTCATCTCTCGACACCAAAAACAGAGGATCATACTAGTATTGTTCGTACCTGCCCGTCTGCTATTATCACTAAGACATGATACTGACCACCACTCTGCTCGACAATGGTCATGGCCATATCAATGATCGGAGCAAATGAGGTGGGACCTGATTCATATTCAACATTTTCACATAATGGTTTAAGATCTTAGTTCAAATTCAGGGGAAGAAAAAAACCTGCGAGCTTAAGCTGAGGCACGATCTCTTTATAACGACAAAGTACTTCCTCAAATCCATTGCAGAACCTATCTTCAGGATTGAAACTAAACACATCTTGATCATGTGTTGATGCATCTCCAAAACCATAACACGGAATCAAGTTGTCCTCGTCAAAGGCGGCTAAGGTTCTTCCTATGATAGTTATCGCTTGTTCATAAGGATTAGGATTGTTGCCTATGAAGTGTAGGCTTTTCCTATTGAAGGACCTGGCTCCTGTCCATTCATTGCTCTTAGTGAAATCAATACCGACAATGAGATTTGAAGATTCTAGACCTGCACGCGCAAGAGCCTCCGTCACCTAAATGAAACAGAACAATAATGTGAAGCTTTTCTGTCAAAAAAACATAAGAATCTACAGCTTTGTGGTCATCAAGAAGCAAACTAGATTCCGGTTTCTACGCTCACCTGCTCCAAAGAGGAGTAATCATCAGAGATTTTAGAGTACTTGCGCTCCAACCTCTTCTTATCATTACCATAACTATGAGAAGGCGGCTGAGTGGTATATGAAGGTGTAGGAGGTTGTGTATACTCGGGAGGTGGAGGAGCATATGAAGGTGGAGGAGGATAGCTATAACTTTCAGGACCATATTGAGGATAGCTCTGATGAGAAGCCCATGAAGATGGTGATGCTGCTGAAGCTGACCTAGACGATGAAGAAGACTCCTGTCTCCAGTTTTCCTTTGAATTCCCCGTCCCCATCAAACAACTAAACCCTCTCAGGTATCAACTCAGTAACCTACAAAACAAAAAGATTCAGAAAGATTTGGAATTTAGAGTATATTCATGAAAACCCAGAAGAAAATGCAGAAGCTTGGTGGAGATTATGACATATAACTCGCTAGAAGATGGATGCAGGAACCTAAGTTACCTAACTCGTGTAAAAAGGTGAAAGCTTTGATATTGAGACAGGTGTTGAACTAAATAAAAATCGAAGGTTGGTGGTCTTTCTTATAGAGAAAGGAGATTCAATCACGTCTCCCTCATAAAAACAATGACTTCTAGATAAAGAAAAAGTCTATTTACAAAACTTGCTGCAATACTCTAACCTCCAGAATTGGTAAAAAAAAGTTTCTACTTTTCTGACAAATCTACGAGGGTTCCAATTAGTTATTTCCACGAAACATCCTCGATCAATCAAACCGAAACATAGATTGGAGGGTGAGTGAATCTCCCGACATTCGGTGGAGGAAGAGAGGATAAAGTGTCTACCTTTTTACTTGGGGAAGAAGAAGAAGCAACATAAATGACGAATCACAGATAGTCTTTGAGAGAGTGAGTGAATGGTGAATCGAATCTAGCAGAGGTTCTCTGCCTTTTCTTCAAAAGCAGTTTCACTTTCTTCTCTCTGCTGTTTTCGGTTTTGTTTCTATCAATATCTATCACTAAGAAAATAATATTTTTTTTAAAAAAAAAATACGCTAATGGCGGTTAATTTATAATTATCACTTAGATTAATATTATTATTTTTACTCTTCCAAATTATACAAAGTCCAGCAAAAAAAAATAATCAATTGACAATTTCTTCGACTACTTTCAATTTCTTAAATTACATATAGGTAATACTTAAACAAATGTTAAATTAATGTTTTGAGTGAGGATATATATATATATATACTTTGATTACAGCTAGTTAGGATATAAATATTGCAAATCTCATAATTATTAATAACAATAAGAATATCATTGTAAGATCAGTGCTTGGTTTTGTAATATGATTAACAGGTAATTAGATAATGATACCTTCGATGAATCTCTTTGGGGAAAAAAATGGATGGTTATGAGAAGTTCCTATCTTATTTTCAATATTTGTGTTTTCGTGTCGCTGTTGTTTATTGCTTTATCCTTTTTTTGTTATTGCTTTGATATAGGTCTTGACTTTTGAGTTTATTATCATTTCTTCTTATTTGTTTTGGTCGTCAGATTATGACAATGTTTATAATTCTTAAATTAACTTGTCTTAGTTTCAGTACAACACTTAATTGTTTTCCTTTGGAGAGCAGACACGACACGTGAAAATTAAATGGATTTTCAGATTACCCCGTGAATTGTGTAACTCTCTTTTTTGTTGTTGGACCGTTATTTTCACGAAGCAAGCAAGATGTACGTGGAGGAATCTAAGATAATTACAAATTTATCTACCATAAAAAAATTACAATAGGTCTATTTTCATAATTACATATATTAATTATTTACATTAATTATTTGAATATATAAGATATCTAAAAATTTTATGAAATATAAAAATATTAAATTACAAATTTGTTAAGAAAAATCTAACAAAATCTTACTAACATTTTAAATATTTTTTAATTAATAAATTAAATAATTTCGTAAATAATTCTATAATATTATTATAAATAATTTAAAATAAAAAATTATTAAAAAAATAAAAATAAAATTATATCCTGTTTTTATAATTATTTTTATATTATATTAAAATAAAATAAATATAGGAATTAAATATGACAATGATATTTAATAATTAAATTAAAAGATTTTAAAAAAATACTTTCATTTAAATAAAAAAATAGTATTCACCATTTAAAAAAGATTAAAATATTATTCACCATTTAAAAGGAGTAAATTTATAAATTATGTAATATTTTATATAAAATAAAAATAAAATTGTTAATATAAGTTAAAAAATTATATCTACAACTATATATTATCTATTTTATTTTAGAATTACAATAACATATTATCTAAAAATGATTATATACAAAATATAACATAACATAGCTAACACTTACTTTAAGTGCTATTTACAAAATATGTGTTATTCAAAAAATTTAATTGTTTTAATTTATTTAAGAAATAAAAAAAATCAATTATAAATATACATTTAGTGTTTATTTTTGATTATGACAAGATATGTTGAAAATTTTATAAATAATCTCATAAAAATTTCAGTTTTTTATTTAAAATAATGCATTAGTTTAATAACAAAAAAATCAAATATAATTTTTTAAGTTTAAAAGTCATAAAAATAAAAAGTTACCCGCACGGACGTGCGGATCAAAGTCTAGTGCACTATTAAAGCCAAATAATCAAACGATACAATTTTAAATAATCAAACACCCAAACATAAACCATTAGTTTACACTTTAAGCTGGCTGAAAGGCTGAACCTATGTAAATCTGAAAAGAGTGACCTGCTTCGAGTAATGGCGACTCTAAGAGTTGGTCTTGGGCCAAAAATGTCATGGGCTAAAAATTCCCTATAAAGCCCAATAGATGACGAAATAATCAAACGTATAGAATTACAGGCCCATTAAATTTAACCGCGTCTTTTTGATTTAATATTCGTAGTCCTTGTCGCAGAGGATAACATTCAACCGATCTAATATAGCACATAAAATAAATCAGACAATCGCGGGAATATACTGTCGCTGACACAGTTTCACACTCTTCACCGGCAGCTGATTCCCGGATCTTCAGTAATTTTTGAAACATGTGCTATTTTATGTTTTTTTTTTTTTTAAATTAGTTGGGTTCTGACGAGGTAAATAGAAAGGTACCGACAATGATAACCGTTAGCGCGCCTTTTCTGGCTTCCAACTACAACACAGCTCATGACTGTTGAACTGTGGTCCGGTCCAACTCTCAAGACACGTTTTATCCTTTTCTCTTTTCTTTTTTTTTCTACTTCCTGTCCTTTTCATTACAAGACAAAATCACTATTCAGACAAATCTGTAAACCAAAGCCTTATAATTAAGACACTGGAGAGAGAGAGAGAGAGGCAGAGTGTGAAGAAAGTGCCATTACCATTACCACAATGAAGAGCGATCTTGAAAGGACACGGCTTATGTTATCTTCTGCTGTGTTTACATGGCTTTTTCTCTGCCTCCTTACAGTGACAACAGCTGTTCCAGTTCAGCGTACGTGTACTTTTCCGGCGATTTACAACTTCGGTGATTCTAACTCCGACACTGGAGGAATCTCCGCCGCGTTCGAGCCCATCAAGGCTCCTTACGGTCAAGGTTTCTTCCACAAACCCGCCGGACGAGACTCTGATGGTCGTCTCACCATTGATTTCATAGGTAACAAAATGTTTGCAGAATAAAAACAGAGCTTCCAACACCTGTACTTTTGATTTGGCTATTTATTTATGATTCTTGTTGTGTAGCTGAACGTGTGGGACTACCGTACTTGAGCGCATACCTGAACTCACTAGGATCAAACTTCAGACATGGGGCTAACTTTGCAACAGGTGGATCAACAATAAGAAGACAGAACGAAACTATTTTTCAGTATGGAATCAGCCCATTCTCTCTCGATATGCAGATTGCTCAGTTTGATCAGTTCAAATCAAGATCTGTAGAACTGTTCACACAGAGTCGGTTCCTTTTCTTCTTTTGAGCTTTCTCTTATCATATTATGGCTTGTGACGTCAGTTGTCTTTCTGTGTGTTTGCAAGAACAGCTAAGATTAGATCTGAAAGAGAGAAGCTTCCAAGACAAGAAGAGTTTGCAAAGGCTTTGTATACTTTTGATATTGGGCAGAATGATCTCTCTGTTGGGTTTAGGACAATGAGCTTCGATCAACTTAAGGCGACTATACCTGACATTGTCAGCCATTTAGCCTCTGCAGTCCGGGTTAGATTCTAAAAGACTATGCAGTGTTTTCTTCTCTCTGCCTTTGATCTGCTTCTGAATAGCGTGTTTCTATATGATTGTTCACAGAACATATATCAGCAAGGAGGAAGAACATTTTGGATACACAACACAGGCCCTTTCGGTTGTTTACCCGTAAACATGTTCTACATGGGCACTCCTGCGCCAGGCTACTTGGACAAATCCGGCTGCGTGAAGGCTCAGAACGAAATGGCGATGGAGTTCAACAGAAAGCTCAAGGAAACAGTCATTAATCTAAGAAAAGAACTCACCAAAGCAGCCATCACTTATGTTGATGTCTACTCTGCCAAATACGAAATGATGAGCAATACTAAGAAACTAGGTTACAAGCACCCTATTCAATGCCATTCACTTTTGTTGTCATGTACATAATATCTAGAAAGTTGTAAACTTTGTTCTTGTTTTTTTTTTTGCAGGATTTGCTAACCCATTGAAGGTATGTTGCGGCTACCATGAGAAGTATGATCACATCTGGTGTGGAAACAAAGGGAAAGTGAACAATACCGAAATCTACGGTGGTCCATGCTCCAACCTGGCAACGGCTGTGAGCTGGGATGGAGTTCATTATACCGAAGCCGCAAACAAGCATGTGGCTGATCGTACTCTTGGTGGATTGCTCACAGACCCTCCAGTTCCAATAACTCGCGCTTGTTATAGACAGTAAGATTTAATACCAAAGAGCTTGATCAAAGGAAATGTGTGTTTGAACCACAATAAAGATTTGGGTCTTAGATAGACTCTTATAGTCAATAATGTAAGCGTTTAAAATACAATGATCTATGTAAGCCTCTGTAACCTTTGTTTGTCGCCAAAAATCCACCATTGATGGATCTTCTACTCATTTATGGAAGCATCTACCAAAGTAGATGTCGTTTTCTTCTAGAAGTAGTTCTTTGTAATTGCTGCTTCTAGCTCATTGAATTCCCAAGCATCGTTAGCAGAATATTCACCTGAACCCAGAGAAGAAAGCGGTAAGAGTGAATCAAGCTATGTACAAAACCAAATTGATAAAAGAACGTACCGATTGAATCTCGCCGGAGAGCAGTGAGGTGAGCACAACTGTAGAAAAAAGGAATGATATTTAGTAGTAGTTTTAACTTTTTTGGATCTGTTAGTTATCAAAGGTGAAACTTCTTTTGACCTTCCAAGAGCCTTAGCAAGATCTGCACAGAGAGATCTTATGTATGTACCCTTGGAGCATACAACTCGAAAAATCAGATTTTGTCTGCAAAAAGAGACACGAGAGATCTTTAGTGAGACCTACACAAGAACACTGTTTTCAAATTGCTTGTGCACTGTACAGAACATGAGTTGAACCTGTCATCTAAACTGCGTTCGATGTCAAACTGGAAAATGGAGATTCGTCTGGGAGAAAGCTCTACGGTTTCTCCTCTTCTTGCCTTGTCGTACATCTTCTCACCTCCAACCTAAACAGAAATAATCGTTTAACAAGCTAGTTAACAATGTAATCCACGATAAGGCACGGTTTAAAACTTTAAAGCTTTAACAATGCTCACTTTTATAGCTGAGAACATTGGAGGAACTTGCCATATCTCGCCAAGAAATGATGTCAAAGCTTTCTTAATGTCATCGTCTTTAATATGCTCCCAAGGCTCTCGCTGAATCACCTGTAGCAACAGCACCGTTGAGCAAACTTTAATGAGTCATCACGAACTAATGAAGAAATGAACCATGAAAGCAAGGAAAGGTCTCATTGAAGTTACAGGAGAGTCAGCGTCTAAAGTTGAAGTGGCTTCACCAAGACGAAAAACTCCACTATAACCTTTGATCATCCCTTGGTATCTGCAGACACAAAGGGCTGTTTTAGATCTTTCTGTAGATCATCATACAGAGGAACATATATGATATTTTTTTGGATTAAGAATCACAAACCTGTCGACCACCTTGGTGGCTCTACCGACGCAGACAATTAAGAGTCCAGTAGCCATGGGATCAAGTGTTCCAGCATGACCAACCTGAGAAATATTAATAAGCTAGCCGCAAAAACTACATTTTACAAATCTTGGATTGGGAAAGGGGTTTAAAGCAAGAACCTTTTTCACTTTGACTATTCGTCGTAGCTTACCACAGACGGTGAAGGAAGTCCATCCTACAAACAACACCATAACCAAATCACATAACACATTTCAAAAGGCAATAGAAAGTGGAGGACAGATAGAGACTAACCTATGGGTTTGTTCACCAAAACCACAGTACCGTTAGGACCATCCCATCTAGAAGGAAGCTCACCGTTTCTCGTCACAAGAAAAGGCTCACCATCACCACCACAAGCCACACCTCTCTCATTGTTTGACTTAGTCAAACCCTTGAAGAACTGTTCCACTTTCTTCTCAGTAACACTCTCCTCTACCTTCTCCTTCACTTCATCAAAAAACACCAACTTTTCATCATCTCCATCATCACAATTCTCCGTATCACCAACCCTTTTCTTCCCACCATGTACTACATTCTTCTTCCCACTAACTTTCCCAGACCCATCACCCTTCTTAGGAAACTCTCCAGGCTGCAAGAAAGCCTTATCTAAACACTGATCAGGAAAATACTTCTTCTCCAACTGATACACCATCTTATAATGCTTATCTTTCTCCCACGGATACGCAAACGTATCGTAAAAGTACAACTCCTCTTCTCTCTGATGCAACCTATCAAACTCCACCACCTCAGGTTTCAACTCCACGAATCCTTCATCTGACTTTCTCCCTTCGTCCTCGGAATCAGATCCGTACAGCCTCTTCCTCCTCTTACTGTAGTACTTCCTCTTCTCCTTGTCCATTTCCGGGTCGCCAGAACCGGGTCGGCCCTTTTCACGCTCCGATGCGAGTTTGTTATCGACCCAGGAATCGAAATCCGGGTCGGGCGAGGAAGTTGATTGGATGGCTCGAGCGGGTTTGCGTCGGGGTTGTGAGAGAGAAGATTGTGTGGGGCGGTTGATGATCATGTCGTATTGAAGTGGGTACGGTGTTGAAGATGAGAAGAAGTAGGGTTTATGGATGTTTCTCGGTTTGATTGAGAAGAAGAGGTGAGAAGTTAGAGCCAGTCTTGCTGATGATGACATTAGTCTGGTAAAGTGTAGAGATTTCGCCATTGGTGGGAGCACCACGGATAGAGCTCCGGCGTTTATCGTAGTACATCCCCAACGGAGATGACGAATATGTTGAGTGATGAATGAACGACACGATGTTTTCTCCTAAATATTTGAGACGGCAGGAGGTGTTTGTGGCTAACTTGTTTGACTTAGTGATTGACTATTCAGTTGAATCAGTTATTCGGTTTAGTTAGTACTCGGTTTAATACAAATGTTCCTAGTTATTTATGTTCTTCCTTAAAATTTTCATATCCTTTAAAGTTTATTTCAATTTATTCTTTTGGATTACTCGAAGATTTTTTTTTAAAAAAAAATATTATTATATTTAAAAATTAGTTGTTGCGAAAGAAGATGTATTTTATTCTTAAAGTTTTAAGGATAAATGACTTATTTTTATACCAGAATTATAATATAGTAACAGTTACATACAATTCTTCAACCTTGTTTTAATTTCATATATTAGAAGTTTTAAACCTATTTTTCCCTAATTCAAACTATCAAAACTCGTATCTCTATAATGTATTAAGTATAAACTAAAATCCACATAATTTGAATTAGATTGATTTACTACTTAAAATTTTGATATATAACCAATGAATTCATTCTATCAATACAATTTGATTTTTAAAGTTTTCCAAAGTTTGATTCGGACATTAGGTTAAGTTTGTATTTGGATCTCATGGTTTTAAATTCGATCTAAAACATATTAATTTGGTATTGTTTTACTTTGAACCATTAAAACAAGCTAAACTTTTATTATGAAGATATGTGTTTCAATCTTTCCGATCGGGGAAAATAGGTTTTAAAATTTCTAATATATGAAGATTAGGATGAAGTTGAAAAATTATGTGCAATTGTTACTATATAATATTTTTGGTGTAGAAATATGTCATTTATCCAAGTTTTAAAGAATAAATTAGTCTAAAACATAGGAAAGCAAAAAAATGTAGACGGATAATCAAGAGAAATGTAACCTTTATGACATGGACTAAGCTCAAGTTGAGACACTTATCTCAAGATCCTAAAAACCTAGTTGTGTTTTCTTAGCTTTAAAGCTCTACTGTTCTAACAATAACTCAGGGCTTTGACAAAGTCTTAAGATCAGAATTGTTGAGACGCGTAGGCACAAGCTTTACTGGCTCAACTACGAATCCAGCTTTCCTACATTCTTCTTCAAGAAGTTTGACCTGAGATGGCCCGTCGGGGCAGAAAGCCACCACCGCTCCTCCGCTACCAGTGAACTTCGCAGCTGCGCCGACCTTACGTGCCACTTCCACCATTTTTATGTTCATAGCTCCCAAACATTCATCACCAAACATACTCCTGCACAGAGAAAACAAAAGATGACTTGTGTTAGGTCTTGTTCAGTTTTTGAACTATGTGTGATGGGTCTTATCCTCGGTTGATCGGGTACCTTCGAAGGTCGAAGTTACGGTTCATGAGTTCTTTGAGCTTGGTGTAATCTTTTTTAAGTAATGCAGTTCGACCTTCTTCTGCTAGTTTTGCAACTTGTGCCATTGATGATATTATAAACTCATCACCATCTAACCACTTTCTACGAACCGTGCTATGAACCTGCCGTTAAATATATAAGCAACGCTCAGAAAGATAGCAATAAATAAGGGAGCAGAAACTGTAAGTAGACCGTTCTTAAATAGCCACCTTCCCAGAGTCACTAGGATTCTCAGCATAGATGAGATGCAGAGGAGGGAGAAGATTGGTGTCCATTATAGTATAAATCCCGTAGCCAACTTTATCCATATGGTCTTTACTAAAATCCTGCAGAGCAAAGAATATTAAGAAATGAGCGATGAAATTTTACACTTAGGGGTTATATAAATAAATTGAAAAAAATCAGCTAACCATGTGAACAAGACCACCACCATAGACTTGAGCAACACGGTCTTGAAGACCTGCAACAATACCAAGTTCTTTCTCGGCATTGAGAATAAGGTTAGGTCGAACTTCTATCTTGATTAAATGCCTAACATTGTAGAAGTCAAGAAGGCAGCTAAGAGCAGCAGATACAATCGCACTAGAACCCGAAAGCCCTGTCTACAAAAAGATAAAACAAAAACTAATGGCTTCAGTTAAATGCATCAAAACTTGAGCTACAAAATTTGGAAAAAAACCAAAAATAAAAATAATTATTAAAGTATGTAAGGAACCTGTCTAGGGATATTGGTATCATAAGAGAGAGTGAAGTTTCTGTCATGAAGATGTATGTTATAATCTTTGCAATAGTTGCGGAACACTTTACATATTGACATTAGCAGCCTTACACCTCCGTAGTACCCTTCATTTTTCCATCGATAAACCTAGAACCAAAGACACAAGTGTTAGCAACTACTGAACAAAGACCAAACATAAGAGCATGTGGTAGGGTTCTTATTTCTTTATTTTTATTTCTTTTTAAAAAATAAATAAAAAAGAACCAATCGTGAACCGCCACGTGTCAATGGAGCCGCGTACAAGAATTTCTTAAGAACAACTCTTAATTAAGAATTTTAGTAGGTGATTCTTAAGGTTTTTGGTGGATCCCACCCGTTAAAAACCCACTTAAGAGACCTTTTAATCTTGCTCTAACATGCTAGATTCATTCAGAAGAAAAATCACAGCGATGCTGCTTAACCAACCAAACCCGGTCCTTATAAAACCGGTACAAAATCAAACCACGTGAAACCTAAAACACAATCCAAGCCCAGAACGTACGAGAGTATCGAGAGAGTCGAAGCAGACAAGGTCATGAAAAGGATGAGGCTTGATCGAGAGATGGTCGGATGGCTCGAGTTTAACCGACGCCCAAAAATTGCCGATGGTAAAGGATATCGTGCGGCCGAAGTAAACATCGCTAGGGTTTCCCAGAAACCCTATTCTAGCGAAGGAGCGATGATCGAAGACAGACTTGTTGTTATCTTCACCGGAACTCGCCGGTTTCGGATTTGGATCCATACTTACCTATTATGGGTTTCAAAATGGGTTTTCTTGAGACTGCGTGCGCATGTCTATTTATAGCTTGGTTCCTTCTCATCTGTGGGTCCCGCTGGATAACTTTTACACGTCAGGTAACTATCAAGTCTCTGATCCAGTCTTCAGTAAATGATAATTTTGAAGAGATTAGTTGACAAAAAAACAATGAGCCTTATCTTCATGAATTATTGGGCCTTTTGAGTTTTGAATAGTTTTTTCATGTACTTCTGGAGGACATTTATACAACCCCAATTAAACCGGGGGACATGAACCTTACTTTTCCTAATCGAAATGGAGGAACATAGTTAAACCGGGGGACATGAACCTTACTTAGAAATGCATAGAGAAAGGAACCGACCGTTTATGACATTATGATTTTAAACAAAATTTTAGTTATATACAGGTTACTAAAAGTTTTTACATGAATAACAAAAATACAAAATTTTACATGAACGAAGGACATCAAAAAAAAATTGAAAATGTTCAGATAACATATTTATTTACATGTTTCCATCTCTTTCTTATGATTCAAAACATGTTAACAAAATATTTCAGCTAAATTTGGATGATTTCTCAACCAATTGGATCTAACTCAATAAGAGTACTAATAAGTAAACGCAGACGACAAAATCTTTGGAAAAACCTAAAGGGACAAAACATGTTACTACAAAAAATGGTGGGGTGATCGTGTAGCGTGATGGACCAGGTTCTACTCTACGTGAACGCGTGTTTTGTAAACGGTGGTCGACCAATAGGTATGAAAATAAATGTTTATCAATATACGTATAGCTATAGCTGCGAAGACGGTTGAATATCTAATCTAACTTGCAGGGCCATCTTAAATAATATAATTGCCTCAGACGAAATATAAAAGATCAAACCTATCAAATAACTCATTTTTAAATTTTTGTCATAAAAATAATTTTTTAAAAAAAAAATAAAAAAAACTTAAATATATATATATATAGTAAAACTTTTTTTAAAAAGTTATTATATTTTTTTCAAAAATGATTTTTATGACAATTTTTTTTTTAAAATGAGTTATTTAATAAGTTTGATCTTTTATATTTCGTAGACAATTATATTATTTAAGATGGCCTTGCAAATTAGATTGGATATTCAACCAGTTAGACTTTACTTATAAAATCTCATTTCATAATTTTAATTTAAGTTTATATTAGTTCACGAACTATTTGATAAATTAATATAGTGAAACGGGTTTTTATAACCAGTTAAATAATACTAAAAAAATTGTGGCCTTTAAGCTATGATTAACCATAATCTTTTAATTAGGATTCTTAGCTTCGGATAAAATATAGTTTTAGTTTTTTTAGTTTTTAACTAAAAAATTTAAAATGTGTATTAAATTAAAAATATAAAACGTTTTTTAGTCAAAAAATGTAAAAATAATAATCAAATTATGAGTTAAAAACCCTAGTTAAGAGCATGCTTTTAGGTCCAGAGAAAAGGCCTATATTGCATTAGGGAAGAGCCTGCACTGCTAACTTGTTGGGTCGACAAACACTCTGTTGGAGTCTAGGTCAAGAGTTGTTGGATTCCTTTTATTTTTCAACGCTATGTTTCGGATAATTCCTTTACCACGTAATACATTATTGAATTAATACTACTAAGTACAGATTCCTACAATACCTTCTTCCTTCTCTTGCTTGTTCCTCCATATTTGTATCACGCTTTCATCTATTTGAGTTAGCAAATTTTGGGGTTGAAACAAACATGTACAGATGTACTATTATTTGAGAAGAGATTAGCATCGTTTGAATAGCTTTTAATCGGTATGCTCTATAAATTTGAGTTTACAAAAAAAAAGGAAAAAGAATGAATGTCACTCGGTAAAGATCTTTACCGAGATAGTACTACCTCTGAACATGTAATACTGACTTGCAAGAATTGAGGAGACGAAGACCAAGTTAAAATTTTCAAATTACTATTTATTATTATTCTTTGACATTGGAAATCATCCTAATATAACTAGAAATCAAATTGTTATTCATCTAGAGTATCCTACAGAGAGGCAGAGACTTTATATATATATATATATATATATATATATATATATATAATTAAGACTCATATATTACATGACCATATAATATTAGAGGAAAATTTCAGTTCTAACACAAGCTTGATATCACTTTTAAAATTTAACATTGATGAATGATTATTTTCAAAAATACATTAAATTGATAATGAAAATAAATTAAACTAATTTTTCTAAATATTTAGAAACCCAACTCACTCCTTATCACTAAACCTACACAATAATCACTAAAATGTAAACGCAAATATTAACATATTTTTAGTTAAGAGTATTTATAAAAAATGATATTTAACTTGTGTTATTTTTAGTAATTTCTCGTAATATTGCTGAATTATTAGAATAGAAAGAGAATGATAGAAATAACAAATACTATTTAATATTCTTTCTGTTTAATTATAAGTGTCACTTTATCTTTGTGTACACAGATTAAGATAACAATTAATTTTATATATTTTTTTATATAAAAATATAATTACTTATACACCTAACTATATTTCAACCAATAGAAAAATAAGATGCAAAATGAAATTAATAAATTTTGTATTGAAAACTGAAAACAATATTTATTTTGTAACAATTTTTTTTACTATGACACTTAATATGAAACGGAAAAAGTATTTTGTTTCATAAAAGAATCACTTGAAAGTTTTAGTTTTCACCATACATTAAAAATTCATTTTAAATTTTTATTTTACCTTTGCTTCATCCAATAAATACTTTCTCTCTCTCTAACTAATTCACTCATACAATGAAATTAAAAAAAAATATATATTTAAAATTCTGTATTGAAAACTACTAAACTTTTTTGAAACAAAAATAATACTCTAAGACTTTTTAAGAATCATCAAAAAAGTTCACATATTTTTAAAATAAGTAGTATATAACGTTAGTAGGTGACAGGTAATCTTCAAAATTAATTTAACTAAGAAAGAGATTTATTGACATGTTTGAAATTGTTTTGTTACTATTAGTCAAATTATATGGAGTTGGCAAATAGCATAAAAATAATTGACAGATCAGAAGGGTAGAAAAGATTGCGACCGTGGGATCAAATATCAAGGCCCGCTTATAGTAACATCAAAGGGATGAAATTATTCGTATATTCTCTTTAAGCTAATAAAATATTCTCACTTTAATGAATGTTCATAATAAATAATAATAAATTCCAGCAGTTTTGGGAATATATATATATATAAACCAAAAAGCATCGAACGGCCAAGACGAGCGCGTTTATTATTTATATTTATTCTGAGACTTATTTTTTTTTTCTTTCTTCCTTTTGTTTGTTTTTAACTTTTGTTTTGTGTCTCAAGAGAAAAATTTGATTTTGTGGGGCGGGGTTAATTCGGCTGAGAAAACTCCATTGTGGGTGATATCATGTCCGATGGATACTACTATAGTTCTAAGAAGACAGACGATATCTGCGATGATGTTTGTGGACAGGTGTGAGAGTTTCTGAGTCCTAATCTCTCTGTTTGGTTTCTGCAACACTGCGCTTTGATATGAAATTGATTTTTTATTGCATTTACGAAATCGGGATTCTAATTGGTGGTTAATGCTTATTACTCGATTCTGATTATGCATAATCTTGTCGGAACGTTTGGGTGATATCTCGATTGTTTATGTTTTGTCTGAAACTCATGGAGAATTGTAAGCGCAATGTCAAACGTAACTAAAGTCTTTTTCTTTTTTGTCTTCCTTAGGTTTTGTGTTGTGATCATCGCCAAACATATTGATTGTGCTATATTTGTTATTTTGATTCTTTTTCTTTTTGTGAAAAAATCTGACTTTTTTTTTTTGCTGGGGGTTGTTTTGTATGTGTGTGTGTAGGATGGTTCTCGAGCAGGGAAGGCCTTTTCAAGGGTTAGATGTATACTACGGGGACTTGATTTTAAGACACACATCTTCCTCTTCACCCTTGTGCCTTTATTCGTTTTCGGTGTCTATTTGCATGGCCAGAAGCTCACTTACTTCTTGAGACCTCTTTGGGAATCACCACCTAAACCCTTTCAAACGCTTCCTCATTACTACCATGATAACGTCTCCATGGAAACGCTCTGCAGTCTTCACGGTTGGAGACACCGCGAGACTCCAAGACGAGTCTTTGACGCTGTCTTGTTCAGCAATGAAGTCGATATGCTCACTCTCCGCTGGAAAGAGCTGTACCCTTACATCACCCAGTTTGTGATTCTTGAATCGAACTCGACCTTCACTGGTTTGCCTAAACCGTTGGTTTTCGCTGGGAACAGAGAGAAGTTCAAGTTTGTTGAGCCGAGGTTGACTTATGGCAACATTGGAGGAAGATTCAAGAGAGGTGAGAACCCTTTTGTGGAAGAAGCTTACCAGAGGATTGCATTGGATCAGCTCATCAGACTTGCAGGGATTGAAGAAGACGATCTTTTGATCATGTCTGACGTTGATGAGATCCCCAGCGCTCATACCATCAACCTTCTTAGATGGTGCGATGGATACCCACCGGTTCTTCATCTTCAGCTGAAAAATTACTTATACTCATTTGAGTATTTCATCGACAACAAAAGCTGGAGAGCTTCGGTTCATCGGTACAAGACAGGGAAGACACGATATGCTCATTTCCGTCAAGGCGACACTCTTTTAGCAGACTCTGGTTGGCACTGCAGTTTCTGTTTCAGACACATCAGCGAGTTTATATTCAAGATGAAAGCCTACAGTCACACTGATCGTGTCAGATTCTCTCATTATCTGAATCCCGAAAGAATCCAAGATGTGATATGTAGAGGAACTGATCTGTTCGACATGTTTCCTGAAGAGTATACATTCAGGGAAATCATAGCGAAGCTAGGTCCGATACCGAGGTCTTATTCAGCTGTTCATCTCCCATCTCATCTGATCGAAAAAGCTGAGAGTTACAAGTACTTGTTACCTGGGAACTGCTTAAGGGAAAGTGGCTGATAAGGGTTTGTGCTTATCAGTCTTTTTAGTGGCTTATTATCAGTAGATGGAGTGTGAAAACAGAGGATGGTACAGTTTGTTGAAGAGAGTGATCTGATAAGTGGAGTCTCTGGTTTCAGCATCTCTCTGTGTGAGGGTATATAACCTTGTCTGCTTTTAAATACTGACTTCATGTTCCAATGTGTTCCCATGTTTTGGGAAGTTTTGCTGGAATAGTATCTCTTTTTCTCTTTACTTGATAACTCTTTTTCATTCTCTCATTTTTAGTCTTCTACAATTTACTAGTGATTTCTTTTTACTTTGTCCTCACATTCTTTGTAATTTAAAAAAAAAAATCTTGATTTGATCTCCTCTTGATCAGCTTGTTGTGCCTGCAAATCCCAACCAAATAATAAATTTAATACTTTTGAGACCGATCCTCCACTTTCCAACATGTTCAAATAGGGACTGATAGCTAGAAACAGACATGTTTGGAAATGATGGTGAAATCCTAAACTAATCTTGCTCGAAATTGGATCAGTAACATGAAGATACATTTAGGTTTTAGCTTTTCCCATATTTTTGGTGTGAGTTAAATGTATGTTTAGTTATCTGAGCTTTAACAAAGTTTTAGTATCCCATGATGTTTTTAGCTATTTGGGCTTGAAAATGCTTCATGAACTCACACATAACTAAATATTAAACGACAGTAGTCTTCCATGATTTTTATATAAATATTTTTATATAAATCCAAAAAAGAAAAGAAAAAGATGTTTGTATTTTTGTGTTGTTAATGCTTTTGATTAGTTTCTAATTATCAATAATACACAAGTGCATAATGGAAACAATGAGGTCGTTACTGAGAAGGAAGTTGTTCGTCCGTTGGGGCTGGTGGCTCACCGTCGTTGGGGATCCAGAAAGTGAGAACCGTAGAGGCAGCAACGAACATTGCTCTACGAGGTGCCCATTTCAGACACGACACTACTCCTATGTTGTTCTCCCACCTCGCCACCTGCTTTTGGGACTATATTTAGATACTGTGCGTAATGATAAGGCAAGAAAAAAAACAGTATATATATTCAATATTATAGGTGTTTAACTGTTCCAGCATTTACCTCAGATGGGTTCTCGATGTTCCACGCATGTAAGGTTCCATCTCCTGAACCTGTACCAAATAAAAAATAAAAACTATCTGTGAGTTAAGCTACTTAGCTTTGGATGTTTGTGAAGATGAGTCATGGATAAAAGATAATTTTGCATTATCCGGAGAAATGTATGTTGACCGTATTACCTGAAAGAACATACTTGCCATCTGGTGTGAAGGTGGCTTCTATGGATGTACCCTGTGAAGCCTCCAAACTAAAACCACATTTCTGCAGACCAAAAGAAAATTATTAGCATACCGGCTTTACCAACCTGGACCTGATGTTCTGAAGTGAAAAGATACATAATATGATTTACCTTCTCTCCACGATATGCATCAAGAACGTAAATATTGTTATTTGTAGTTGTTAGGAGCATGGATTTTCCATCGTTGCTGAATTTTATATCGTTAACCTCAGCAGTATCCCCACCCACCAGAAACGTGTCAAAGGGACCCTAGAGAAGCGATAAAAATTGGTTTTAGAAGTTTGAACTACAAGATAAATTGTGTTAAAGGCTGTGTGAATCATAGTAAAGTAAGCTAACCTTGTCATAACATCGGGAATCAAATAATTTAACAGCACCTCCTTCCATTGCAATCGCAAACACAAGGCCTTGTTGGTCATATGCAACTGCAGGTCTTCCACGAAGATGTAGAATTCCCTATAGACTAAAAGGGTAAGCATAAAGCATGAAACCATATACACTGATAGAGAGGTCTATTAAGGAAGAGAGCCTAAATAGAGAAAACTATGTTCTAAATGTTACATGGTTTCTAGCATCTTCATCAAGTTAACTTTCAGACTCTAGCATACTCAGACCCTATGGAAATTCTCAGAGACTTTGTGAAAGTGGAAACGAACCTGGCAGGCATTAACACGAAGATCCCAGAGTCTGACACTTCGGTCGAGAGAACCAGACATGAAGCTATCGTTTATAGGCGACATACAAAGCGATACAACCCTGAAAGGAGAAGAACATATTCCATCAATGTATACATAAGGATACATCCAATGTCGGAGGTTGTATCAGACCTGTCTTTGTGCCCTTTAAAGTAGCGTAGGATCCGGTTATCATACATTGAAAGATATCTCAAGGATTCTGGTACATGAAAAAAAAATCCAAGTAAGTGTGTATACACCATTATTGAATATTAAGTGAAAAGGAAGAGTCACCTCCAGTGGAGTCCAAGTTGTAAAGAGAAGAGCAGATAAGAGAGCTGGGATGATGCGTAAAGCATACACGATCAGTGCCATGTTTCTTATGGTATGTTATCTTCACCTGTCTACACGTTTTAACAAACATCCAACACAACTTTTTTTGTCAGATGAAAATTAAAAAGTGAAACTTTAATCTATGAAACTATTCTTCTCAATTCCCTAAGCCAACAAGTTTCTCAAGGTAGAACAAGATGGGGTAAGTAGTAAACCCTAAAAGGAAGGAAGGAAGAAAGAAACAGACTTGGCGTTGGCGATATCGAAGAGGCGAAGTGAATCATCCTCACTAGATGTAACAAGTAGATCATCAGTCCTGTGGAATCCCACCGAACGTATCTTCCCTCCCTGTAATGAAATTCGACGGATCAATCTCGGAAAAAACTGAGATTTTGGCAAAGTTAATCAGAGAAGACCGTACGAAATCAGAGAAGACTGCTCCAATGGCCATCTTGCGTACAAGTCCGTCGTCTAGCTCAGTCAAGGACATCTTCAAGATGAACAAACAGAGAAGCAAGCGAGCGAGCGAGCAAAGGAGAACGAAAACTATATTCGCGGGTGTGTAGTAGAGACGAAACAGTATTGACGAGAGCTTAGATAAAGTGGTAACAGAAGAAACTAGCGAATGAGAGAACATATTACGGCCCACTTTAAAAGTTAGTAAAGTCCAATGGGCTTGGTAAGATGGTACTATTGCACGTAATATTTACAATAGTGGCAACACAATAATCGAATTGTTAAACGAAATAGGATCAAACTTCATCATTGCTAATTAGAAGTTCGTTTTAAAACTGCCATTAATGGATTGCGCTAAGCCCTTGCGATTGTGGACGACTTTTTTTTCCTTTCGATTTTCCCTTTTTGTAGTTGTGATGTCACTTGGATCTAAATTTAGAAATCATATAGTACAAAAACTTTCCTTTGTACTAAGGCTACTAGCAATGAAGTACAAATGTCGACACTTGTTTTCTTTTTCTAATCAATTTTTGTAGTACACAAAGTCTGTTCTTTTACTTTTGTACTATACAAGGAGACGTAAATGAATGCAACATAAACTTGGCTCTTTGTACTACAATTTTCTGTGGTATATTATTGTGTACTACCCAATCCTTTCGTAATGTGTGTATTTATAGTTCCCATAGGAACCGAGTCTTAAATTGTATAATCAATTATTGCTGATTTGAAGAGAGAAATATCTTTATGGTAGAGGATCTCGACAGGGTAGACATGAGAACACATGTGCACTCAACGGCTGTAATGACACCGCGTCAATATAACACATCTGTCTTTTCATGTGTTCTCAGGTCACCCCTGCTGAGCTCTCTCTCTACCGTCCCATCTTTGTCCACGCTTGGTTGCTTCATTCATTTACCAGACGGTAAGTTTCTATGTAAATTCCATCTTTGTAGTGTTACAAATTACAGGTACAAACATAGTAACTCTTTGGTCTTTGCATACCTATGTATAATATTTGATTTTGAATGGTTAAGGATCTACTACGTTAACTGTCTTGCTCTTTGTCCCTCAACAAGATAGACTGCCAAAGAAACAGATGACGAAGAAACCCACAATGAGTTCCATCAAAATGTTTCTGATGATAGTTCTTAGCTTCAGTGATGAGATAAATGTTGAAGAAAGCTAACCTCACGGAGGAGGCGGAGAGCGGCGGGACGAGTGAACTTCCGGGCAAAGAGGAAACACGGTGCCGGTTTCCCTTTACTAGTACACCATTCTCGCCGGTATTCCGTCTCATAGTTGATATTGTCGATTCCCTGTAAATCAATGTTTAGTTTGCTTTTTTCTCTTCTTTCTGTTTTAAACTTGTAAAAGAGTTTAAAGCAACAATAACGTTGATCCCAGTCCTAAGATGTGATATCATAACATTAGTTAGTTTATGACAGCTTAAGAAACCGGAATTACATAAAACCAAACCAAATAACTAATATCAGTCTGTGATGTGATATCATAACTAAACCAAACAGCAGTCCTAAGATGTTATATCATAAACAAACCAAACAACAGTCCTAAGATGTGAGATCATCACATCCATTAGTTTGCCTTTCAATTCGGTAAATTCTTACTAAACCACAACTGTAACGAGTTCCAACAACCCTAACTGAACCGAATTAATTTCGGTTTTAGCTGGAATTACCCGAAATTCCGAATTATCCAAACAGAACTATCGCCAAAAACCGAATGCCGATACTTAACAAAAATTTTGAATTACACATCTATCTTTTGGTCCAATAAGTGATTAAGATATGTACCTTAATAGACTGTATAAGGTGAGGAGTAGCATCGGAAAACTTGTAAGTCATCGGATGCCATCCACGACGTTCATTACTTTTAGTGGAAGAAAGGTCCCAAGCTGAGTGTGTTAATGACCGTCGTGTGAGTTCGCTATCTACACCTTTTTGCTGGATTTCAGAAGTATTATCAGATTTGATTAATTGTACCGTTAAATTTCTCAGGGAGTGCATATTGTTTGGATCAACATTAATCTTACAGCTAGCAATGTCTGAACGTAGTGCTCATCAGGTATACAGTTGTGTTCCTTCCAACCTTCAGCTGGCTAAACAACAGGACTACATTAGTACAACACACAGTGTTCTGGTCAAATATCAAACTCGACTTGAGTGCCAGATTAGATACCCTGAAACTACAGACTAAGTGCAGGATTTAAATGAATATGATGTTACGGAAAAGGAGGAGCTGTTACTGTGTCATGTTTAACTATGTGAGCAGAGAGGAGAAACTTACTACAGGACGATCTCGCCAAAACTCTGGAAGTGATTTCCGCTGGAAGATCATAGACAAAAAAATTTATACGTGAAACACGATCTTCACAGTATCATACAAGAGACAGTTCATGAAATTAATAGCAGTATTTCCAAGTTTGCTAATGAAAGTGATGGTTTCAACAACTTACCCTGCAATGCTGCTGAAACATAGGCAAGACGATGGTATCGTTCACCACAATTTCTGCGTGTTTTCTATTCAGAACGACCCACTACAAGAACAGCACAAGGAAAATAGAGCAAAGAGGACGTCAGAGAAACTGCAAATGAATGAGAATCCATATTATTATAGTAAACATTGGAACTTCACCTGTGACCCTTTTCTCCAGTTATGAACATGAATTACGGGATTCATTTTAGGATTATAACGCTTATCTTTTGTATCTGCAAAGCTGCAATCAGAAAAATTAAATCTGGTGAAATTTCCAACGTAAACATATTTCCTTGTCAGTGTCTCTAAACTCTGAAGTATGAAGTTCTGTATTTAGCAAGATAGGGAGCACTGACCTATCAACGAAACTAGTTGGTGTTGACATGATGTAGTTATATGTGTAGCTGAAACTGTACAGAGGTATGCAGCTGACAAGAAACCAAAACAACTAAAATTTAGTCAACCAAGTCATCAAAACTTCAACCCGGACAAGTAAAAGTATATATAGAAATCAATCTCACCTATCAGAAAGAAAAACAAAGCGGTGATTAAACGGATCTTTAAGAGCATGTCTGAGCAATACACGCTCTGCTTCAATCATGGTTGCTTCTCCCCAATCTACCTATAACCAGCAAGTGAATCAACTAAAACGCTAAAGTTAATAACTTGATTAATTCTGATAGCACGAACCTGTATACTGTCATTAACTTGGCGATTCAAGAAGTATTTGGATTGAGTAGTAGCCTGACTGAGGATAAATCCAGGCCTTGAGTGAACATATATCGAGAACTTACCATCCTCACCCTGCAACACGAACATATAATCAAGAACCAGTGAAGTAATCTATTTCCTCAAATAGCAGAATCCAAACTATACCAGAAAGAACGCATCCCAGACGAACTCGAGAGGGAGACGATTCCGCGCGATGAAGAGGAATGCAATTTGAGGTTTCTGATCGAGACGAGGCTTCAGAGACGCAGTGATTCCATTGTAACGAGCTTGGAAGTATACGAAACTCCCCAAGCAGAAAGCAAACATCAACGCAGCGAATACTTTCCTCTTCCATCTAGACCTCAACTTCTGCTGCGACGCCTTCTTCTTCATCATCATGATCCCAGTAATCAAGTCGATTTTCCCGCCATTGACTTCGTTAAAACAAGTTTTACATAGTCAATGATTCAAATCTCTTTCGCTCTCTCTATCTATCTCTCTCTCTATTTCTCAATCGTATCTGGTTAAGGTTAAGCTTTTTCGAGTAAGTTCAATTCTCGATCTCTGGAGCGGAATCAGATCGAACATGGAAGGATCTTCTTCGAATCAGTGAGACGTACCGGGTTGATTGAAGCGAACTCAAAGGTGACGATGGAGTAGAAGGTAAGGGAGAGAGAAACAGCGAGAAGCTTGTGATCGGGAAGACTCAAATCACGTGGAAGAAGATGATTGAGGAGGAGACTTGGAGAGTGAGAAAAGAAGGTGAGTGAAGTGAATGAATGAGTAAGAGCTGGTGAGGTGGGCCTTTGTCTGGTATCGTGAAGCCTACTCTTCAACCGAATATTTTAAGCCCGGTCCAATTCTTACCTGTCATTTTTATTCTTTATCTTTGTCGGCTACATTTACGGTTCCAACATGTATTTAAAATCACAACAAATGTATAAATCATACCACGTTTTGTATGAATAGTTTTTCTAATTAAATTTTATTCCACTTGATAATAAGAATTCAATTTCCTCGATTTGAACAAAATTTCCTAAGCCAAACTATTACATTCTAGCTTCACCCACATATCCGTTTTGTACGAACAATAGTTAAGTAATGTTAGACTCAATCATATGTATCATGTGTAAACCCAGCTAGATCATGTGCATATAACTCATATTATGCAACGAAGACTAGTAAGTTCAACTAGAAACAAGTAGTCATCCTTTTCATTGATCGTAATTCGATCATGTATACAAATACAAAAGAAGAGTGCCACCCTTCATAATTCTCTGTTAAAAATGCTTAATAAACTAAGTCCAACGAACCCAAACCTTGACAAACATCCTTTTTATTTGCAGATAAAATAATATAGAAACAAAACGGCAGGCCAAAAATCACTGGTCTGGTTCATTTCCTCTTCGATCCTACTCTCCGGTTCTCACAACTAAATCAAACCAAGGCCAAACTACAAGACTACTCAGTCTGCAAGAAGAAACAAACACACAAAGTTACACTAACTCTTCTTGAAGCTAATAAATCTATCAAGAATTGTTCAGCAGAAACAGCAAGTGATCATCGCTTGATTATCCATAAAATAAACCATTTCAAACAACTCGCAAATGATCCATATAATTGAAGTGATCCCTCGGGTAAAATAAGCTTATAGAGAGGAAAAAAGATTACCATTAACTTAAACGTCCTCTTCATCAACCAAAGCCATTACAGGGATTCCTTTACTACTAAAACTTGTACATTTCACCTTCATTGTGTCTCCAATCTCAAACTCTGTCTCTTCATCGCCCTGCACTCATATATAACAGTAGTAAGCAAACAGTACAATACAATACAACGCAAGTCATTTAAGTATGTGGGAGACTGGAGTCAAATGGGATGCTCTAAAACATACCTCGAATTTGTACATCCCGCGGATTCCTCCACCTAGATCAAGAACCAGTCCATGGGTTCGAACCTGGTGGACTTTGGCTGTCTTTTCTGTTCCTATTTTCAGTTTCCGGGCACTAATCGAGGGACTCTCTCCAGCCTCGTCCTCTGATTGTTTCTCCTTCCTGGATGGTTTCTTACCTTTTGAAGATGATACTATGTTAGATCATAAACAGTTGAAGCAGTATTATTGTTTCGTAAGAGAAGTACATTTGAGTTTCTCATCTTGTGTCAGTGTCTCACCACAGTTATCCAGAGATTCTTCTGTAGCAGTGGATTTGAGTGCCTCATCTTCCTTCACGGTCTGTTTAGAGGTAGTGGATTTGAGTTTCCGGTCTGGCTTCATTGTCGCGGCGCGCTTAGGTTTAGCGTTCTTGTCCACAGGAGAAGATTTTTCTGCCTCATCACACTCTACAGCAGTACGAATGACAACTGCAGGAACCGCTAATTTAGATTTCTGAGGTGGCTCCACGACACTGGGCAAGCTTGCAACTGCCTCTCCAAAACTAGACGTTTCTATGGAGACTGTCTCTTTCTCCACCGAGCTTTTGTCAGGACCAGATGCTGGTTTGGGTAACAGTGCTTTGAGAGATAACTTTATGTTACCACGGACATCGGTGTCAATGCACCTCATAGTGATGTACTTGCCAATATGTAATACATCTGAAACCTTGGAGACCTGGAATAGCAACAAATTAAAAAAATTATGAGATTGTCGTTCTTAGTGTTTGCGGATTAAACATTTAAGACGAAACGATATTAATCTTCCAGATTAACTCAGAGAAAACCATATATCATGGAAAAAAACGACCACAGTTAATCACTAGTAAAGCTTACTGGTTCATGAGATAACTCAGACATATGTAGTAGGCCTTGTTGACCACCATTGAACTCAACAAAAGCGCCGTACTCTTTAATAGATGTCACTGTGCCTTTGTACACGCCACCAACAACTATTTCGCGACCAATGATGTAGTCAACCTAAGGACATGAATCAAATCAAGTCTCTGGGATGTCGCCTGTCAATTAAAAGCTAGGTTGACTAAAAGATACCTTTTCTTGAGCCTTATCCATCACAGCCTGATTCTTAGCAACAATAGTTAATGTTCCATCATCAATAGACAACTTTGCACCTAAATAAATAGGCTTATATATTAGAAGAAAAGTTTCAAATTAAACTATAATGGTATTCATAAGCTTCTGGATTTCATTATATAGAGCATTCTACTAAACATTAGACTCTTCCACTTCAAAACGAGTCCTTCAATTCCATAGTGTTAAAAGGGCACAAGAAAGAAAATTGACGACTAAAGTCGATGTCAAAAGAGTAACCTGTTTCTTCCTCAATCTTCCTCTTGAGGGCACCCATAGGTCCGATCAAGCTACGAAGTGCATCGTTGGTGTACTTCAAAGTTGCTGCAAAACAGACATAACTCTTTAGTTTTAACTGGGAAAGTTTTACTAGCTAAGGTTAACAGAAAAACAAGTGAGAAAGAAACCTAGCCGAGGGGAATAAGCCCCATCCTGGTCTCGTGGGGAACTAATTTCTCTTTCCATATGATCCAGAATCTGAAGACGGGCTTTACGTGCATTTTCTAATGATTCACAAACTATGTCCAAAGGTATTCCAGCTGGCTTGATATCCAGTTGACTTGCCGTCACACCATTTCTTGTGCCGGCAATCTTGAAATCCATATCTCCGAGATGATCTTCCAAACCCTGTAAAAGAAATGTGTGTATCTCCATAAAATCCAGTTCACCAACTTGATACAACCCATGGCTCAGAACACAAAAGTTAAACCATCATAAGAAGCAAAAGGGAAATGTAAAAGTAAGGATAGTAATGATACATTAGCCTATCAAATAAATACTCAACTGCCGCACGGATTGATCACATAATAAACAAGAGGAAAGAAAAATCAGCGAGGTAAACAAAAAGAAACCCACCAATATATCGGTTACTATACGGTAGTCTTTAATTTCTCCACTTGATGGATCAACGTCAGTGACTAGCCCAACGGAGACCCCTGCAACATGAGCCCGCAAAGGAATTCCAGCGTCCAGTAACGCCATGCTACCTGAGACAAAACGATTTATTATGAACTTATGGCTTTGCAATAAACATACAAACTTGTGGGTGAAAGAGAAGGATTACCTCCACAAACGCTTGCCATAGACGTGGAGCCATCTGAAGCCATAACTTCTGAATTTATACGAACTGTATAAGGAAAATGCTCTTCAGGGGGCATGACAGCAAGCAATGCTTTTTCAGCAAGTGTTCCTACAGAAAATGTCCAACACGAATATGTCTAAGACAATTAAATTCTTAAGAATTTGATAAAAACATGGACCCATTGTTCCATCAGAAGCTAGAAAGGAAGTTGATATCCCCAACCACATAAGGAAACTCAAAATATATATCAGCCAACAGTTACCAAGAATATTACACACAAAAAGAGAAAGGCAAAAATCTACCATGACCAACTTCACGCCGGTTAAGGCCTATTCGTTTTCCAACTTCATCTGTACAATACGGAGGAAAGGTGTAGTGAAGCATAAATCTCTTCTTCCGTGGGCCAACAAGAGAATCCAAGCTTTGTGCATCTCCTGGGGCTCCAAGTGTGATCGCACAGAGCACCTTTAACATATACGAAACGTATTTAAGAAGGATTTTTCATTAAATATATTGAAAAGATTTAGCTCTAGGGTACAACTTTTGAAGCAACCAAAAATTCTTTTATGAAAACAAGATTCTCTACGCGTGTGTTTAGCAACTGAAGTTTCAGCACGAACCTGAGTGTCTCCACGTGAGAAAAGTGCTGACCCATGCAATGCAGGTAGGAAATGAGATTCACAATAGATGGGCCTAACTTCATCAAGATGTCTGCCGTCGACCCGAAATCCGTCTGATATCATCCTTGAACGAACTATCTGATATTTCATTTAACACGTTAGTTGCACCTTTTTATGCAATCGCTTAAAGTCTTAAATCAATAAGATTATATTTAAATGCTAATTTTCAAAGATTATACCTTCTTTCTCACTGTATCAACAGCCTTTGGAAGTATGCTCAAGCTTTCTAGATCGCCCTCTTCTTCAAATACTTTTTGCACATCTTTTCCAATGTCATCTAGAGCCTCTCCACGTTCAAACTGTGCATATATAAAACTATCAGGCCAACTGAAACTCAAACCTGGAGGCGGAAACAAAATTAACGCACCTTGCCACGTGAAGGATCGGTAAAGACGGATTCAATACGCTTTACAGCCAAGTCAGTCACTCTTTCTAAAATTTTCTCAGAAAGCATGGACAATTTGTACTCCTTCTTTTGTTTCCCAGCTTTCGCAGCCAATCTAATTTGAGGATCGATGTACTTAACAGCCTGTGAAGGCCACATATATATACACATAAATAAGACTACATATACTATTACACTGTGCTAGAAGATCCAACAAAGTTGTCAAACATACCTCTGGATGAGCTAGTCTCAGAGCAGCTGCTAGATCTTTCTCGGTGATTTCACGGGCTTGAACATCAATCATCATAGTTTTATCCCTTGTGCAGGCGTATATCAAATGAAGATCACTTAAGTTAAGCTACACAAGGTTTGACCACAAACCAAATTACAGGAAATGAGAAAGAGGCCACACAATCTATGAACTCAGGGAATTTACCAATACACAGTTTTTTTACCTCATCCATAGTTGGATTCACAACAATCTGCCCACCTATCCTTCCTAATCGGATGACTCCAATGGGTCCTCCCCATGGAACATCCGATAACATGAGCGCAGCCGATGCTGCATTAGCTGCAAGTATATCTGGATCCTGCTTCCCATCTGATGATAGAACACTTGCCATTATCTGCAACGTGAAAAATTTACAAAATGAAGATATTTACACATAAATTTATCTCCTAAATAATAATAATTAAAAAAAAAACTTCATACCTGAACCTCATGGTAGAACCCTGAAGGAAACAATGGTCTAATTGGCCTATCAATGAGCCGGCCGCATAACAGTTCCCGCTCTTTAGGTGCACCTTCTCTTCGCATATACGTAATTGGAATCAAACCTTGAGCGAATTGCTTCTCTTGATAATCAACCTGACAATATATACATAACAAAAGAGTTTCAAACATGTAGTACTCATAAACATCAATTTAAACACAACACCATGAAACCCATTACAGAAACAACTATTTAAATAACAAACTTCTCGTAAAAATACATATATCATAAAGGTACCAACTTTCTCTAGACCATTCCTCATAGATAATAGATTCGATTCAAAATCGTAGCTTCAAAATCGAAAATGGTGAAAAGAAGATTGTAACGTACAGTGAGCGGCAAGAAATCACGAGGCAAATCGGACTTAGCACAAGTAACAGTGGAGAGAATTTTAGTCTCGTCCATGCCCAGCACGACGGAACCATTTGCAAAGCGAGCGATCTTCCCCGTCTCGAGCGTGACCACGCGAGATCCGACTTCGAATTCCTCCTTAAACGATTCCAGAACTTTGATCCCTGCGGAGGATGCCGGCGAGCCTGACGGCGCTAAGCCCAAGCCGCCGGAGCAGATGGTGCGAAAACCCAAAGCACGCCATGCGAGGAAGTTCGGAAGAGAAGATGAGCTAGCTCGACTCACAATCGATGACATTACACATACACAGAGGGCTTAAGCGAAGGGTTTAACGCACCGGTGATAGTCACTGGAGCCGAGAGTAAGATCGAGAAGAAGGGTTTTAGCGATCCCGGTCCGGTTACGCTACAATCGAATTTTCTTAACATTTAACCGGTTTATTGCTATTCCCGCGAGAACCGTTTAGATTATTTCACTGGGCCCAAATTTAAACTTACAAAAGGCCCATTTCAATTATAGACCCAAACCGGATAGGCCCGGTCGAATGTACCAAATTTATAATTTACTCCGGTTTCGAATTGAAAAAGGAAAACGAAAACCCTACTAAAGGTTTTGTCTCTTTGTCTGGTTCAGATTTGTTCTTACAAATCACACAAACTCCATTGTCAGCAACTCAAGTTCTAAGCTTTGTGAGTGTCGTTTAAACTATCCTTGACTTCTTTTCTTGTAGAATACGTCTCTTTGTATGGTTACTGTGTTTGGCTTCAGTTTCTAAACCGCTTGTATCAGAAAGTGTGCTTCTTTGTTGAGACTAGAGTTCTTAGATTCGTGTAATAATGTTTTCTTTTCTTACTTATTACGTCTTGTCCCGATGCTTAGGGTTGAAACGTGCTGAAGGGTATCTTTCTTCTTAGGTTTTTAATATTAATCAGACACTGAACTATTTTTTTCTTTCTTTCTGTGCAGCTGATTCTCAAGATGCTACCAACTGATTCAAAGAAGGCCTTATCTTTCAAGCGATGTATCGAAGATGGAGACTTGGTTATCGTTTACGAAAGACACGATGTGATGAAACCAGTTAAAGTAAGCAAAAACGGTGTGCTTCAGAACCGTTTTGGATTTTATAAACACTCTGATTGGATCGGGAAGCCGTTAGGAACGAAAGTGTTGAGCAACAAGGGTAAATTTGTGTACCTGTTGGCTCCCACACCCGAGCTGTGGACGTTGGTGTTAAGCCACAGGACGCAGATTCTTTACATTGCGGATATCAGCTTTGTGGTGATGTATCTAGAAGTGGTACCTGGATGTGTTGTTCTTGAGTCAGGCACAGGAAGTGGTTCGCTTTCGACTTCACTTGCTCGTGCTGTGGCTCCAACTGGTCATGTGTATTCGTTTGATTTCCACGAGCAACGAGCTAGCTGTGCAAGGTAGGAGCTTTGTGTTATTTGTATCTGCCTCAAAAGGTCTATTGTTTATGTATCTTTTGCTTTGCAACAGGGAAGATTTTGAGCAGACGGGTATCAGTAGTTTAGTAACTGTGGAGGTTAGAGATATTCAAGGACAAGGGTTTCCTGAGAAACTATCTGGTTTGGCTGATTCGGTGTTTCTAGACCTTCCACAGCCTTGGCTCGCAGTTCCTTCTGCAGCAAAGATGTTAAAGGAGGATGGAGTTCTCTGCTCTTTCTCTCCTTGCATTGAGCAAGTACAACGCACTTGTGAGGTCCTCCGATCAGATTTCATTGGTAAGTTTATCCTCATTTTCTCAACATCTCTTTCTATTTTTTTCTGTGGAACTAAGTTCTTGTAAGGATCTTAGAGTGAAACCTCTTACTAATAATCAAATCCTAGGACTAAAAACATGTCATAAAAACATGTCATATAGACTAAAGTTATGTTCTTCTGTAGATAAGCTCCATTTACCTATAAACATTCCTTGTTAATTGTCATAAGCAGATGCGAGTTTCGTTTTGATCTTATACCTGTTTTTGGCTGTGATGTGTTTGGGTTTTGTAGAGATAAGAACGTTTGAGGTGCTTCTTAGAACATACGAAGTGAAGGAAATGAAAGTGGAGACTGCTGCTATGATTGGTGAGAGCCACGACGAGGTGGACAATGGAGGACCAAGACCAAGCAAGAGAAAGCACCTTTCAAACAACGGCGACTACGATGTTTCACAAGAAAACTCTTCTACTGCTGCTCCGGTGGTCATGGCTCGGCCATGTAGTGAGGCAAGAGGTCACACTGGCTACTTAACGTTCGCAAGACTCCAATGTCTCTCTTAAGTGCTTCATGATTTTATCACGATGTAACTTTTTATGTGTTGTGATTTTGATTGTTGTAATGCAACTTTTGAATTTCAATTTTGGTAATGACAAAGTCATAACTCTACTTCAGAAGCTTCTAATTTTCTAAATTATGAATTTAACCCAGTGTCTTTATGTAATTATTTAAAGCTGAGAATATATCATACAGTTCTCCTCAAAGCTTGGCAGAAACCAATGAGAAACACTACATTGAAGTTCTACAAAGTAAGAGCCAAACAAGTACTTCACAAATACTTGTGTCTGCACAAAGTTCCTGATGTTATATATAAGAAGTATCTCAAACTCCACCGCCTGTATAAGAAGTCCTTTACTACTACAATTATTGTAGACTCACTTATGCTCAGGCGAGATGAAATTTCGTTATGATAATAAGAACGTTCAGCCTAGGACCTTCTCATCTCCTTTGTTGTCTCACGAACCACCTCCAGAATCCGACAATACTCGAAGAACAAGCAAGACTGCTCACCTTCAAGACCACTCCTGCTTACTCTGTTACCACCAGCGAGGTTGTTGCAGGGGCTACCTCCAATCACTAGATCAAACCCACCAAACCGCTTCATCAACTCCTTGATTTTCTCGTTAGTTAACTCTTGCACGTCTGCAAACTCTATAAGGATGCCTTTCTGGTTAGTTTGCTCCCAGAAGTCCTTGAGGATGTTTCTGTTCACTGCTGAGATCTCCACCGAGACAACCGTTTTCATTGGAATTTGGAGACGGTGAAGCGCCACTTCTCCACCACCAATGCCCGTGAACAGTGATAGAACGTTGATACCATTTGGAAACAAGGGTTTCAGGACAGAGAGATGATATGCAACAGTATCTACCTGAAAACAAAAACCATTCAACCATAGGCAAAACGCACGATGAAAAGAACAAGAGCGATCAAGAACTATTCTAAATTCAAAACACCATAAGCCGAACTGCTGATACTATAACAGTTTCCTAACTATGAAACTTGGAACATGTGTAATGACGAAGTATAATCATGCAAATGCGAGGGTGAAAGCTACCTGAAAAGAGTTGCCCAGTGACTTCAAACGCTCGGTTCTACTCATGCCACCGCCTCGTGTATGGTTTCTTGGAAATCCAAGAAGAGTCTCCATTTCATCTGGTTCAAGTGGCGCAGCTTTGTTCTTTCCCACCCATACAAGATTCCACTTCCTGCACTGATCAATAACATACTTCTTCGCACTCTCAGGCGGTTCTCCAGTATGAGCCTCAAGGGCTAACCGGATCCTGTTTGTCAACTGAGCACTAGCATTCACTGTCAAGATGCAGTTCAGCTTCGTTCTCTTGTCCCATGTTGGCCACCATTTCTTGGTCAGCGGAAAGGCCTCGCTTATTGTGTACTTCGGAGGAGGCTGAACCTGATACCTGCCACTGATTGGAAGGTTGTGCACGTACCCTCTTTTCCTTGCTGCTGCACAAATGTACTTCGAGTCCACAAACTCCGGTAGAACGTCGTACAAGTGTCTCGAAATGGTGTCCCAAACACCTTTAGGTGCAAGAGCCACGTTCTCGTAGTAGAAAAATGGTGGCCCTTGAGCTATGGCTGGGAGAGATCTCTGTGTGATGAGTCCCGGCTCATTTGGAACCCCAAATCCTATCATTGGATTTGGCAGGCGAAGCGGCTCGTCATCAGCAGATGACAGAGACTCTCTTCTTGGCTCTACCCGCCTCTTTTTGACGTTATAACTAGGCTGCATACAGAAAATCCATGTTTCAGATCTAAAGAAAACGTAACACAAATATGTAATGTAACTAGACCGCAAAGTCACTAATTTTCACAAAACCAGCAACCTTTTCATGTACTTTTGAAACGAAACAATATATAACGGACTTAGGTTTAACCATACCTTTTGTTCTTCAGGGTCAGCATGAAACTCATCAAATTCTCGAGCAATCTGAGCGGCACAAATGAAGTCTGCGAGATCTGCAATGCTCACATTCCCTCCTGAAATTTTTAATCAGATAATTCTGCATAAGTGCCGAAAAGGAGACAAAATCTATATAATAGATATGTGAGAGAGATGTATATAAACATCTAACAAGAGTATCCATTACTAAACAAAATCAGACGCACAAACATCTAAGGGATACATCACATAAGCAAAGGCTAAGACTAAGATTTTACACTGATCAAATAGCATATACAAGTATGGCTTAACATAATCATGGTTTATGACACATCATCTGGAAGAAACGTAAAGAAGAAAGAACGCTTACCACATCTCTCAATAGCTAGAGAAGCTTCCAACTCCGAGAATCCCATGTTCTTCAAAGACCGCAATTGATTGCTGTTTTCAGAGGAGGAGTCCGACACTTTCTGTCATTGTATAAATAGATTTTTTTTTTTACAATGCAATTTACAAATCTGCAAGTAACAAAGCGAGACAATTGTACAATTGGTATATACCTCATCATCTGAGCTAAGAAAATCGGCATACTTCTCATCATCACTTTCAGACCAGTCAATGTCATCTTCTTCTTCTTTTATTGTAGGCGATATCTCTACCTATAAACCATGAACAAAACACAAGTTATATTACTAATGTCATGAGACAAATCTTTAAGGTACATTCTTAATGAGATGGTACCTTTGCATCAGTTACTGCAGAAGAGATGAGTGCATTTGCTATTTCTTCAACATTGTCTTCTCCTGCGATATAAGACAGATGTAAAGAATCACATAGAGAGTTTTACTTCTTAACCAAAGAGAGACAGAAAAGTAATTACCATGCTCATGAATAGCTTTGATAACTTTCTCCTCATCAAATCCCATCGCAAGGAAATGATCAATAGTCTTGGACTTGGAAGAACTAGGTTCACAGTTAACCTTCACAAAGAAGAATAATAACAGGAATGAGAAACACACAATCTAAAAAAAAGACAAGAACACATAAGCAAGAGAAAAGATCCAAACACTAGAAACTCACCGAGTTCTTGGAGATAGCATCAATAATCACCAAAGTATCTGCATTTGGTCCTGCAGAATTTATTAACAATCACATTATTAAAAAAAAAAAAAACAAATGTGGATCACATGCGAATACAAAGCAAGCCACACCATGTTCCTCGATTGCTCTAGCAATATTCTCAGCAGAGAATCCCATGTCAATCAGTGTAGCAAACACCTCATCGGAAGAAGGGGCTGCCGGTGGAGATGACTGAAGAGACGAAGACGGTGGAGATGACTGGTAGTTATCAATCTCGAAATCCAAATCATCATCGGTGTTCCAGTCAGCAGAATCTTGCGCCTGCATAAAGTTCAAAGCTTGATGAGAGTTCAGAATTGCCAGCAGTAAAATAAGAATGCAAGTTAATTGCAATGTACCATCGTTAAGGTGAAGAGACTAAGACTTGTAGTCAGAGTAAGGATCTTCGCTGTGAACCCTACAAAATTAGCATTGCAACTGCTAAAAATGAAAACTTTGTCTGGAGAAAGATCGAGTTTTGCTGATGAATCAGTGATAAAAGTGGTTCAGTGAGATATTAATGCATGGCCTCAAAGTTTACGAAAGACAGACAAGTGTTGAAAGGATCGAATTTTGAGAATAATTTGGCAGATCTTACGAGATTCTCTTCTGGGTTTTGTAAGAGCTTAATGGTTTTCGAAGAAAGAGAGAAACATAGAAGGCGAGATCGAGTTTTAACGGCGTTGAATGTAGGAAAGCTACAGAGATCGTGGACTAGAGTTAAAGGGTAAAATACCCAGAAAATTGGGGTTAAGACGAGACAGAGACTAAGACGAGACAGAGACGCAGAAACGCTCCCGATGCCAGCAAAAAGTCCGGTTTTCGCCGGTGAGAGAGTCGTGTTCCGCCGTTTGTTTGTCTACTAGCGAAGCATCGACATTGACAAGGATGATGAGCGAGCATGAAAACGATATGCTTGCTTTATTTTGATCCGCTCCGTTTTATTCGGGTAAAGCTCCGGATCCGGATCCGCTTAACAATTCTTTTTGGGTATCCATTTTCCATGGGCTTAATATATGGGCTACTTTGGTTAAATACTAAATGGGCTTTCTAGTGAACATAAGTTACTTTATCGTTTTATCTTTTGAAACTTTGAATATTGGCATGTGACTTTGATGTGACAAGGAGGTTGATAAGGATACGAATTAGGAATAACCATTTATAAACAAAAATAGTTTTTTTTTTTTTAAAAGGAGGTGTCTGGGCTATAGGCCCACCTAATCCCCCACACCCGGGACCAGTCGGCGCTAATACCTTATATGGCGTAAAGCATCCCGTGGCCGGGACTCGAACTCGTGAAGACGGACACCTCAGCTGAGATTCCTTTACCACCAGACCACGAGGTCCGGTTTTATAAATAAAAATTGTTTCCACAAAAGAGTGTATTTCGTACACGGTACTGGACTAAACCATCACACAAATTGGCATTACTCACAGAATTGCGTACAAGTCCGTGCATGTAAACATTGATATTAAAGTTGACTATTGAAAAACATTAGTAGATTATTTATTATTATACACGCTTACTGCAATACAAATACATTACATTATACATAAGAAAATGTAATAAACGTTACATCAGATCACGGGTTACGATTACATAATGGTGCAATTTTTCAAATGGTACGACTTAAACGAGTTGTTGGGCAAATACCCAGATTCTACAGACTGCTAGAAAATATTGTTCATGTGACTTACAAGCTACTAGTTACGATCTCTTCCGTGAATTGCTATCCAACCATTTTTCTTTCGTAAATTTTATAAATCAACAACAAAAATACATCTCTAATCGTATAGAGATTGCAACATTACCTACCACATACCTAAATATAGTCGAAGATAATGGAAAAAGAGGACAAGAAACCAGTTACACGACATAGAATCACTTGAAATTTATAATCACACTTTCAACTCCAAAAGCAAGATAAAATTAATAAAATAGTAACAGCTTTTCAGTAAATTTGGGGACCAATAGGCTTATCAAAGTCAACGCATGGGATGCATACACGTAGCAACGTGCTAATCTATACTCTATAGCAGGCTAGCAGCCTATAGTTTTCCACAATTCCACCTGGGGCTGCAATGCAAAGTGTATCATCTTCATCACGAGTTCAATTTCATACTTTGAGTCTTACTAATATACCCTAATCAAACCTTAATCCCCAGATGTTGTTCTATGTTTTTATTCTCTCTATACCAATAAAACAGTACCGAGCATCCTATTGTCATGCAGCTAGCTAATGGATTTGAACGGTCATGAGTTTGAGGTTAAAGGATTAATAGATTTTATTTTATAAGATTCAATGAACATCAATAGATTTAACCTAAATTACGCTGCTTAATTTATGGAACTCAAAATAAAAAAGATTATCTTATGATGAGGTTTACGTGACATGCCTGTGATTGTATGGCAACTTTTCTTGACTCTTCAAAAATCGTCTCTGCCTGATAAATGCGTTTTGGTTCTTGTGTAAACCGAAGAGTTCACCAAGACCAGCTCAGTACCTGAAAAGACCCGTGTTATGTTATAAAAGTATAAACGAAAGTTATCAGATGTTTCTAGCAACTAAAGTACTGCATACAGAGCTCATAGCCATTTAATGGGACTTCTAACTAATGCTAGAGAACACTAAGATGTTAGTAGCGTTCGACCTAAATTATACATAAGTAACACTGCATTATTCATGAACAATCAAAGCTAAACGGTAAGTAATGTTGTATGATGATTATTAAAGAATTCTGAGTAACACGCATTATTCAAGAACAAATCAAAGCCAAATCGCAAGTAAAGTGTGACGATGCGGTCAATAGAACAAGCTGATCAAGCAAGTAAACCCCATCAGCTTTTTGCCTCATTTTCCAATTAAAATATAGCAAATGAGTAGAACATGCTTGAAGAGCAAGAGAGTTCCAAAAGCTTTTGTCCTCATCTAACTGTTTAACTGTATTATAGTTTCATAACTCATCTATGTAACAGTGCTTTTCTCTACTTATAAATATGAACCTCGTGTCATCAGTTCCGCTTCATTCCAAATCTAAACACATTCTTCCTAGACACAAATTACTTTAACATACTAAAGATGTATAGACTAACCTTGAAATGTCTTGCCTTGAAACTTCTACTTTTAATCTCTTGTGACGCTAGACACAGTGTGTACTGGAGAGGAAACGGCAGGTCTATCGCTGAAGGGGGAAGTTCCGGAACATTCAATGTCCTTGACTATGGTGCAAAAGGTGACGGGACAAGTGATGACACAAAGGTGAATGAGCATTTGTATGGTTTAGCAGCATAGATAATGCAATCATACTGTCCAAAAAATAAAGATTTTGATGATCAATGTTCCTTTTAATACTGCAGGCTTTTGAAGATGCTTGGAATGAAGCTTGTAAGGTGGCAGCATCGACATTATTAGTTCCATCCGGTTCTACGTTCCTTGTTGGACCTGTCTCCTTCCTGGGAAAAGAGTGTAAAGAGAACATCGTGTTTCAGGTGAATTTTCAAGAAAAAAAAGAAGAAAAAAAAACAAATGTTATTCGAGCAACTTTAGTTATATAGTTGTGTATTTGGACATTGTGCAGTTAGATGGAAAGATCATAGCACCAACAAGTTCGAGTGCCTGGGGATCAGGTCTCTTGCAATGGATGGAATTCAAATCACTCACAGGAATCACTATAAAAGGAAAAGGGGTAATAGATGGACAAGGATCGGTATGGTGGAACAAGTCCCCTGACTATGATCCAGCAGATGACAAAGACATGGTATTACTAAATTCAATTTCCTTAGCTAAACAAAACTGGAAAATCAAGCTTACAATAACCCCTGCTTCTTGTACCTTTTTATTTGTGAAAGATAAAGGATCAAGAGGGCACCAAAATGCCAGGAACTAAACCAACAGTAAGTTTTATTTGATTTTGCCTCATGGATGGAGATGCCAATTAAAATCAACATGTAAAACTTAATCATTACCTTGGCTGGTATGTAGGCTTTGAGATTCTACGGGAGTAATGGTGTAATGGTTAATGGAATAACCATACAGAACAGCCCTCAGACCCACCTCAAGTTTGATAACTGCGTAAACATTCAAGTGTCTGACTTCACAACTTCATCTCCTGGAGATTCCCCAAACACAGATGGAATCCACCTACAAAACTCTCAAGACGCCGTTATTTACCGCAGTACACTGGCTTGTGGTAACTACAGATTTCAAACATACCCCATTTTGTTTAAATTATATATATATTACATGTCAACTCATTCTAAATTAGATACTACAAGTCAAATCGTCAAACATTTCCAGACTATGCTTCCTCTTGGAACTTGCCAAGATGAAGAACTAACAATTTCTTGCATTCTACAGGAGATGATTGTATATCAATTCAAACTGGATGCTCAAATATCTACATACACGATGTAGACTGTGGGCCTGGCCATGGAATTAGCATTGGAGGACTAGGAAAGGAGAACACAAAGGCCTGTGTTTCAAACATCACTGTCCGTGATGTCACGATGCATGAAACTACGAATGGTGTAAGAATAAAATCCTGGCAGGTAAATTCCCCTATACAAATATTTGCATAACAAAACAGAGGCAAAGACAACTCAAAGTAGCTTGCGATAACAGCTCAAAGATGCTGACAACTTTCTATTACGTTTAATGGTAGGGAGGGTCAGGGTCTGTAAAACAAGTAATGTTTTCAAATATACAAGTCAGCGAAGTAGCCCATCCGATTATAATAGATCAATATTACTGCGATGGTGGAGGATGCCACAATGAAACTTCAGCAGTCGCTGTATCAAACATAAACTACATAAACATAAAAGGTACCTACACAAAGGAACCTGTACACTTTGCATGCAGTGATAGCTTGCCATGCACAGGGATCTCACTGTCGACCATAGAGCTTAAGCCGGCCACAGATAAAGCAAGTTCAAGTGAGCCTTTCTGCTGGGAAGCACACGGTGAATTGAAAACTGAAACTCTTCCTCCAATTCAATGTTTGAAAACAGAAAAGTCTACAAGTCAGTCTTCCAATGATGCTTGCTGATATTAAAGCAAGATATAATGTACAATATTAAGATAGAATCATAGGAATCATACGAATAAAAAGGATTTATTCCCTTAGTGTCTAATACTAGTTTGTATTAAATCAAATGCATTAAAAATGTAGCATAATGCATATTAATGTATTGCCCTCTGTTATTGGAGTTATCGACCCATAACCTAACGAAAAATTTCGTCTGTGAGGCAACAATCTAATTATAACTTTTGGACCAGTTACGACAGAAAAAATCACAAGCAATATAATACTCCATAAAACAAGTTATATCATCTGAGAGATGCAGAGAAAATGTACGCTAAACAACATACAAAGCTTTATTTACCTAAGATTTCAACACAAGTAAAAAGTATTGCATTTTAGTTTGTAACAAAGATAAACCATGACATGGTAGAGCTTAGTGGGCAAGAACATTGTAAACGCAGTTCCCAAGCTCAAGCTAAAAGGCAAACATTATATAAGAGCACAAACAGACAATATAATGATATATTACTCCGGCAAAAAATATTCTGAAATAAATGATATGTGTTACAACCGTACATCCTGTTTGGGAGATTTGCATCACACAGTGTGATGTGCTCCTCTGGATTTAGAAAGGCAAAGATGTTTCTTGTCATTGTCTGCTCCCATTACCATTGTTGAATCCTGCAGCGGAAGATATGAAGAAAAAAGTTCACAACAAAAAGCCAAGAGAGCAAAAAATAATACCTCAAACTTAGAAATAACAATTTTACCCATATCCTATTCGAAGATGAAATGAGAATTGAGCGAGAATGACTCATCAACGTTTGCCAAAACCAACTCCTGCTTTCCTTTTTTGTCGTGCTTGTACTTTTTCAGGGCTTGGCAATCCAGTTTTTTCTTCGTACTTCTTTTCCAGGGCCTGCGGAACAAAACTTGTCAGGACTACTTAAACAATGATGTTCACCAGAGTCATTGCTATAGGTACAAAGAGTAACTTTATCCACGAACCATGATTTAACTAGAGGTTATCATAGCTTAAGGCTCTGTCTTACTACAGTTTTACTTACCTCTAGCTCTTCACGAATGCTGTCAAGAACTTCATCCGTCATTCTGTCGAAGAAGAGAACTCCCTGTAATTGACAGATCCTTCAATCATACCAAAACGAAAGCTTGCAAATGATAATAACATACAGCAACACGAAACTCCTCCATAAAAAGTAAGAATATACTAACGAGGATAGGGCCCATGAGTGAAAGAGGCCACTTTTCAGTGCCGAAACATCAAATACATAAGCTTTATCTATGGTTTCTTCTAGTTGTGTGTACATAAACACAACTAGAGCCATTGAACTGTCCACATATATATATATATATATATTGCTTTTTGTTTGATGTTCAATAAAGCAAAGATATCATATTTTGTCCAAAAAGTAAAGCAAAGATATCAAAATGAAAGTGGAGAAAGAACCTCAAGGTGATCGTATTCATGCTGAAAGATTCGTGCAGGTAAACGTGATAGACTGATTGAAAATCTTGCGCCAGTAATGTCCCTTGCGTCAATCTTGACAGATTGTGGTCGCTGAAAACCAAAAAACAATCACATAAAACCGTTATCCAAGAAAATGATGTGGAATATAGTAAGAGGAGTAATTCACTAGAGAAAGGTTAAACATACAACTACATCAGCATAGATCCCAGGGAAGGATAGGCACCCTTCGTTGAATGGTACTAATTTATCAGAATATTTATTGATTTTCGGATTCACAAGAACAATTTCTTCTCCTTCACCAGACACCCCAGCAGGATTAAACACCATGAGTTGAACATTGAGCCCCACTTGTGGTGCTGAGAGGCCGATGCCATCAGTTCTGCTCAACAGCAAATACTCACAGCGTCATTCTCAGTCTGCTTGTGTTATTTAAGTACAATGTTACTTTCATTATAGCTAAAAGAAATAACAAATATTCAATAACAATTCAAATTCTTGTGAACCCGTGTATAAGGACTTACTTGTACATAACATCAAACATAGCATCGGCCAAGTTCTTCAAATTCTCGTCAAAAACACCAATCCTCTTGTTCTTAGCCCGTAAGATAGGATCCGGATACTCAACGATCTTCAAAGGCGTCTCGAATTGAAGATCCGAAGCTAAAACATCATCACGAAAATTCCAAACAAGTTTCACTCAATCAAAAACTACTAGATGATGCTAGTTATGGAGTAATCACAAGCAATATCATCTCAAGGTGTAAAGAAGTTACCCGAAGCTATCTCAACTTCCTTGCGCGAGACCCGCTTTACTTCAGCTCGGACCGGAGATGTCAACGGACCGGTTCGTTTCGCGGCGGAGGAGGAGAACATGACGGTGGATTTGAGTCGACCATAGCCGGCGAAGAGATTCGTAGATCGGCGAGAGAAAACCGGTGATGATAAAAAGCGAGAGAGCGGTGGAGCTTGGAGGAAACAGTTACATACGGCCATGGCTAGAGTATTTTCGGCTGCTGGATTTTGTGTGGAGAGTAAAAAGCGAAGACTAAGGATTGAGTAGATAATTTTTGTAATACCGTTATTTATCAGGGACTAATACGCAATTTAAAGATTCCAAGGTAGCCACTTATAAATTATGTTAACTTTACTGTGGTGATAATTGAATAATAACAATAACTATTGTACCACATTGGTAAATTAATATTTCTATAATTAGATGAGAGCTGGAGAGACATTTTCTCTACGAAACTCGCGGCTTGCTCTACAGTAGATCCTTCTTCGAAAGGTAAACTTTCTTCTTCTTCTTCCTCCTCGATTCATATTCTCCTGTATCATCGTTTCTCAACATCTCTGATATATTCATTTTGTTTCGGTACTCATCTCCATCCTTAACAGATTGATCGATAGATGTTGGTTTTGGTTTGAGTATACAAGTTTTAACCTACGATTGTTTTCGAATTTTCTTTGTATCTGATATTGTGAAAGTTAAGATCCACTGATTATCGATGTTGTTACAATCTATAAGAATGGAGATTGTTTGGACTTTCTGATTATGTTGATGCAGATTTTGATTTAATCAATTTAATAAAGCTTTTCTTTATTGGTTTTGGTTTGGGTGTAGAGATAGGTAAAGGAAGATGGGGCTTAACTTTACGAAGCTGTTTAGCCGGCTTTTTGCCAAGAAAGAAATGAGGATTCTGATGGTAGGTCTTGATGCTGCTGGTAAGACCACTATCTTGTACAAGCTCAAGCTTGGCGAAATTGTCACCACCATCCCCACCATTGGTTAGTTTTTATGATTCCATAGTCTTTTTCAATGTGTATCTACATGCCTCTTACTTGTCTGTGTCTCCCAATAGGTCAGATTCTCTGTGGTTTTTTTATGTTGGAGAGGTTTTTTGTTTGCAGGATTCAATGTGGAGACTGTCGAGTACAAGAACATCAGTTTCACTGTTTGGGATGTGGGAGGTCAGGACAAGGTACACTTTCTATTTCTTTCCCTGAATCATCATAGTGTATTATTTCTTCTCTACATGACGTTTCTCAAGCTGCTCAACATGTCAGTGTTATCCTCAGCGTGACTAGGAGTCTAGTATTGATGTTTCGTTTAAATCCAGTTATATGTATCATCTAAACTCAATTGTAAAATGATTATTATCTACATTTTACGTGGTTATTTTATTTCCATGTCCACTGTTTAGGTGCGTTTTTGTCTTATTTTTTTTTCTTTACATTAAGAATGCGCCTTGTTTGGAAAAACAGATTCGTCCGCTGTGGAGGCACTACTTCCAGAACACTCAAGGTCTTATCTTCGTGGTTGATAGCAACGACAGGGACCGAGTTGTGGAGGCCAGGGATGAGCTACATCGCATGTTGAACGAGGTTAGCTTTTCTTTCTGGTTTAGTTTTGTATATGTAAGACAGAACACCTTTCTTTCCATACTCTTGATTTAATTAAACCCTGTTTGCAGGATGAACTGAGAGATGCTGTCCTTCTCGTGTTTGCAAACAAACAAGATCTTCCCAACGCAATGAATGCTGCAGAAATAACCGACAAGCTTGGACTTCACTCTCTTCGCCAGCGCCATTGGTAAAACTATCTTCGTTCTTGAATTTTGGCCTTCACGTGGTTAGATTGATTTCACTGTGGTGGAATGTAACTTTTATGCAATTTTCTTCAACAGGTACATTCAAAGCACATGTGCCACGTCTGGGGAAGGTCTTTATGAAGGCCTTGATTGGCTCTCCAACAACATCGCTAGCAAGGTAACTAACTAAATCAACCATTTCTTAAAACTACATAGGAATTCTTTTGCAAGTATGATTCACGGTGTTGTATACATGTTGCTCAAGTATGATTCATGAGTATTGATCAAAGCTTCATTTTGATATGAGTAGGCATGATGAACCTGTTGGAACACGTTTTTGCAACTTCAAAAAGACCATTAGTGATTGTGGAAAAGAGAATGAAGAAGAAGAAACAAGTATTGTGTCTGATGTTGTTTCAACGTTCCGTTGATGTCTATGACCTTTATGTGTGTAGCTTCTATAACTTACCTCTACTCTTTTTACCTGCTCAATGGATTTGTGATAGTTTTCGTAATTTTATCATTTCGTTTTTGTGTTTCCAAAATGTTTATGGATATTATGTAACAGATCCGACATTGGATATAACCATATAGTATTAAGACATAAGAGCTGAAAGATTACACATGGAATAATAGAACTTTTGTTTTGATGTTTTAGAGAATGGGACTAAGGCACTGCCCACACAAATTATACATCATGTGTGAATCATAAGAGTGTCTACTACAACTAGAGACGCACATACTAGATCAATCAAAAGAGTTTTGTTTGTCCTTTTTTTTCTCGACTTCTGTACTGCAACATAGGGTTTATTTGTCTCTCAAAAGCTTTGCGGGAACAGCAGACAATAAGAACACCGCGTGGCTTGTCTTGCTTTTGGAATCTAGTCATCAGCTGGATCTTGTGGACTTTCTTCAGCACTGCGTTTGATTATGATGACTGGGCATTCTGCATGCTTCACACAAAACTCACTCACCGTTCCAACAAATACCCTGCTCCATATAGTAACAAGTGTCAACTGATTAAACAATAGCCTGTGGTTTCAAACTCCAATAATATACGTAATGCAAGTACAGAGCCTTCTCCTCAACTTCTGTCAAACATAAGTCAGTTAAATGATATGATTATCTTGCAGTAAAATGTCTAATATACCATAGGCGGTCTTTTTTGATGCCTCCTAAACCCATAATGAAAACATCAACAGAAACTACTATTAGATTCTAGGGGTGAATCAATACCAAAAACACCAAACGACTAGTTTAAACGGGGTATAAAGCATAGAGAAATATGTTGTACGTACTTCTGGAATGGACCGAGACCACGACTTCCCACAACAAGAAAATCAGGCCTGACACGCCTCACTTCATGGCATATCACTTCCGTGGGATCACCTTTCCTGATCCAAGCCTCACACCCAACCTACAAGTTCCACAACTTACATGTATCAAAAGTTTTACTGCAGGTGGTTTACGAGATCATGATACAATTGAGGGATCATTGAGTAAGTAAAAGAAAAAGAGCCATTTTACCCCAATCTCATGACATTTATTAACGAAAAACTCAAGAAGGTGAAGTCCTTTAGCCTTGTTACGCTCCCTCATTTGCCGAAAATCATCAGGGGAAGCATATATGCTGTCTACGTCATCAAATCCTGGTTCCCAATGCATGCATGATCAATACAAATAACATCAGCTTCCTAACAATAATAACCTTGGCATATTGAAACTTCATGTATCAAAAGCTAGTCAAACTCGAGATTATTCGAACAAAGCCCTTAACAGCATAAACAAACCTCTAATGATCTACTCAAACCCTAAACAAATCAATCGTACATCATAGCTGAAAACATACAATCAAAACTATGCAGAGAAGCAAATCCAAGCATCGAGAAAGCTAAATAGACGGTGGTAAAGAAGAGAGAAATAACCGTCTTGGTCCTGGACTTGTGCGTGAAGCAATAGAAGCTTGAAGCCAGAGGTATTGGACCTAACGATCTTCTTCAGTGTCCACTCGAACGCCTTTTTGCTGCTAATCGACGCGTGCGGGTAGCCTTTGATCGTCGACTCGTTCACCGCCACCATCACTCGAGTCGGCTCGCTCTCCATTTCTGAAATCGTCGTTTTCTAGAGGAAGAAGGGCGGGGAAGAGGCAATCAAGCAGGGAGGAGGATGACCATGTCCTCTGAATATAGAAGAGGTATTTGTTTGTACACTGACGGCGCAAATTAGAACACGAAAGTACAATAATTCAGGAAGCTTGCTAAAATACGCAGGGTCGGTTACGAGCAGCCACGTCAAAAATCCTCGTCAGAGCTTTTAAAATGAGTCTCATATTTAGCCCACCAATAAAGGTTATTGATGAATAGGGCCCATTAAAGATTTCTAGGCCCATTAAAGATTCTTAGGATCTTTTGATTATTAATTGCTTCCCTTTCATTTTTACATGTCATGTTTTTTGATGGATAGAGCTTGAACTATATGAATCCAGCTTTATTTTGTTGAATGTACATTATCATATAACTTAACACATTACTATGGAATCGTTTATGTAGATTTATGTCATAAATTTAGTTTTTTTTATGCGATGTGGCTAGCTAACTATAATTAATAACTATAGAACAAACATATATATATATATACTAGGACTATGAAAAATCACATTATATATTCTCTAAAATATTGAAACTAAAAGATTCCTAAAAAGTTTATTTGATATAAATCATTGAATCCCAGTGAAGGAGACTCGACCAAATCCAAGATGACCAATCTGATACAACTCTAACCAAACTCTCTCTGCTTCAACTCTTGCACTTATTCTCGACTCATCATCTCCTCTACTCGACGACGACGTCGTTTTCTCCTCCTCCTTGGTTAAACTCCCATCTCTCTCCACCACAAACCGGTGATCATCATAACCTCCGCCGCCACAACATCCTACACTACCACCACCGCATTTCTCATCTCCCTCAAACTGAAGGTGATGATCAAACACATCTTCACCGTTGCTTTTCCTGCTCACGTGTAGCTTCCGCTTCTTCTTCTTATTATTACGGCCACCGCCGAGACATCGCCGTCCGATCATCCACGGGACCTTGACGAAAGTGAGAGTAAGAAAGTTTATGATCGCACATGGACAGCAACAAAGCGCTACACAATCAGCAATAGCAGCCGCCGCCCACGTCGACCGGCATCTCTTGCCAGAGCATTTGTCTTCATCACCGTGGTTGTAATGACGTTGTCGACGGCTATCTTTGTCGACGGCGTCGTTTTGACAGTGGGTCCCGCCGTTGTTTCTACGTGAAACTCGATGCGGGTTCTCCTCCATCAAAACTAGAAACAAAAAAAGAAAGAAGAGAAACAATGAGTTTTGTCACACTATGTTTATTATACATGCGATACATCAATACGTAGATATATGTATGGATGAAAGTTTTTTTTTAAATAAAAAGGGTTCTGCTTACAAGTTGATACGTATAGGAAATAGTAAAGAATGACGAAAACACAGAGAGAGAGGTGTAGGAAACAACAACTCGAGATTTTCCATGCACTTTCACTTAAATGACTCTCTCTAGACATGTTCAGGTTTTAGATTCACTACTTCCTCAACCTCTCTTTAAAGCGCGTGTATGCCACCACAATAAAATGTTTTAATGGTTACGAGTCCTTTTCTCAAATTTTGAATCAATTATCTTATGTCTATGAAAGGTATACGGTCTGTATAATTTGGTCTAGTGACTGGATTAGAGATCTGAAGGAGCGCGTGGCAATTTAAAAAAGGTTTTTGAATATGTTTTAATAAGGGAGCTCTTCTAGGGATATGTAAGGGCATGTTTATTGTAGGTCTTTTAATATGAGGTTCTTAGCTTTTCTAAGAGACGTTTCTTAACTTTTAACTAAGAAAAGTTAAGAACCGTCTCTTAAATAAGAGATCTAAGAGACGTCTCCTAACAGAAAATTAAAATAAAAACAAAAAAAAATATGAAATTATAAGTTAAGAACTCCGCCTAAGAGATCGTGGATAAACATGGCCTAATGACTTTAAGTGTTCTTTGTTTGCTTTGAGTTTTGTGGTGGCTTTGGTAGGTAATCTCATTATGTTTATGTTATATAGGCCATTTAGACTTGGATCAAAAAGTTGTAGTAGCATTGTTTACGTTTTACTCTACAAATAGTACTAATTTGTTATGTGAAACTAGTTTATGCCACAACGGAAAAGATGGAGATTGCTGTACCAGCCAAATTTTATGGTGACTAATATTATATTGATTAATGAGGAAAACATTAATCAATTAGTGTGATAACGTGGATGGTTAGTGGGAAGGATTCTCTTTCACGTGGACTGCCGGGTCTCATTATGGCCCAATTACGTGGCCTGTAATTAAATACAATTTTAGAAAGCAATAGAATATAACTAGAGTATTGTGCATGTATCAATACGACAATAGCCCTATAAAGTAATAGTCCTAGAAAGTCTATTAGGAATCTCCCTCAAATAATTACAGAATATATATTAACCTATTTAGATATATATATACTGCTTACTTAGATATTTATAAAGTTTTGACTCATGCAAATGTTGTAGGAATGCATTTTCTGTTTGATTTTTAGTAGTATGAAATGGTAATCAAATTTTAATTTCGTGTTTAGAGTAAACAAAAAAAATGTTGACAAAAAAAATGTAATAAAAAAAATCCCCCTGTTTATCGGAGTGGGACCTAGTACAGTTGTCCTTTCACTTGTAGGTGAATGTGCAAAATGGTGGGTAAATTTTAAAAAAATGTAATTTGCATGTTCATACGCTATACTGGTGTATATACCCACATGGCCATCACTATTACGAGCTAAATTTCGTTACAAATAGACATTTCATTCCAAAAAAAAAAACTCAAAATCGAAAAACTCCTTTCACACATGCAACTTAAAATATATATATATATATATATCCGATTAATCAAATACTCAGGATTTAAAATAAACATAAATATGAAATATCAGTGATGATACACTATATACAGCTAGTTAAGAACTTAAGAGCATGATTAAAGTTAATTAACTGGGGACGGGAGAAATTGGACGCCGCATGCATATATACATAACCTTAACCGAGATAATTCCTAAACAACTCAACATGAATCATGAGCAAAATGTAGAGAGTGCATGGGTTACCTTGGAGTATTCCTTAACTTTCTTTCTTTCCGGGTAGTATATAATTATTTACGCATATACAACGGATCAAAAGAAATATATTTTCAGTTGATTGTGTTGTGTATTGTAATAATCTTAAGATAGAAACTGTGGTAAACCCTCCAGATTTGGTATGAGGGGGTGTAATAGAAGAAACTGGAGGAGACTAAAACCCTCCAGAGAAAAAAAAACAAGGAGAAGGAGAAGAGTAATATGGAGAGGATGAAGAAAGATCACTGATCTTAGCAACTGCTCTATTTATATATGATTTTTTAATTATACAGTCTCTCTATATACTACATATATAATATCTTTTTTATACATATGCACATATATCCACGTGTACATAAAGAGTTAAACACCATTTTCTTCACATATACGACCACATAAATATATATATATATATACGACAAATAAGCTAGTATATACACATGTAAACTGTATTCTTATTTTAGTAAGTTTTTTTTTATAACCATGGGAAGGTTTCAGGCGGTAAACTCAGACTAATCCCTACGAGACCTTCCATCCGGGTACGCACGGTTCTTATTTTAGTAAGTTCCACGCAATATATAGTGAATTCAAAATTTTCGTATATATTTACGATTAGTTTCATCAGTTTTTGTATATTACGAATCATTCGGGTTGTTATGTAAGTTAAACCATTAGGTTGCATCTACTTTTATAAATAATATGAATATTAGTTTAGGCTTAAGATAACCAAAACTTAATTTTCTATTAGCTTTGATTAATTATTACACGAGAAATAGATCAATTCAAAGCCGAGAAAAGTGTGATATGTTCAAAGATTTAGTGATTCTGTTTATTGATAATCAAATTGATTTAAAAGCCGTATAACAAAATAACAATAATATAAGAGCAAAAAAAAACAATATTAGCAAGTTAGCAAGTAAATTCCAACGAGTCAACGACAACGGGTTTACATGTTTTGAAACAAAATAAATGATATAATTTCATTAGAAAAGTAGTATATGATTGATTTAGCTTTTTCGCATATACAATATGTATTTAATATCTTGTGTCTCATTTACTACTAATGAATGTTTATCATAAAACACTGAAATAATGTCCTCATTTTTCAGTGATCATGTCAGATGATAATGTCTGACCGTGACTAATGAAGAGCTTTTTACAATGATACGGTTACGTGATCGTGTTTGTAATTTTAAATCAAAATCTATATCATACTGATAAGAATATTCGTGATTTTGCATTAAGATAATCAATATATTTACATATGTATTTCTGAAAATAATTCGACTATACGTGCACAATATTATACTATTATATAGATGAAATCTAATAATCATATTAAGCATAGTTTGAAGTTTAATTTTTAGGGGCGGCTGAACCGTCTGATTGATGATAACGTAGATGAGTTTCCTTGAAGATCGAGGAACCTTGAGGAAAATAAGGAGCTGATAAATTGCATCGTGTGACTTGCTCGCTAACGAATTAACATAGTAAAATTAATTTCTTATTGATCTAATTAGACTATGCACTAATTTTCTGTGCTTTTCGACTCGACCTATTTTCAACTCTTATTATTTTAATTTAATTAATTAAAGTAAATCGAAATTTTCACATATTAAAAACCGGTTTGAATTGTGAAAAAATAAATAAAAAGCTTTTGAACGAATTTATAGAAAATATCGGAGTTTGGTGTTCGATGAGTCCCGAAGACAGAGAGAATCATCTCATGGGAACTCGGCCCAATTTTGTGTTGCTTTCCATGCATCTTTAAGTTTTTTTAAAACACTAACAAAAGAGGACAACAAATACCCAAATTAGAAATAATTATTTATTCTTTTTATTTCTTTTACCTTTTCTTTTATAAATGCGAGTGATAGTTAAATAAATCGGAACATTTCATTACTAAATTAATGACCAAAAGTATCTAAAATTATGCACTCAATTAGGTTGCGTTCAGTGATGGGTAAAAAGTACAACTGTATAACTATAAGAGTGACATGAAAAAAGTGACACTACGAGTAATATTTAAGTTTCTACGTTTCAGTGATGCATTTAATTGATGCGAGTAATATTTACGCAACTGCAGAGTTTTTTTTATAAGTACTGTACTATATTTGGTTTGATTTTAAAGCATTTTAATTACATTTTATATAATCATATAGGAGTAGTATCTATGCTTTTTTAAAAATAGCAGCGTCGTGCACGCCTTTTCCCCTCTGGTGTTGCTGCCTGTGGAGTGACACTTTGTCTATGAAAGACTGCACGTACATTCGATTTTGAGACAGTCACGTCCGCAACTGAGATGCTTTTTGTTGACGAGAAAAAAAAGAGAGAGAGGCAAGTCGCTTTTGCCGTCTGGCTACACACATCAGTCTTCTTCAGCAAATCATATGGTTCTAGTTATCACTGATTTTATGATGACGAATGTTATATAATGTACGTACGTCCCTGGACATACGAACTACTCCTTATTTTTTTTATTAAATGTCATAATAATTTTTTTTGTTATAAAATAAGTTTTTTTTTTAGTTTTCAATGCAAATTTTATTAATTTTATTCTGTAATTTATTTTTCTATTGGTTGAAATATAGTTATGTATATAGATAATTATATTTTATATAAAAATATACAAAATTAATTGTTTCATTAATCCGTGTGCAAAAATCTAAAATGATACTTATAATGAAACAGAAGAAATATCATTATTATATTTGTTGATTCGGGATATATGGTTGGTCGTGATCCTACTGACTAATCCCCAGGATGCGATAGCCAGATCTCATTGCTCGCAAAAGATGTAAGATACCTATGTCGTTTGGCCACATGCTAAAATAATTTGTAAAATAATTTGAATGTAATGAATTCGAATCCAAGATCTTTAAAGTCATTGTATGACGCTTGTACCACCCGCCACTAACCCATGTGGTTAATGAACTATTAATTCTTACATAACATCATTAGAATGTTGAGAAATCAGAAAACTAAACATATATAGAGATTTTAGTTTTCAATGATTCACATAATCACAGAATGAAAAGCAAAAACATATATTTCTTTTTTCTTCAAATGCATGCAGAATGGCTTTATCTGATCGTTATTGACTTATTGTAGCTACCCAAACTTGGAAGAGAAAAAAGATATTTTCTAATAATTTTTCAACGGATACCAACTCTACCGCCCTTTACAACAACCTCCCTCCAGATAAAAGAAAACTCATTCGTACAATTATAATGATTGTAATGATTATTGAGAGAAACCAAATTAAGGTAATGAAGCATGATATAAATAAAAAAAACAAGAGCAAACATAGCATTACTATCTTAAAGTTGTTCCTTTTAAATTTTAGCTAACTTTCATGATAGCAACTTCTTAGAGTTCTTGACATGAGATCAAAAAGCTTTTTATCTGATATTTGTAAATTAGGAGTAGAATCTTCTGCGTTTGCGTTTGCGGCTGAGTCGCCGCAAATCTTTTCTACTTGAACACCAATGTCTTTAGCAAGCTTTTCAGCACCATCTTTTGAAAGAATGGTGTCGAAACAAATGTATCTACCGAAAGCCGTTTTATCACCCAAACCTTCCCATAGATGTACATGAGCTTTGGCCAACCTGTTCACATCCATTGTTGCTAATAACCCGTTGCTATACATCTCTTTTGCTCCTGCATTAATAATAAAAAAAAAAACAAGGTCAAATTTTATTAGCTGTCTTTGTCTCTCTTTAGTTATGGACCACCCGTGAACTACCTAGACATGCCAATGGTATTTGTTTGCATATATAATAATAACATAACTCTTGGACGGTTATACAATTTAGATTCACATTCAGTATAAGGGTGTACCTTTGAGATAAGCCAAAGTTGAAGTGGAGTTATGATGGAAGAAGTCAGAACCAGTTATAAGAGCAGGACATATAGTGGCGAGCTTTAAACCTTTTGAATCTGCAATCCTCCACGCAGCTTTCTCAGCTTTCAGTTTTCCAAGTGCATACCAAAGCTATGGAATAAATGTCAAATGATATAATTAATTATGGTGGCTCAAAAGAGCATTGTCATATATATAATTAAAAACACATGAAAGTTGTGATTTTATTTTACCTTATTGTCGATGCAAAGTTGTTCATCACTCCAGCTTTCTTCATTGATAACAAAGTGATTTAGATCGTTATAGGATTTGTTTTGCAAAGCGCATGCTAAGAGAGACGATGTGAAGACACATTTTCTCACTGACCCTGTTCTTGTACATGCTTCTATTACATTCTCACTCACTTTTGCTTCTAACTCAGCCATTGATTTCTACAAAAAATCAAATGAAAATGAGTTGGATACATTTTGTTAGAGCTAGTAATTAGGAGAGATTTGGTAGATACTTTAAAAAGAAAAAAAAAATGAAACATCTTAATAGTAAATTTACAGAAATTGGTGGGTCCAATTTTGTTAAGAGTATTGATCTGACTGATATGATAACAACATGTGTGCTGTGTTCACTGAATCAGTGTTCTTGGTTCATACACGTTTCATGGAGTAGTTGCCGTAGATATAAAGGTATGGGTTACAACACACATCGTAGTCGAACTTATATCCCCCATAAATTAAAAAAAAAACTTTTATTGGATAGATGTCCTTATCAGTAGGTAGAGAATATGAATGCTGAGAGGGGTGTCACACTTAACTCTCAAAACAAGTGGAACCTACAATTAAGCACTATATATATATATAACTCTCTTCTTAATCAGGTGGTTGAGCGAGGTTGAATATTGTGAAAATGTCAACAATAAAAAAAATGAAATCACTAAAAAAAATCTAAAATAAAGTGGCATCTTTGTAATCAATTAAAAAGAGAAGCGTTTAGATTTCACAATGCAGGTGACTATCAACTCAAATCTTATGTATCTTGGTAGCAAAGAGCTATCAGTGTCATTTGGTTTTGATGATGAATTTTTTTTCAACAAAAAAGAGAAAACAAGCAAGGAGACAAAAAGATATAGAAAAAAAAGAAAAGTATTCTAAGGCATTGAATTTTATGGTTGAAAATAAGTAGGCTACTCAACAAACATTCAGAAAAAAGGAAAAAAAATGAAAGGTACTAGCTAAGTACCAACCTCAACTCATAACTACTTCAATAACAAGAAAGCAGAGCCACTCAAAAAGTGTTCTAGAAACAAAACAAGAGGATCTATTTTTGCTTTTTGACACATTCTCATTTTCACACCTGACACCTACGCCACATTAGTTTGTGTTTAGACAAAGAGATTTAAAAAAAAAGAGAAGTTAAGATCATGCAGAAAACACATGTAACTCTTCCATGTTTATATGCAACTTTCCATGGAACGTAATATGTCGATGTACATGCCATGTTATGAACTTGTATGTACATTAGTATACAGACATACGTGTAAACAAGAAGCTGATGATACATACAATGTGATTTTGGTGCTTTAAAGTGAATGATATTAATGATGATATTGAAACGTACCGAATAACCAGAGATTCCAGCTGGATCTACAAATGCTGCGGTGTGGAAGACGCCAGCACAACCATCGAACGCTTTAACTAAACTCTCGGTCTCTGTTAACCGTGACACTACCGACGTAATCCTGTTGCTAAACGACGCCGTTTCAGCGTCTGCTTCTATCTCGCTCACTTTCTCTTTGTCCTCTGCATTTCACATCAAAAAACCTTTATAAAAATTTACTTTTATTTTATTTAGTCTTTAAATTCATTTTTAGAAATTATCATTAATTGGTTTCAAAGATAATTAGCAAAGAAGGAAACGTAATCAAACCTTAATTACTTTTCAAGTTACCTGGACAGTCAACGACGATTCTCACGGAGTAACCATGAACAAGAAGCCGCTTAACGATGGCCCGACCAAGGTAAGAAACGCCGCCGGTAACACAGACCAACCTGTTTCCACCGTCGGAATCAAGATCCGTCGCACTTCTCCATTTACCACCTCCTGACCCTCTGAATCCGTCGTCGTCTCTCCTCCTCTGCACAGCGGCGCACATGAACTCTTTCAGCTCAGCCGAGTACCTCTCCGCCGCACGTACAATCCTCATAGTCGTGAGTACAAAAAAGAAAGCTAAACAAAAAGTTTTAAGATTGTTTTGTTTAACTTCTTTGTTCACTGCCTTTTGCTTCTAATGGTTATGAGTTCAGAGAGAGATACACAAAGGAATTAAAAACGATTAAAGATGATGTATATATATAGCGAGAGCAAGAGCAAGAGCAAGAGCAAGAGCCAGAGGTCTCGTGACACATCACATTCACACGATATATGCTTCCAAGAAAGACTGTAATAAAAGCAGCTTATCAGGCTCGGCTTCAGCTTTACAACGGCTTTCCTATTTTTTTTTCTTGTCTAACACTTTTTTTCTAAATACGTTTAAAACGGCTTCCGTATGTATATACGATCCCATTATGTAGAATCGCAACTAATAAATACGTTACAAAAATAAAACTCTACATCTGATGGTTATAGTATTAGATTTTGGGTTTCCTATCTTTTACTAGAAGATATAAATGATAGAAAGTACTGTGCATTTATATTAAGAAAAATAATGGAACATCTGATATGCTTTTTAATTGATTCACTACTAGGATGGAATATATTTTGGCAGTTTGAAAACTTGATAGTTAGTCCTTTTTTTTGTAATCCAGTTTTCGAGCTGTCAGCTGTCAATAGTTTATCAAGCTGCCAAAATACATTTTTAGTTTTTCAATTTATATTTTATTGGAGTATAAACAAGATATTGTAATTGTGAAGTTTTAATATATAAGTTTGCAAAAAATAATGTACTTTTTAAGACTTTTTCGCATTAGTATTATAAATAGTCATATACTTACATTATTATAATAAACATATATATATATATATATATATATATATATATATATATATATATATATATATTATTTATAAAGTGATTTTTAGTTCTAATATCCCAGATAAAAATTAAAATGGCTAAAGTCTATGTTATTTTAATGAATTATATATATAATTTATTATACAATTAAAAACAATTTTGTATCAATAATATTAGATTCTTTAACATAAGACAATTCTTATATATCGTGTTGTTATTTTAAAATAATATTTTTATATTATAAAAGTTAAAAATTAAGATATAAATAAATTATAATTAAATGTTAAGCAAGCAAAAATATTTATAATAATTTATGAAATATTTCTAATATATGTGAGTGTTTGTAAAATCTAACACAATAAAGCATATCTATTTCAGTGAAAAACTTTGTTATATATAAATAATTTGATGTTTGATTAAAAATATTAAAAAAAAATTAAAACATAAATATTAACTTGTTATGCTTACTTTTGAATTAATAAAATAGAAACTAATAAATATTCATAAAAATAATCACGTTAAAACTAAACTAAATTAATTATTAGTAGTTGTGGCTTAAAATTGAATTGACCATGCCGTAATACATGACTGATTATTTTGCATCCACTTGGTTTCTGTCCAAACTGATGATTAGTTAGATGTATTATTAAGGTCAAACTAGTTGGATAATATGACAACTAATTGAACTAAGACAAATTAACTAAATGTTGGTAAACTAAGTTAAATTAAAAATATCAAAATATCATCATTTGGGTAAATTGCTAGTGATATATATAAATATAATATGATGCCAGAGCGTAAAATAACACTCTTACTCTTTTATTTTAAAACAGACAAATCTTACTTAAAAACAGATAAATCTTGACCCATTATTTTCTCGATTACAATTTTTTTCTGTATTTGGTGATTTTAAATACACGTTTGTTATAGCATTATTTATCAACGGGTTATTATGGGACGTTCACGGTTTTTGTTTGCGACTTTTGTTTATAAGCGAAAGTAAACTATACATCACATTTTCACCAACTCTTGTTACTCTATGTGTAACGTCCCGACCGCCCACGGTTAATGGGCCACCCACGCCCGTTTTTTCGGCCCGTGGACCCCATTCCGTTCCAACAGTCGGTGCGTTATTTTTTTACGAGGCTCTAAATCATTGTTTACTAACCCTGCAATCACCACCCGACCTTTTCCCGTGTTTTGGCTTCACTCACACGGTATCGCGAATCACTTTCCGATAGGTCACCCATTCTTTCACTACCCCAGCATAAGCACGTTTAACCTTGGAGTTCTAAACGGATGTGTGACGAAAAAAGTAAGTCAACTTTGGTGACATATGTAGTCAAATCAATTCTATTAAGATTTTCCACATATCACAACTCGGGATATTACACTATGGGTTACTGTTAAAACCTAAAAAGCGTAAAAATATACCAATATTTTTTTTGTAACAATATATACAAATACTTTTTCGGACGAAAATGTCAAATCTTACAAACCTCCTGTGTTTAAACCACAAAATCCTGTGACTTCCTTATTTGTCACCAACTCTTGTCACTTTACGAGTCACTATTTCTTTTGCTTTTAAAGGGCTAATCTATTGCTCTTGCTCTTGCTCAGAAGGTCTCGTTGGGCCAAAAAGAAAAAAAAGGCAAAATCTAATGCTAATGAAATCATTAAAGCTATTCCACGATAAGTTTCGTAATTCTAATAAGGAAATTAATTGTTATCGGTTAACGTATAGAGTAAACCTAATACCACCATTGGCAATAGTGATGAATATATATGTTCTAAAGTTCATCCACAGTGTTCATGATCTCGCAGGGAACTGAATCATACAATTATACTATCCACAATCTAAACATATACTACTAATAAGCATGTACTATCGGTTGATTATTGTAGTGGTCAACTTCCTAAGCCCAATCTAGGTCAAACAATTAAAACGAGTGAGTAAAAAACGAAGAATGCCAGACGAGACGAGTACTAGGTCAATTTGGGCCAACTTTTATATGCTCTGACTACGAATTTACGACTGGTGGGTGGCTGATGGTCAAACAATATATCGCATTTTTTTTTTTTATGAACATTGTCACCTCAGTTTATTCCAATATATATATATATATATATATATATATATAATATTTCTTTTGCACCCAAAGTTTACTTTTGTATTACGTTGATTTAATGCATATTCATATATTAATGAGATTAGAGTTTTAATCAGTAACCGGGACCGGGCATACTTACCTATTTTGTGATATACATAAAAAAATATTTTAGATATCTTATTTCATATCCAAGATCTAACGGTTCACGATGCTTAAGATTATTTTTTATTTTATTTTCAGTTAATTTAATAATTATATTTGTATAAATATAGAAAAATATTTAATATACTATAAAATAGAAAATAATTAAAACAAAAATGTGATTATTTTCATTATATTATAGGTTACTATTGTATTTTAGTCAATGTCATTAAGAAAGCTGTCCCACAAATCTAAACTTTACAAAAAAGACATATCTGTAATGAATAAATGGTAGCATATACCCTTAAATCTAAATAAAAATATGTAACCATACTACGTTAAATAAGTTCAAAAAAAAAACGTAGTATTACTACGTTAAATGCTGTTATTTATAAGGAAAGAAAAACTACTAGAAAAAATGACGTGGCAACGGACAGATGGGGTTAATCAGCTCGGCTTGAATAATTCGGCTGAGAGGAGAAGCGCGAAGATTTTGGCAGCACGTGTGGAATGACGAGCAGACACGCACGTGATTTTTGTTTTCTCAACCGTACTTCCCATTTATTTTGTCCGAAATTGAGATGGTTGGTTGATAACGAGCACGTAAGTAATTGTGCTTACGTGGAAGTCTCTGGTTGGTACGTTTTAACAAACTCTAGAACATGGTTTTAATCGGCGAGCCAACTCGGGTTAGTTCCGTCCAATTTTGTCACGGAAAAGACCACAATTATATCATTGTGTCGTGTGGTCTCTCTACGAAGGTTGTAGTCACGTTTTATAAAAAAAGCAGTCGTAAGATTTCGTTTTCTAATGTATTTATTTTTTTATCGGCTGGGTCCATTGGCCTATACTGTTTTCCCGTGGTGAGGAGAGGAACTCGTACCCCAATCAAAGTCGGTTCTTAGCTATTCAAGTCAGCATTAATCATTTTTCGGCGACAAAAAAAACGTTAATGGGCTTTAATCAATTTTAGTGGGCTTGATGTTATGAGCCTTTTCTCTCAACGATGCGCTTTGTTCAAATTTCAGCTTCTCTACTCGTCGTCTGAGCTGGGGGGAGGCAAAAGACAGGAGATACTCAAGAGGAAGGAAGAAGGGATGTCTGTTGAACCAACATTCTAGTACGTCGTTTACTTTAGTTCGTACCTTACAAAAGCTTTACAGCAGACTTTGCTCACTATGTTTCATAAAGTCAATGCTGATATAGCAACTGCTCGAAGACTCATTCACCCTAGGGATGTTAAAATGGGCTGGAAGCCCGCGGGCTTAAACGGGCTTAGTATAAACGGGCAGACCCATGACCCTTTTATTAGCATATAAAAATAAACGGGTTTACACGGATCCGCCCGTTTAGGCACATCTCGTTAGTGGGCATACCCGTTAAATAAAAGGGTACCCGTTTAGGTCCGTTTATGATTTTTTAAATATATTTAAATGGAATTTAAAGAATTATATAATTTGTTTTTTTGAAAAAAAAATAGTTATATTATATATAGTTTGTATTTTTTTCTGAAAAAAATTTATGTTATAATTGTGTTTAAAATCTACTAGAATTTGTTGATATTTTATGATATTATGAATGATTAATATTTAATCAAAAGTAAAGTATTTTTATCTTTTTTCAAATTTTGATTTATTTTGAATTTCTATTTATTATAAAGTTTTGAAATCAAATAAAAAGCTATTAAAATTTATCTTAAAATATGCAAAAAATTATTGACAAAAAATAGAATTCACAAAAAAAAAAATTGTAAACGGGCCTAAACGGGCTATACGGGCAATTTTAAATTAAACGGGTTTAAACTAAACGGGTCTAAATGGGTACGGGTTATAAACGGGTTTAAATTTACAGGGTCGATAATGGGTAGGGTCTAAATGAGCAGGGCCTAAACGGGCTTGGGTAACCCATTTTAACATCCCTAATTCACCCACATAAGGTCTCTCCCTCTCTCTCTTTCAGTTCTTGATTTTTGCTCCTCCTCCATTCTTTCTTTCTTTCTATTGTCTGATTAAAAATGTAACATAACAGATTAGGTGATCTAACTCTTAAAATGATGCAATCTTTTCTTTTTATTATTTCTTACAGTTCTTCTTGTGTCCCCTCGAAGCCTCTGGTCACACTTGATTATGGAAAAAGTAAGCATAAAACCAACGATTACTTAGAGAGAATCTGTGTGTACTTTCATTGTAGGAGACGTTGAAGGAGGTTGTGACCGAGAATCGCCTTTGGTAAAATACATTTTTATCCGTTGAAAGGTTAATGAAAAGATGTTTTACCTTGCTTCGAGTCAAAAGGTTGTCAATTTTTCTCTCCACAATTTCTTACCTTTTTTTTTTATTCACACAGGAACATAAATAAACATAGAACATACTAACAAACGATGTAAAGTATCAAGTATATATAGCAACATCATAAACCAAACATAGGCGGCCAAAGGACAACGCGAAAACAACACTGTAGTAGTAGTAGTATTACTAGTAGCTGTCACATAATATATAAACCTGTCAAATAAATTACACCCAATAATCATATCACACAAATCTCTCTTTCTTCTTTGTCTTGAAAAGGGAATTTGGGTTTTTTTTTACTCAAGATATCCCCAGTTTCGTCATCCCTGAGCTTCTGTTTTGTTGTCTCGACATAACTTAACGAGACTCAATCGTTTCTCTGTGTTAATGTGTTTAACTGATTCTCTATCTGCATAGAATAACAAACAAATGATTTTACATCTCTGTAATAAGATTTTACATCTCAAGAGCTAATGATAGCGAATGACGTTTAGCTCATGATCTCAAAATCAATATAATTTAATGTGGGGGGACTCTTTCTAGAAAAAAAGTGAGAAGCACAAACCTGCCCATTTCTCTGCTTCTGTTTCTTTAGTTCTTCTGTTTGGCTCAAAACGCTTCAACAATCAATCAAAGATGAAAATAAAAAGTAATTCAGTGTTGATGTTAAGAATATGAGACGCGTTTTTAGTTTTGGTCACGTTGGTAAGAACATAGAATCCCCTTGAGACGTTTCATAATTAACTTCATGATCAGTAGTAGACTACTACTAGTAGTAATCAGAGTAATTCTAGTTAAAGGAAAAGGTGTATTTATATATACCTTTGTTGCAGTAGCATGAGTTGGGTCTGAAGTTCTCTCTCCCGTTGAGTTGCAGGCACCATCTAAACGATAAATATGATATCAAATTCGAGTTGATATAATATTATTTTATTTGAAAGCGTTTTTGTTGTTGTCTCTTATTCGTTTACCTGCAGTAGCTCATCCACGCTTGTCTCTGGTGATCCAGGTTGCTGCTTGACTACGAAATTGATGGGTAAAAAAATGACTCAGAACATTTATGTTGAATTCTTCAACAAAAAAGGAGAGATAAGATCCTAGAGAAATAAATCTATAGATGAAAATTTCTGTAGTACCAGAGGTTTGCTCCAAGTGTTTTATCAGTCTCAAAATCTCTTCCTGCCAAGACACGGGTATTTTTTTAACTAACGACTGTAAAAGTGATTTTCTCTTATGGTTTTGAAATTTACCCGCTGCATGGTGTTTTGCTGCAAAAGCGACTGAACTGATGGGAGGATTGAGGCGGTCGTAAGAGAGATCGGGCTGCTTGAACCACCACTAAATGGTGTGAATGTAGAGTTTGTAGATCCCTAATTATACCCAAAACGGAAACACATCTTCAGTTTTTATAAAGACAAATCAACTATTCCCCACACTGGTCTTTCATGTTTCTAAACACTTTGTTTAAAGACCATAATAGCTTCAACGAACATGAATAAGCATATGAAGTTTATAGACTACGGTACTTGTCATACCTTGGGACTCAGATCTGCTGATGTGACCTTGAAGCGTCCCTTGTGCTCCACATGCGGGGAATCTGACATCTCGTCCGCTGCATAATCGTATTCGAATTGAAGACTATACAAGAATTATATGTACACTATACTGAGCGGATGGGAGGTTAATTACCAGAATCCCTCTTTGTGCGGTACAATGATCCGCTGTAGCTCCGGTCGCTCTGATATCTACGCTGTTGAAACTCCCTATACAGACGTACGTCAAGTAACCTTTAAAATTAACTTACCATTCAATAATAAAAGCTTCAAAGTCAAAGACGCATGTCAAGATACTTTTTGAGAATGCTAACCTGTCAACTTCCGATGAGGTTCTTTTTGGAGAGAAAGTACTCTCTGGTATAATTGAACCACTCGAATATTTTTTTTGTTCAGAAATGACATGACGTGGTAAAGAAGAGTTTTGTGTTGCAGGGTCCTCTTCTTTCGTGGTGTGGGCCAGAGATCCAATAGAAGCCTTTGTTAAATGCTGGTGTCCAGAACTCATTAGGCTTGCATCTTTCCAATCAGGAGTAGTTGCACTATCCTCCTCCTCGCCGACATCAAAGCAGCCTCTGGATCATAGGACAGGTAATAAAAGTTCAATCCTTCGTTCAGAACTTAGAAACGTTGTAGCCATAGAATACTAAACAGAAGGGATGCTTATGGAGCACATTTCTCAAACTGCAATACTACTCAATGAAAACACATCATGCGTGCCAGTGCCTAGAGTTTGATTGGATAAAATCCATATCAACAGAAGCAAGGAAAAATTCTAGAGAACGGGAAGTACTTGAGTGCTTGAAGAGGTTTGATTGGAAACGAGGCGAAAGAACTCTCCAAATCATGTATGTCGTTTAATTCGTCCTGAAAAGAAGAAGAGAACAAAGAAATACATGTTGAATTGACATCGTGCGGCAGATGATCAGAGTTTAAAGAATCGTTTCAAATAATACATCCTGACTGGGAGTTGTTTCTGAGCTGCTACCCCTTTCAGGGGAAAGAGCAGATTCGTCCTGCCTTTCACATTGCTTTCTGTTGAAATCAGGCTCCTCAGCATGTGAACTATCATCATCTGAAATCTACACGGCCAGAAAATTAGTCTCTTACCTTGTATAATTACTTTGGCTAGAAAGGTGCTAAACTTACAAGGGCAGCCTGACTCTTCAGGTCCTCGAGATTGAAATTCCAAGCGCTTATTCCCCTTATGTATTCTTGCTGCAGAGAAATAGGAAGTCTTTATAAGATGTGCATAATTAAAACACACAGCCACACTCGACTACAAGAAGATGTTTGGACTTCTCATGCTAAAAAGTAGCAGCTTAGAGACATTATGCAGAATATTCTCAACAGATTGGTGAAAAATTTGTTTCCTAATCCTTGCCTGTGATAGGTGTGCTTCGTACTCAGACTTGTTCTGCATAAGAAGATCAGCTTCCTTTGACTGAAAGGAAAAGTTCACATATCAATCAAGCTTTTTCAGAATTTTTTTTTCCTAGCAAAAGACAGAATAAGTTTAAGGGATGGGCCAGACCTTTATCGTTCTATAGCGTTCACCTAATGGAGGAAGACCATTTAGAATTGTTTTAGCCAGGTAATCAGGTGGGCGCGCTTGTTTGAAAAAAGGGTGCTTTAAAAGCTTTTCTGAAGTTGGGCGCTTCTTTGGGTCCTTTACTAGGCATGTTCCCACCATCTCTTTGAAAGCCTGTTAAGGCCAAGCAACCATTAAGGTGGAAAGAAAATACAAGAAACTAGAATAATACAGAAAAAACTGTCACCACTCACGCACTTTTGAAAATCTTTTGTCTCTCTCGTAGTCAAGTCCAGGAGGTGCATTTTGTAAGGTCATCAGCAAAACCTACCAGTGATGATTAACACAGATAGAAGATACATGAACTGAGTACCAGAGAGTAGTGAAGATCAATAACAAATCAAATGGCATCATTATAACTTTACTTTCATTGGCGGATACTTGGAAAATGGAGCATGACCATGTGCCAGTTCAAGTGCCGTTATTCCAAATGACCATACATCTGCTCTGTGACAGTGAAGAAATGTAACAGACAATAAACCTGAGTGCTATGGTAGGGAAGCAATGTTTTAGCGTAAAAGCAGAGTTAATTATTTCTAGAGTCTCAACTTACTTAAAATCATATCCATGTAGCTGCTGCATGACTTCAGGAGCCATCCTATGCAGATACAAGCACAAAATCAGAAATTCTGTCAAAGATGTATCCACATATACCTAGTTACCTACAGAACATGGCATTACTAAAGCTGAAAAAGGTTACCAGCATGGAGTTCCAACGAATGTATTTCTGGAACGTTGTCTATCTCCGGTATCGAACATGCAAGCTGACACTCCAAAGTCTGCTAGCTTAACGACACCATTGGAGTCCAATAGTATATTTCCAGCCTGCAAAGGAAGCCATGCGTATTAGTAATAACGATAATACCTTCATCTCAGTAACATAGAATTAATGGGAGGATTACTATAAGAGATAAATAAGCAGTCCTACACTAAAGTGGAAAATCTGAAACCATATACCTTCACATCCCTATGTATATGTCCATGAGCATGAAGATATACAAGAGCTCTCAGAGTCTCACGGAGTAAAGTGGCGATAACAGGTTCCTCAAATCCGTCTTGATAAGAAGACTTTATTATATGGAGACAGGATCCTCCCGCCATATAAGGCATCACAACCCATAGCTGGTGCCCAGCGGTAAATGAGCAATGAGCTTGTAACACATTTGGATGGTTGATCAGACTCATTGTTTGCACCTCTCTGCGGATCCCATCCTACAAGAAGTTCAATTTCTATTCATTCAGAGTAAAGGAGTCTAAAACATCTGTGTTGCTCACAAGTTACAACTGCATCTAATTCTTTACATCTAGCTTAAGCTCGTGAAACTTTAACAATAAAAAGAAAGGACTAGAATATTAAGGTCGAAACATGCAACTACATTGACAAATTCATTAGGTGTTCTACTCTACAATTGGACTCACAAGCATCAAAGCATGAAACAGGAAAACAAAGGCAGAACACTATAACTTTGTCTGCAATAAGTAAGACCAGAAATGTACACTGACAAAAGACAGCAAACCGTTCTTTCATATTTAAGAATAAGAATGGAAATAGAGTGCATACCAGATCGTTGTTGCACTTTTCAAGATCAAGAACCTTGATAGCAACTACCTCGTTAAGCGGTATGCACAAAGCTTTGTGCACAGTCGCACTGACACCATCTCCAATTTCTTCTTGTAACTTGTAGTCTTTTGCTTTGAGAGGAAATTTTTTCTCTGACATAATTATTTTGTTATCTTTTTAAAAGCATATGCTATACACCTTTGACAACGTAGTAACCTTCAAAATTTTACAAGAGAGGTCCAATCTGTGTGTGGTTTCTTCCAATTCACCAGCATTTTACACTTCTTAGACGCAGAGATATCAACAATGTCATACCACCAAAATATTTACCTGCGCAAATGCAATTCGAAAGAACAAATCAGAAACCTATAGCTACAAAATGATAAGGTCGTCGTCTCTTCACTCGTTTTCGATGGCAAACAACAATAGAGTTCGATCTACACCACACAATTGGTCATCACCATATCTCTCAATCGGAATCGAGAGATTGAATAACACTAAAACTACGTAGAGGTTATAAAGAGAAAATCAATCTGTGAATCTTCCGATAACTCTTACCATTACCGAAACGAATTCGAGAGAAACAAATCTGGGAGAAGAAACAACGCTGACCTTAAGTCAAGTCAACGGAGGCGTTGCTTAAGCTGACTTCTCCTGCTGACGATTCTCCTAACACGCAGAAACAAAGGAGAGGTAGACGCCGCCGTCAATTACGGCGAAAGCGGCGGCGGAGCTTGATGATAAGCGATCGATCTGCTAAGAGAATGAATTATTTGAAATCGTTAGCACGAGAGAGGCTAGAATCTCTCTCGCGTTCTCGTCTTCGTTGTCGACTTCTCTCCTCCTCTTGTGTTGCTTTTCTGTCGTCAGGTTTTTGCTTAGCAGAAGGAATCTCGAGGGGAAGCTAAGAGAAACGGTTACGAAAACCCGGTTTTAAACTGTGTACCGATTTTGGATCAAATAACGTAATTGGTTGAATTTGACTAGAGAACCGGCAAGTGATCCATCCGGTTAGATTTAAGTTGGATAATTTTATGATGGGAGAATTGTTTTATTTTCTTGTAAAAAATGGGAGAATCGTTAACATTTTATAATACTCCCTCCCTTTTTTTATATTTAACGTTCTATGATTATCTACATAGATTAAGAAAAATTTAATTTTTTATCATTTTCTAAACAAAAACATCATTAATTATTTATCTAACCACAATTCAACCAATAATAAAATAGAAACTATAATATCATTGGTCATCTAACATTAATTACTAAAAAATTTTATATAGAAAATTGAAAACGTCAAATAATTTGAAACAAAAAATTTCCCTTAAAACGTCAATTATAAAAAAACGGAGGGAGTATATGACTAAAATAATGTTGAGACAAATTTTAGTTATAAAATTGAAAATATGCATGAATAATCTTGATAATAATTTGCGTTTTCTAGATAACACAATGACAATATATTTTTTGGTTTTGAAGACAACCATTCTGACTTTTATTTCAGCTAAGGATAAATGTACATTTTGTGTGACTGGAAATAGTTGAATACTTTTCGTTTGCATTCACCAAATAATAAAAAAAAAACAGAATACCGGATGAATTTGTTAAAAACCACTCAATGTTTATCATGTCAATAATAATGCTCCAAATTTTTGGGTTACAACAAAAATGGATAAAAAGATCGAATTATAGCTTCAAATTAACAGAAACTCTCGGTTTAGAAGATAAAATGTAGAAGTTTACCGGGTACTAAACCGAGTTTCCGGTTCCTTTATATATCGGTTTTAATGTCGTACCGATATTCTAAATTAAGAAGACTCGTACTTATCGTGCTGGCAAAGAGATGATTGCTTCAGGAGGTGTTGCTGGGGTCAACCTGCTTCTTGATTGGTTGGAAATTGCTCTCACCTTCCTTATGTAACAAAATGAAACTCAATATCTTTCTGGTGATAGTTTTTTTTTTTAATTTTCAAAACATCTATTCGTAAATTAGAGAGCTTTATTGCAGCTCAAGGATGATGATGTTGACAAAATTAAACTTTCAGTCTTTCACACAATTGAAAATACTAAAAAAAAGTTCAGAACATTACAACTTATTGTTTTAGTTGTCTTTCTATGCATGTGCTTGGGAAAATATAAAATTATGATGTCTTTCATTACACTCATTAGAAACTATAAAATTATTATATATTTTCTTTTATCAATACTTTATGTAATTCATATTTTCAGTTAGTAAAAGCTAGTTATATCCTAATGTGGGGATACAATTATAATTGATTTAAAATGACATTCTTCGTAAAACAAACAATTAAGGCATATAACAATTTTGTATTATAAAAAGGAGAAAGCATATTTGAATAAAGAGATCTCAAATACAAAAATGAAAAGATATGTGTGTTCGAGAACATGCCAATATAATGTTCAATAATGATGCTCTTTGAGTAGATGAATATTAACAAGTGGACCAATAAATGTTTGTATGTTGGTCAACACTAGAATGCATATAATAAATTCACAATAGCATGGAGGGTCCATAAAAAATACTTAAATACAATTCGGCTATACTTGCAAAGTAGTTGTGAATTGGAAATTAGGAATGCATTCAACGCAACCGTTTTTGATAAACCGGTATTACCTTATTCATAATCAATATTTTCGGATTAAAGCATCTTTATAAAAAAAAAACATAGCAGCAGCTTCAAATCGTAATATTTTCAATAACCAAACAGGATTGTAAAGTATAATAAATTTTGAAAATATGTGTAACAAAAATATGATTCAAAAGTTTCTAAGTAATCTCATAAAACAAAAAAAAAACTGTTTTTGTTTTTTGGTTAGTCGTCAGCATTGACGTAACATTCCCCGGGAAACTAGATGTCTATATGTATTAAATCTCCTATATATTAATCCTCGAGCATTTGAACTTTTAAGTGTAACCACGTGTCATCACCAGGATGATTCTCAGAATCCTTAGAAAAAATTGGTCCATCTAATTATAGATTATACTTTTACTAAATTAACATTTATATTGATTATTAGTGCATAAAAGGATATTTTACATTATTTCCTTAAATAAAAGCTACGAAATTACCTAATATGATTAACATATATGTGACAATTAATGTTTTGAATAATGAAGATTTGATAATATATTTTGTATTCTTCGTCACTTTTTTTAATTTATATTCTTAAAAAAATAAACAATCACATTAACCATACAATAAAAAATCTTTAAAAAAATCTTACATGTTATATTATGAATTTTTAAAAACAACTATAAACTACTAAAACAGTAAAAACATTATAAACAAAATTTTGTGAACAATGTTTTTATTTTTTTGGTTATAAGAAGATACAAATAATCATAATATCATATGAATATTAAGTATCATTTAATATATATTCAGATTAAATATATATATATATATATATATATATATATATATATATATACTTTAATATTGTTTAAATTAAACTATATATCATATAAAATACATATATGTTAATTATATACTTAGATGGATCATTACAACATATTTTGGTACACACATGTCATTATAACATATTAATATACGAGCTATATATATTAATCATGGGATATTAAAATCCTTAAAAAATAAGTTATCAATCCTACGTAAGTTATTGGTTTCTCAATTATTTAATATATATATATATATTATTTTATTATTTTATAATATGTACGAGCTATTTTATAATATGTACGAGCTATATATATTAATCATGGAGCTATATATACGATCTTTTTTTGTAGTCACATGTCATCACTACAATGATTTTTAAAATCTTTTAAAAAAAAGTTAATTCATCTAAATATATATTATACTTTTTATTAAAGTAATTATCAGATTAGTTACTCGTGTATAAAATAATAATTTCTATTATTTTCTTAAATAAAAGCTACGAAATTACCTAATATGATTAACAAATATGTGACAATTAATGATTTTGAATAATAATATTTGGTAACAATATATGTATCTTCCATCATTTTTGTTCAATTTTATATTCTTGAAAGACATTTAAAATCACATAAGTATATAATAAAAAAATCTATATTTTTTCTAATTTGCTATATTTTGAATTTTTTAATATAAATTACTAAGGTTGTTAAAAATCTACGATGAAATTATTTTGATCCATTGTTTAACTTTTTTTTATTATAACAAGATATAAATGATCATAAAATCATGTAAATATGAAGTCTCATTTAATATATATACATTTATTTCAATATCGTTTAAATTAATATATATATATCATATATATAATACATAAACATGTTAATAAAAATAATATTCATATTAATAAAAATAATATTTTTGTCACAACAAATATAAAAATGTTAATAAAATCATATGAGTATCAAGCCTCAATAAATAAATATTTATATTAAATATATTATATATCTATATCAATATCATTTGATTTTAATTATATACTGTATAAAATAAATAAATTTATTTTGTTTTTTTTATAAACAAAAAGTTTTGTAAATAAAAATAAAGATTATTTTTATTTATGTTCTTACTCAAATTTAATTGTATACGTAATAGCTATTCGTTCTTCAATTATTCAATATATTTATTATTGCATAATATGTAAATTAATACAAAATAAATAATATTATCTACAAATAATTTGTATACATAATTAATCTTCATTTTGCGCAAGCATGGATCTCAAATGTTACTTGATCATATCATTTCAAAAATATGATTCTTCATATCGAAGTGAGATGGTGAATTATAAGATTCTAATGATATCATTGAAACCCAATGTCAATTAAATAAGTTTTTTAAAAAATATCAATAAACATCACCCTACTCATCAAAATTATATTGACGATTCATATCTATATGTTTAGAGACTTATGACATTATGGTTGAACAATCAAAATTAATATCAAAGATAGTTAGTATATTAATTTCATTCCGCGCATGCGCGCGGGTAATCATCTAGTAATTAATTATTCTTAAACAAAGACAAAGAAAATAGATCACGGTTCCTTGTCAAAGCCGCCTTCTCTTGATGCTCAAGTAAACACAAACACATCCACATCTATACGCACACACATACGCAGCCTCCTTCACATGCATATATACACACACACACACAGAGAGCAAGTCCAAAGTGTACGAGCAGAGTCAAGAAGATAGAAACTATTATTACAGATAGCGAAGAACACAGAACCATGCAAGATTTTTCTTCTACGGTGTCGTTTAGCCCCAGTTTTAGTTTTTACGTTTCCGGCGACGGTGAGACCGCCGAAGCCGCCGTTAGAGTTGCCCGTGATGAGTCCCAAAGTTACGGCGAAGACACCGCTGAATTCGAGTTTGAGACATTACCGTTACGTGAAGAGAACTTCTTCCATTTCCCAACCACGACGGAGACGAAATCTTTAGCAGCCTTTTCCGGTGGAGACACCTCGAAGAATCTTTTATACGGTGGATGGATGCTTGATCAGTCTCTATCCTCGCCGTCTCAGTCGCATTCATCTTCCGAGTCTGGAGATTCGGATGAACTTTCTCCGAGAAGATACAACTGTTTTTGGACTCCGGCGAGAGGCGATAGCTCAGAGAGTAAATCTTCGAACGTACAGAGACGGTGTCGTTTTAAGGATCTTCTGAGGAGAAGCTACAGCGACGGAGCTGTTTCCACCACGAAGGAGACTAAACGGTGTCGTTTCAAGGATCTTTTGAGAAGAAGTCACAGCGACGGCAGAGGAAGTGGGTCTTTAGGGCATCTTTAACCCAAGAACCCCATTTGGGGTTCTTAATTTTATTTTTTTCCTGATTAAAAAAAATTAAAAAAAACAAATTTAAAATAAACCAACCGCGGGCCGCCACGTGTCAGTGGGATCCGCAAACAGTGCAAGAAACCCTTAAAAACGGGTTCTTAATTAGGGATTTTAGGAGATGGTTCTTGCACTGTTCACGGACCCCACGCGTCAGTGGGGTCCGCGAACAGTGCAAGAACCCCCTTTAAGAAACTCGGATAAAGATGCTCTTAGTTTCGCTGAAAGGCAACGACTCGCCAGCGGTGAGAGGGAAAAATAAAACGACGTCGAATAAGTCTAGCACTGGGGAAGTGATCAATATGAGAAGAAAGACTTATCTACCTTACAGGCAAGATTTAATCGGCATTTTCGCCGGAATGAGCAGACTCGGTCGATAAAATAATTTGGGTTGTAACATGTAACATTTTAAAATAGCACCTTGTTTCAGTATATTTGTTTTTTTTCTTCATTTTTTAGCAATGTATAACTTTTTTTGATGCTATTAAATTCCAAATTCACTTGTCTTTTTTTCCTGCTAAGTGTAAGACTTCCAAAGAAATACAATCATGCAAATGGGCGAGCCCTATGATAAAATATGGGCCGTATTGGGTTGGGATAATGAATGCGTCACTAGAAGACCTATTATCATACCCATTCGTGAGAGGAGTTGTAAACGGAATACTCACGCTTGCTCCTTTGAAGGAAGGCCACTATAACTTTGTAAAGGGAGTTTTTTTTTAATTACTAGGAGGTTCGGCCGAATTTCTAATCCTCCAGACCCGAAACCACAACATGTAATATTGGTTTAGTCTCAGCTACCACTTGAATTGGGGACTTCTAACACAATGGTCGGGTACTTTCCAATTGAGCTAATAACTTCTAATTGTAAAGGGAGTTTTTGAGCTTTGGTGACTCCAGTTCGGCTTTCATTATCTTCACCATCTTCTTCATCAGCTCATTGTTTGTTATTGATCTCCCATCTAGATTAGTTGCTACTTACAATTGTAATGCACCTGCATTTGAGATAAGCTTCTTTTTTTTCATCCATTCGACTTACAAAATAAGTTAAAAAGACTATATGAATGATATAGATTAACCTATGCTTGCTTTTGTGGATTGTGTTTCTTCTCTATTAAGTTGGTTTCGAGTTATAACATGGTAAAATAACAAAGATAATGACTATTTTAATTATTAAACAAAAATAATAATTGAATTGTATAATTTCAATATGGAAATATTTTTCTAACCGTTGTCTAGAATAGAGATATATGGCTGCCATATTAGATAATAAATACATTAAGATCGACCTGGTCAAATTTGGGAACCTTTAGCATTCATTTCCATTGTACATGACCATCGTGTTTCTTTGTAGATCATCAAAAACTCTCCTCTTTTAGATTTTACTATTTCATGCATCAATTCATCATTTAGAATGTATGATTAAAACCAAGGAAGGCTGGGGAACAGGCTTTCAAAGAACATAATAAAATCAAAAGACAAAGAACGTAAATGAAAGTATAGATAAAGGGAACAGCTCTGTCATAGAAATTTATAGAATTTTATAGGGAAGCGTAAACTTAAAATAGGCCCAATATAATCTCTGACTACATTAATTATCTTTTTTTTTTGGTTTAAATTAAGATCGCCAGGGCAATCAAGGGCTCTGTCTAATTCATCACTCACTAAGTACATTAAAAATCATTTTAAATTTTTAACAAACATCAATATATTGGGAAACACAACTAATAATGTTACATAAGAGTACTTATCAAGTAGTGGTATTTTGTTAAGTTTAAATTGTTAGGTAGTTGACAACAAACGAGCTAGTAAGTTGGCTACTATATGCACCTAATGTATTTATATACACATGGTTTTCTTCTTTTGATTTTATAAATAAGATATAACTTATAACTTGCCATTATCCTTACTCCTTCACATGTTGAACTATCATTTAAAAGTTTTATATGAATATTTCACACAAGAAAATACAAAGACATTGCTTAGGAAGAAACAAACATAACATCTATTGATGCATCAAGTTTCAAGCATATATATATAACCAAAGAAAGTTAATCTAATTAAAAAGGACTTAGCCAGTCAGACACTACCACATCAACAACTTTTAACTTAAGATTGATGATGTATCAGTGTTTGATCAGCTATGAAGATAACAAGACGAAAAATAAAACCAAGTCGAATTAAACATTCAAAAAAAACATCAAAAGCAGTGTCCGTCTAGAAACTCCATCATGTTGGTGAGTGTACTTAGCTCAAACGCATCATCATGAACCCAAAGTGAACTCAGATAGTTACTTCCTCGACGATCTTCTAGAATCTCATTGTCATCGTTATTATTCGAGTTTTTTGTTTCTTCTAATGTTTGAGTAGGATTTGTGAGATTGATCTGATAAACAATATCACCATTGCTCGTCTTGCCTTTTGGATCTGTGATTCCGAGTTTCTTACTAAGATGCGTGTTCCAGTAATTCTTCACTTGATTGTCAGTCCGACCCGGCACTCTTTTAGCAATCAAAGACCACCTAATTAAAATACCCATATCAACTATACATTAGTACCCTAGTTTTCTTTTCTTAGAAACAATTAGTCTAATAAAGTAGACAACAATAAAATTGAACATGTAAATAATGAAGTTATATATTACCTATTACCAAGCAACTTGTGGAGCCTAATGATAAGATCTTCTTCTTGGTCAGTGAAATTGCCTCTTTTCACATTTGGGCTGAGATAGTTCATCCACCTTAGTCTACAACTCTTTCCACATCTCTTTAAACCTAATTTGTATAGACAATTCATGAGGAACTTAATTCATAATAAAACACACAAACAAGTAACCCATCAGTTAGCATCAATGATTAGTTTAACCCATGAACAGTAAATAAAAGATACAGAGACAGTAAAATTCCAATTTATAAACGAGGTACTCAAGTGGAGTTGACTTCTTAATCTAAAAGTTTCCACTGAATATTATTCTAGTCTAGATTCAAGCTTAGACTTCAGGGACTTGAGGTAAATCTATAAGATATAGAACCCTAGCATTTAAACCATTCATAAAAGAAATTATATAATGTCGATTTTTTGCCCTCACCAAACACACAAGAATGTTAAGAGAGAGAGAAAAAGAGACAATAGAAAGAGAAAAAGAGAGACCAGTCTTTTTGGCAATACGATTCCAATGGCCTTTGCCATGAGCTTTGACATATTCCATGAGGATCTTGTCTTCTTCTACGGTCCACAAACCTTTCTTGTACTCATTGTTTCCTTCTTCACCACTACCACTTACCTTTTTTCTCATTCTTCTTGTTTCTCTGGAAGACAGAAGAGAGAGATATTATAGACTGGGAGAAATAGAGACTGTATGAGTAGTTATTTGATGGAGTTCATTAAATAGTACTACAAGATCAGAACATAGTGGAGTGTATTTATGTAGTACAAATAATGGAGTAACAAAACAAATATAAAAAATAATGGAGTAGCTCATTACTAACATCATATACGTATATATAAAAATACGGATGAATAGGCTTATTAAAAAGTGTATTGATTGTGTTTGGCATGTGATGATAATTGTAAATGATAAAACGAAATTTTGAGATGCAAGCTGTAATTAGTTAATTACTGTACAGATTAGTGTATTGACTTAAATCAAGTTTCTACTTACGTATAAAAACATGGACCGCCGAAGATGGTCTTGGGAGACACAATAATCACGTGTATGTTTAAAAAGATTCCGTCTTTGATCGTAGAGCTCTTTCAGCATCGAAGTTTCATGTGTCAGGCTAGTTATAGTGTTAATAAAATATCTTTTTGAACTTTTTTTTTTTAAAATCTTTTTGAACCTTTGTTAATTGAAACGAATCATAACTAATTTTTCTTGGTTCGTGTTGAGATAAATGTACCCGAAAAACACACCGCTATTGTTTTACACTACCATTAAAACCATGATTATGAAAATCGTAAACTCATGAAACCCAAATGAGTTTGAGGCTACTAAATCAAAAGCTTAATTCATTTCATTTGTAAAGTATTTCGTAGGATTCTTGTATTTTTCTATCTCGCTCTTGTTTCAAAAATGTTTTTATTATTAACATTTCATTAGAATACCAATGCTGGAAATTTTCTGGTAAAAGTTGAAAGGCTAGTAAAGATTAATTTTTATTTCGTACAATGATACCTTTAGACCAGGGTCCGGGAATCTTGGGTTAGACTATCAAGTGTAATTAATTATTGATATTTATGTCTATTATACTAGTACACATGAGAGTTAGGAGCTAGGCTAAGATGGTTTGACTCTCTTGGGATTAGGACTATTAACGAAAAAGGAAAACAGTGTAATTGCAAAAAAGAAAGAGAGAATAGAAGCTCCCTCTCTTATCACTAAAATATATTGATCGTTGTGCCTCAGCGATATATCTATTATCACGTATATTATTCTGTTATATTGCATGTCTTTTGCATATTTACAAAATTTCCATGTGTATTGTTGTTTGCAGTACCCTTTTGCATATATATATATATATATTCAGAATATCTTTTGGTTGATATTTTCACATCTTGATTTATTGATTTATTCTTCTAAACCGACCTTTTCAGTGGCTGTATTATCAGTAATTGTCAATATATATATATATACATTTACTATACATATGTATATACATATATGATTACAAATAGTTATAAATGATAAGCTTTTTAATTAGATTAACAAAATTATACGTAAAACCCCTGGATTTCTGTATTTGAGAAAATACAATGATGTTTGTATAGATTTCATTTTAAGATATTAATGTTTCTTTTTATAAAAGAAAAGTAGATGTAACCATATAGCTGGCACATTTAAAATTCTAGGCATAATAAACTCTTAACGCTAGGAGTTGAGTCAATGAGAGGAGTAATAGTTTCTCTGCAACAATTTATTGTAATAAATAACTATCTGTATTCTCTACACATAAAATAAATCTATGTATTCTCTTTACTTTTTGCAAATAGATTTAATAAGGACATCATATAAAGTTATAAACTATAAATTATCTAATAAATGCAGGAATTTTACGAGTTTTGACACTTCGAGATGAGATGAGAATAGTTTATGGATAATCCAATAATCAAAAGTACGATTTTAAGCAACCAAAAGAATGTGAATTCGACTTTGTTATTACAATTTTCTTTTGTCAGCGAGTTTGTAACATAGAAATTAGAAAGAAGTTGTTATAAACCATGAAAGTCTTTATCTTTTATCAGACGAGAAAATTTGAGAAAAGTATTATATAATTTAATATGAAAACCCTTTCACAAAAGAAAAATATTACTCCATATGTTTCAATATATCAATGTTTCAGAAGAAAAATTGTTTCTGAAAAATGCATATTTTATATTTTCAATTCATATAATAATTATAAATTGTAAATTTTAAAAATATATGTGTTTATTAAATTTTGATTGACTAAAGTTATGAGAAATAATTAATCATAAGAAATTTAAACATATTTTTTTAGAACGGAAGAAGTATATCCTCCATTTTATTATAATACATGTTTTAAGAAAAAATATTGTTTCGTAAAAATAACTTTTTTGTGTGTTTTTATATGAAAATATTGTAAACTTTAAAAAATTAATTAATTTTATTGAGTTATTATTAGTTAAAAAATATAAAAATAAATATATTTATTATAGTTAATGTGTTTTGTATGTGTGGAAATCCCCAAAATTTTATTTTTACTAAACAGAGGGGGTATAAGATAATGGTTGCAGTTTGGCCCGTGAGAAAGGCAAACCCATTTCCATGTTAAGTGGTGTAGAAGTTATTATTAGGGCCCACTTTCAAGGGGCTTTAACTTATTTGTTACGATCGATGCCTTAAAGAAAAAGTAGTAACAGATTAGTCGTAGACTCGTAGTGTACTAAGTTTAGAAGTTTTACAAGAAAACAAAAGGCCCATAGATGAAGGAAACCCGGCCCAAAAATAAAAAGAAGAATGTGTTGTTGTAAGAAAAAAAAACAAAAGACAAGAGGAAATAAAGAATTTATAATAGCCAACCAAATGCCAACTTTTTAATAGTTTTTATTTCTTTTACAATTTGCAATGGTATTTTATTTTATTTATTATTATCATTCAGCTGCCATATTGGAAAATTCATAGGCCATAAGACTCATAAAAAAAATAATAGTCAAAAGACTCAGAAGAAGAAAGATTCCAAGTAATCTCTCACTTTTTCTTCTAAAATTATAATAAAAATAAAATAATGCATATAAATGGCCGTTGGAGATCTCTTTGGCCATGACTCATGGAAAAGTGATAACCCTTTTTCATGATTCTAGTTACAAGGTCATGCGTTGAGAATGCATTACCAACACATATGTGAAAGTTATACACAAGTTGTTAGAATATAATTAAATTTTGTTTTTTTTTCTGTATAAAGTAAGATCATGCATCTTTGGTCATAGTCTTTTATAATTATACATCAAAGACCTTTGTTGCTTGGTCTTATACAATGACTCCTAGTCCTAGACTTACATATTAGTGGGGAGGGTGGTAATGGCTTAATCAATTTGCATTTCTTTACAAGAAAGTTGAGTGATAAAATAAATATTTCAGTAAATGATTATAATATAATTTCCTTAAATAGTAGAACCAATATTTGCATCCAATAAAAGCATTCAGCCCAAGTTACCTTTATATGCATAATTTTATTATTATTAAAAAGTATAATTTAGGCAAAACATATGGACATAAATGGTTTGATTCTTATTATTATTATTATTATTCGGAGAAAAAAACATTATTATTATTATTTAAGTGATTGGTCATAGTTTTATCAGAAAAAGGCCAATAAAAATTAGATCCCAAAGCGCAAAAGGAAGGGCGCGAATTTCAAGGACCAGAAGCCTCTACGGACATTGTTCTGTGTTTCACCGTTCCTTCTAAACAAAAACTCCTTCTTCGTAAAGGTCGTGTCTTTTGTATTGGTGTGAGTCTGAGCCACGTTCTTCCATTGATCTCCTTCAATTCCCAGATTCCAGTTCCACCCATACACTTGGTTTCTTCTTCTAGAGCTTCCTGTGACTCCGTAAGATTCTCGTGTGTTTATTCATTGTCGTTTTTTTTTCGTGTGATCTAACTCTCTCTGTTCCTTAATTATGCATAAAGTGAGGATCTTTGGTGTTTTTTTTATTGTTCTTATGACAACAATCTTTCATCATGTTGTAGGAGCTATAAGGGTCGGGAATGGCGGCTTATGTCTCTGTTGGAAACATTCATAATCTCTATCTTTCCAGACAGGTTTACAAGGGGAATCAAGATTCATGGAGTTCTGGTTTTAGTTTCAGGGCAAATCCATTCAAAGACCTCTCTTGGTATTCACTCAAAAATTCAAATCTATGTGCTCATGGAAGATCACTCATGCTGTGTCTCAAACTTATCTAATCTTTTTGTGTGCATAGGTCGAGTGGGGTATCGAAGGCTCTAAAGGCCGAGAGATGTGGTTGTTACTCTCGTGGCGTTTTTTCCTTTGATGAGAGCTCAAAGATTAAAACAAGAATCAGGGCAGTATCGGTATCGTCTTCAACAAAGTATTATGATTTCACTGTGATTGGCAGTGGAGTGGCGGGTCTGCGTTATGCTTTGGAAGTTGCAAAGCAAGGGACTGTGGCTGTGATCACAAAAGATGAGCCTCATGAGAGTAACACAAACTATGCTCAAGGTGGTGTTAGTGCTGTGTTATGTCCTTTGGATTCTGTTGAAAGTCATATGCAGGACACTATGGTCGCTGGTGCTCATCTTTGTGATGAAGAAACCGTCAGAGTAAGTTACTTATTACTACTGATTATGTATGTATGCATGCATATAGTCTAGTGATGGTTCAAACCTTTCTCACTTTTCACTATCTGAACTTCCATGTTCAGGTTGTGTGTACAGAAGGGCCTGAGAGGATTCGCGAACTGATTGCGATGGGGGCATCATTTGATCACGGCGAGGATGGAAACTTGCATTTGGCAAGAGAAGGTGGTCACTCGCATCATAGGATCGTTCACGCAGCTGATATGACAGGAAGAGAGATTGAGAGAGCTTTACTTGAAGCCGTGCTTAATGATCCCAACATATCTGTCTTCAAACACCATTTTGCAATCGATCTACTCACTTCTCAGGTTCCACTTCACACCCTTTGAAGATCCCAAATTCCCTTTGATTCTATTTTGGCTTATTAGATAAATCTTTTTATATCTAAAACAGGATGGTTTGAACACAGTTTGTCATGGTGTTGACACTTTGAACATAAAAACAAATGAGGTAATGAAAGATCTTGTTTCTTTCGGATTTGTTTCGGATTTGATTAGAGTCGCCTTGTAGCTTAGATTGTAATGTCAAAAAGTAATGTTTCTTCAGGTAGTACGTTTTATATCGAAGGTGACATTGCTTGCTTCAGGAGGAGCTGGGCATATCTATCCATCAACTACAAATCCTCTTGTAAGCTTGTCTTTAGACTCTCTGAGTTACAAAACTCTATTGAAGTGTCACTTTACCAATTATATCAGAAGACAGTTTGAGCGGGAGCAAAAAAAAAACTTGTCTCAGTCATGATGTTTTATTGTATAGGTGGCTACTGGAGATGGTATGGCTATGGCTCATCGAGCTCAAGCTGTGATCTCAAATATGGAGTAAGTAGACACCTAAAAGAGTTTGAACTAAACTTCTTGGCAAGGGAACTTATGTTTTATGTTTATATTTTGTCTTTGGTAGATTTGTGCAGTTTCATCCTACTGCTTTAGCCGACGAAGGTCTTCCCATCAAACCACAAACCGCTAGAGAGAACGCATTCCTCATCACTGAAGCTGTGAGAGGCGACGGTGGCATCCTCTACAATCTAGGAATGGAGCGGTTCATGCCCGTTTACGATGACCGAGCTGAGCTTGCACCAAGAGATGTGGTTGCAAGAAGCATTGATGACCAGCTCAAGAAAAGGAAAGAGAAGTATGTGTTACTCGACATAAGCCATAAACCGAGAGAAAAGATTCTTGCTCATTTCCCGAACATAGCTTCAGAATGTCTTAAACACGGTCTCGACATCACCCGTCAGCCTATCCCGGTTGTGCCTGCAGCACATTACATGTGTGGAGGAGTCCGTGCTGGTTTACAAGGCGAAACCAATGTCCTTGGATTGTTTGTAGCAGGTGAAGTAGCTTGTACTGGTCTCCACGGGGCTAACCGGCTTGCTAGTAACTCGCTTTTAGAAGCTCTGGTTTTCGCAAGACGGGCTGTTCAGCCTTCAACTGAGCTCATGAAGTCCACAAGGCTTGACCTAAGCGCATCAGAGAGATGGACAAGGCCTGTTGTTGCTACAGCTAGATCCCTAGGAGACGAAGTGATATCAAAGATTCTAGCTGTGACTAGAGAAGTGAGAAGAGAGCTTCAGGAAGTGATGTGGAAGTATGTTGGTATCGTCAGATCAACCACTCGGCTCAATACCGCTGAGAGGAAAATAGCAGAGCTAGAAGCGAAATGGGAAACGTTCTTGTTTGAACATGGATGGGAACAGACAGTGGTAGCTCTTGAAGCTTGTGAGATGAGAAACTTGTTCTGTTGCGCTAAGCTTGTTGTGAGCAGTGCGTTAGCCAGACACGAAAGCCGCGGTCTTCATTACACGACGGACTTTCCTTTTGTGGAAGAAAGCAAGCGTATCCCGACAATTATTCTCCCATCTTCTCCTACAACAGCTAGCTGGAGCTCAAGGCAGCTACAGAAGATAAGCAGCACCTCTCTTATTTGAAGTATGTTTTCATTTGAAGCCAATCATTTCTGATTCTTGTATTATTTGAAAAGTTTTGGGATTCAAAAGAAGATTCTCTGATTCTGACAAAACTGTTATACAAAGGAAAATAATTATTCATCTGAGATATCAAAATCCTATAGCTATACTTTACTGAAAACTTTCTGATCAAAAAGAATCGGGTGTGTAGTGTGGATATCCCAAGCAAGGAACAGGATTCAAAACAGTCTTGTGTTCACTGCCTCCATATTCTCAGATTCTTTCTTCAGAGTAAGCCATTCCAGATGCTTCCATCCTTCTCCTGACGAAATCGCAAGCTCCAAGCTCGGGTGTGGCTTCCATTTAACAGATCAAACATGAATTGATGCGTCCTGTATGGCCTGAGGAAGATGCAATCCATTAAAAACAGAGCTTTCTTCTTCAATGCCGCTTTAGAACAGCCTAGTTACTAGTTCCATCCAGAAACCAGCTAGGTCAATAGTCTTGTTTGGAACCAAATCTGCTACTGCAGTGTATATATCTGAGAGAAAATGAAACATTTGAGTATAGTTGCAACTGAATCTTGAAGCGAAACTAGGATTTGAAGGACGAAACAGGGTTACCCGGTTCACGAATTTGAGAAACGAGCATTCTTTCTCTTGTAACACTCCTTTAAGAACCTTTCTGCATCAATCTTCATTCCAGGTTTAGAGAAAGCAGCGCTTATCCAGTAAATAGTTTGATTACACGGAACAAATCCCTTTTCTTCAATCATCTCTTTTAACAACCCTTTTGCCTCTGCCAAGTACATTGCTTTTCTATTCCACTCAACTTCTGGATGAGTGCAAAGTTTGCACAAACCAGTTATCATAGTACAATAAGTCGAACTGTTGGGGCTCACTCTTCTCTTACCCATCTCCTTTATTAGCTCTCTCGCCTGAGGCATCTTCCCAACTCTAACAAACTCACTGATAAGCACATTATAAGTGCTGGTTCTCGGTACCAACCCGTGGGCGATCATCTCACAATATAGCGTCATACTTTCTTTCTTATTCCCCATCTTAGCTTGACCAGAAATTAAAGCATTGTATGTGAATTCGTCAGGACGCATACCTCTACTTTTCATCTCACTCAGCCATTTTTCCACCTCTTTGATTAGCCCAGCATCAGAAAGACCTCTTATTATTGTGTTATAGGTTGCAACATTGGGGGATATTCCTGCTTCTAACATAACAGAGTATGTCGAAAGAGCTTTTCCTATATGACTACCAACAAAGTACCCTTGCATAAGGGCATTGAACGTCACGGTATCAGGAACAAAGCATCTCTCTTTCATATCCTCCATAACCATAGCTGCCTTTTTGGTCATACCTAGTTTGCACAGAGTTGCAATAAGAGTATTATAGACTTGTTTACTGAGCTTAACTCCACAACTCATGAGTTTCTCGTGCATTTTGAATATCACGTCAGCTCTTTTATGCTGTGAAGATGTCTCGAGAAAAAATCGGTATGTCGTGAAGTTAGGATGGATCTCCATAACCATCATTTGATGTAATATGTCAACTGCTCCCTCCATCTTACCCTGTTCACATAGCATTTCAACCACAATGTTGCAACTCATCAGACTCGGTTTAATTCCATGACTCTTCATCTTATCCCAAAGGTTAAGGATACCTTCGAAATTGCCTTGTTTCCGTAGTGAATTCATCATTATGTTAAATGTAGCAACATCTGGTTCTATACCCTTCTCTCTCATTCCTTTGTAGGCCCAGTCTGCTCCGACTTTGCCAACCTTTAACAGCCCGTTGATCAAGACATTGTAAGAAACAACATCCCATGGCATCCCTTTCTCTTGCATTTCTTCAGCCCAAGCAAGAGCAGCTTCTTCATCTCCTCCTTTGAAGAACACATCAATTAAAGAGGTGTAGTTAATACGATCCAGTGTTACTCCTTTAGATACCATGTCTTCGACTAATCCCTTAACTTCCTTACCCCCACCAGTTCTCTTCAAATGATTCACCAGAGCATCAAGTACGTAGTTGTTTTCCTCCAACCCAATAAGTTTCATCTCCTTACTCATTTGAATAGCCACTTCTTGTTCCCCTGCCTTAAACAAGCCATCAATCACTGTACCATAAGTAAAACAGTTTGGCACAATGTTTTGGTCCTCCATTTTCTTCATAACAGTAACAGCTTCTTTGAACATCCCTTTCTTCACATAGCCATTTATCATACTAGAATAGGTGACAACATTCGGAAAGACACTTTTCTCTAACATCTGCGTTATTACAGACTCAGCACTGCTTAAATCTCCCGCTTTGCACAAACCATCTACCAAAGCCGTATAAGTAACCGCATTTGGAACTTGGTTATCTCCCAAAAGCATCTTAAACGTTTTCTCACCCTCCCTAAATTCTCCAGCCTTAAACAAACCATCAATCAAAACAGTATACACAACTAAATCTACAGGAATCCCACGCACAACCATCTGACCGTAGAGAGCCAAAGCATCCCCATAACATTCTGCTTTAAACAACGAATCAACAAGAGTAGTATAAGTTACATGGTTCGGATACACACCCATCTCCTCCATTTCCCTCATCAGCAATCCCGCTTCCACCACTTTCCCGTCTTTACACAACCGATTAATAATCGAACTAAAAGTAACAACATTGGGATAAAACCCACTCATAACCATATCCTTGTAAGCTTCTTCAATGGCATGGAGACTATAGTAAGAGCTAATGAGTATAGTGTGAGTAACGAGGTTTAGTTCACCGATTTCATCAGTTAAAGCCTTAGCTCTAGCAAAGTTTCCAACTTTACAAAACCCATTGATCAGAGTATTGTAGCTAACCGTATCTGGTAGTACACCTCTCTTAACCATCTCAGAGAGAAACCCATAAGCCTCGTCGACCAAACCATGTTCGCATAAACCTTGAATCACTATGTTGTAAGTAACAGTATCAACGCTGACTACTCTATTTCTAAGTAAACTCGCTGAGAATCTCAGTTGACCCGCTTTGCAGAAAGAATGAATCAACGCATTGAGAGCAAAGACATCAGGTGAAACGCCGAAAGTTATCATCTTGCTGTAAATTAACGATACCTCGTGAGGTACTAAAGAGTTGACATTGAAATGGTGAATTAGACTATTCCAGAGACGCGAATCCGGAGCAACCCCGACGGTGCACATCGCGGAGAGCGTCCTCGCTGCACCGTAGAGCCTCCCGCATCTTAAGTAGAGACGGAAGAGAGTGTGGAAGAGAGAGACGTAAACACGAGTCTTGTTCGGAACTGGGTCGAATCTGCGTGCTGAGATCAAGAGGCTACTCTCATCGGGTCGTTTGATTGACGAGAAAAAGCGGGAGTTCGAGAGAAATAATCTGTATTTCCCCGTATAACAATTCCAAATCCTTATCATCATCAAAGGGGATGGAGTTCATCTAATTCTCCAGAGACTCCAGCAAGCTCTCATGGCGTCGGCTTGTGAAGACGACGCATCGTTTCCCCTAAACATGTACCAAACGGAGAAAAGTGTTTCGAAGCTCAACGACGAGAAGCTTAACGGCACCGTTTTACCAGGCTTCTGAAATGGGCCTTTATTGGGCTTTACTATTTTCGTACATTATTTAATAGTGCGATGCTATACTCTTATCCAAAACACAATCTACTGATCTACCAATAGCTGGTTGGGAGCTTGCGTGAACTATCACAATCATGTTCTAGTATATATACTCTCTCGTCTTCTCCTACGAGTAGTGACTGTACAAAAATATCTATATATCCTTTGAAAACTCTTCAGATCAGATGGCGATGCGACGTGTCACCAAATCAGCGATCAGAGCCTGCGTTTCATCTTCTTCTTCTTCGGGTTACTTGTCACGAAAATTTCATGTAAGAAAAACCCTTAGATCTCTCACTTTTTTTTTGTTCTTTCACGGTTTTTGATGCTATTAAGTGCTATGAGTTGGCCATCTAGTGAGTTCTAGAGATAATCGTGCTCAATCGTACATTACTTTTTGCAGTTGTCTCAGAGTTTTCTGAGCTGATCTTGCTTTGATTTATTCTCTTTTATTGGTTGTTTTGTTGAAGACGGCTCTGTGTATGTCATGGAGGTTTTCAGATCTACGATTTCACTAAAATTAATTAAAGTTAAAGCTTTGGTGTTAAAGAATCCGTGTTGTTGTGGATATGTTCAGACCCGTGCATGACTGTAACGTGTGACGAAACATTAGGAAAGCACAACGGTCCGGTCTGATTAGCAGCCAGTTAGGTTTCCTTGGAAAACGATAAACTACAAAATGTCCTTTTCTCGATCTTAATAAACGCCAGGATGTTTGACTTGTCAATCTTATGTTTTGGGCCTCTAAACCATCTTATTAAGTGTTTGGGCTTGGTTAGTTTACTAATTTTTTTTTGTCTGCATTTAGTTTACTAATTGAGTGGTCTCCGTTTGATGGTTTTGAGAACAAACCCAATGGAAGTTTCTAGTTCGGGGTTCTCAAAATACATATATGTATATATATAATTTGAGATTTTTAATTTAACGTGAAATTTAATCAAAAATTCTCTACATACATACTTTAGATTAAGTTTCTCGTAAAGTTAAAATTCCATAATTAATTATTAATATAAATATATACATATTTATATTTAGTTTGAGAATCCGAAGCTAGAATCCCTTGTTTCAGGTGCTCTGAGAATTTCTATGCATTGTATTTATATTTAAAAGTTAGATGTTAAAAAGGTTTCTGAACTGGCTGATGAAACAGGCTTCCTCTGGAGACAGCAAAAAGATTGTTGGAGTTTTCTACAAGGCCAACGAATACGCTTCAAAGAATCCTAACTTCCTTGGCTGCGTTGAGAATGCTTTAGGAATCCGCAACTGGCTTGAATCACAAGGTCATCACTACATTGTCACCGACGACAAAGAAGGTCCAGACTGCGGTAAGTATTCATTCATACAACTATTTATATAATGCATATACTGTGTCCGCTTATGCTACATTCTTATATGATTGGCAGAGCTTGAGAAGCATATCCCTGACCTTCACGTCCTAATATCCACCCCCTTCCACCCGGCTTACGTGACCGCTGAGAGGATCAAGAAGGCCAAGAACCTTCAGCTTCTCCTCACAGCCGGTATTGGATCTGACCACATTGATCTTCAGGCAGCTGCAGCTGCTGGACTGACCGTGGCTGAAGTCACGGGAAGCAACGTTGTCTCCGTGGCAGAAGACGAGCTCATGAGGATCTTGATTCTCATGCGGAACTTTGTACCAGGGTACAATCAGGTCGTTAAAGGGGAGTGGAACGTCGCTGGCATTGCTTATAGAGCGTATGATCTGGAAGGCAAGACGGTGGGAACTGTAGGAGCTGGTAGAATCGGAAAGCTTTTGCTACAGAGGTTGAAGCCGTTCGGGTGTAACTTGTTGTACCATGACAGGCTTCAGATGGGACCGGAGATGGAGAAGGAAACTGGTGCTAAGTATGTTGAGAGTCTTGATGAGATGCTTCCTCAATGCGACGTTATAGTTGTCAACACCCCTCTCACTGAGAAGACAAGGTAAGTTAAATACGATGCTAATATAACAACACACGAGTTAAGAGCTTGTGCGTGTGATTTGATCAAAAGGGTTGTTGTTTTCTTGTAAATGCAGAGGAATGTTCAACAGAGAGATGATAGGGAAAATGAAGAAAGGTGTTTTGATTGTAAACAACGCAAGAGGAGCCATCATGGATAGGCAAGCTGTTGTGGAAGCTGTGGAGAGTGGACACATCGGAGGCTACAGCGGAGACGTGTGGGACCCTCAGCCAGCTCCTAAGGACCATCCATGGCGTTACATGCCTAACCAAGCCATGACTCCTCACATCTCTGGCACCACCATTGATGCACAGGTAAGTAATATAGCTTAAACGAATCATATATGATCCAGAAGTGTACATGTCGTTTAGTCACTACTAATCTACAAGAGTCTTGCTGCTTTGGTCTAATCAGCTACGTTATGCGGCGGGGACGAAAGACATGTTGGAGAAGTATTTTAAGGGAGAAGACTTTCCTGCTCAGAACTACATCGTTAAGGATGGTGAACTTGCTCCTCAGTACAGGTAAAGCTTGTCCAACTCCATCAAGTCATGTATCCGAAGGGGGAAGGTTACGATTAATGAAATAAAGTATCCACAGTTTGTGGTTTGTCCATTTGAAAACACTGTAATAAACCAACAAGACATGTATGTAATGTTACTGTTTCATGACATTTATCTTGAGTTTATCTATGAGGATTGATGATGCATGTCTATTTGATCTTGAGACTTGAAGAGAGGATTGGTGAAGCTGGTTGACTGAGTGCTGGTTTAAGTAGTTTGATAATTTAAAACCGAAAAAGAACCGGGTCCACTCACGTCTGGTTAGGCACACTCACACCGACGCTGATTCAACTACGCCATTACGACAACATTTGTATAGTGTTGTAGAGCGTGGGTCCATCCATGTTTGTAACAATTTTTAATTTTATCGACTAACTATATTAATCAATATTATGGGTATTTAAACTATCATATATACTGTATATTGTTTTTTAATTTTCTCTTGATGGGAGAAGAGTGTGGGAACCATTCAATCTGTAATTTGTAATTCTCTGCAATCTTTTGATTAGTTTTTGAATCATAACTCAACCGGAATGGTGACATTTTTTTAGTTATTAAAAGATATTCACAATCATTAAAGGAGCTAAAACATATAATAAAGTCTCTAATCATTGAATTAGAAAACGTTGAGTAAAGAATTGTTTGTGACTTTCTCATCATCATTGTATATTTGATAACTTAAGATGCACAATTTTGAAACTTTGTTATATATAAACCTTTTGTTTAATAAAAAAAAAGAACATTAGATAGACCAGACTATTTTTCACGAGACAAAACTCAAATCCTACAAATGAATCAAGTTGGTTGTTATACGGTTCTGACCAGATCTGAATTTAATTCTTATACTAAAGAAGTACAACTATTGATTCAATGCTCTTAATTAGATCAACCATATTTTTCATATGCACCAAAAAAAGTGTATATATTTAAAGTCATCGTCATCATGATAAAAAAGAAACATTTACAAAACATTGGTGGAAGAAAACAATATCTAAGAGATTATGCAAAGATTAGTAGCGACTAGTCGACAGTTGACGAGGATGTTTTTGGCGCTGGAATGTCATTATCAAAAAAATCTAATCAAACAAAACGAACATAATAATCGCAGTAAAATAAAATAAAAGCAACCAAGGGAAAGTAATTGTTATTTGGAAATAATATATTTAGTCAAGAAGATATTTTGGGGAACAACATATGTGATCAGATTAGCAGGAAAAACATTAATTTATCCATTTCATTATAAATATCAATTTAGTTTTTTTTATATCGATTAAGAAATATTTTCTATACAAAAACATAATTATTTATAGAACTAAACATATATCAACTAATAGAAAAATAAATTGTAATATAAAGTTAGTAAATTCTACTCGAAAACGACAATTATTTTGTGATAAAACAACATTTAATATTTTAAATGAAATCGAGGGAGTAATTTTCAACAGCAAACCGATCAGTTAAACTAATATACGACACCGTACCAAAGCACACCATACGAATACGACTCGTGAAAGTGCACCGCCGGGTAATATATACCGTCGTCAACAAATAAAAAGACTCTCTCTCTCTCTGTGTATCATTTCAAAGTTGATTTGCTTAATTTAGATTTTATAAGGTCGGCGATTTTCGAGTCCACGACGTTTCTCTGTTTCAGATTATCTACTGAGAGGCTGTACGTTTTGCCACCGCCGGTAAATTTATCTGTCCACGTTCTCGGTAAACGCATAATGCATCTTTTAACTTGTGTAGGTAGATATTCATATGCGTATTTTCATCTAGAAAACTTGTACGATTTGGTATTTGTTTGAGATTTTTGGAGAGTGAGATGGTGTTTTCATTATTGTGATTGTTAAATTACCTTTAAATTCGAGTTCGAATGGTAGATCTATGCTTGTAATTTGGTCCGCTTTGATCCTCTATGCTGTGAAGTCAATTCGAGAGTATGAGTTTAGGTCAAAGTAGGTTATGATTTTGGTCTTCAACTACCCCTTCTTCTTGCAGGTAACTTGTCTCTCTCTCTCGTATGGCCACTGATACTTTACAAGATTTGAGCGAACTCAAATCAAGCTTAACTAAGCCTTGCCTTGACTCAATGAATGGAAACTCTGAAGAAGATAGACCATTACCCAGCACTGTTGTTCTGATTCCCAGCCTTGTAGAAACAGAGAAACCTACTGTCGAAGTTGAGTACATTGAATCCGACAACTTGAATAATGTTGACGATGCTGATGCTCTTCTCCAGGTACATTTCATCCCATTAGCATCATCACAAGCAACTCTTACATCCATCTATATAGAGATTGTTAATGTGATTATTCATTTTTCTTCAGTCGCTTCTGGCTGGTCTTGACTCCAAGGATTGGGTTTCAGTCTGTGACGCTCTTAATAATGTCCGTCGCCTTTCTATATTCCACAAGGAATCAATGCTGCATCTGCTGTAAGCCATCTTCTCTTGAAACTAGATTGAGAAATTGATGTCTCACGGTGATATCCTCTTAACAGCGAAAAAGTGATCCCACTCGTCGTGAAATCACTGAAAAATCCTAGAAGCGCCGTATGTAAAACCGCATGCATGACATCTGCAGACATCTTCAGTGCATATAACGACCATATAACACATCTATTGGATTCTCTGGTAAACTCTTGTGTCTTCTTTTACTCTGTATTTGTTTATTGAATTTTACTCTTCTTACAAACCTTTCATACACTATGCTCTCAGCTTACTCAACTCCTCCTCAAATCTTCACAAGACAAAAGGTTTGTCTGCGAGGCAGCAGACAAGGCTTTAACATCAATGACCAAATATGTTTCCCCAACTCTGCTGTTACCAAAGCTGCAACCTTGTCTCAAGAACAGGAATCCTCGGATCCGTGCAAAAGCATCATTATGCTTTTCCCGAAGTGTACCCCGACTGGTAATAGTAATAGTAATACGGACTCTGTTCTTTCCTGATATATCTCTTACAAAGGCATCACGTGTTATGTAACAATTCCAACAACTCCTTGCGCTATGATGTACACATTCCAGGGCGTTGAAGGTATTAAAGAATATGGAATCGACAAACTAGTTCAAGCGGCCGCTTCTCAGCTTAGTGACCAGCTCCCTGAGTCCCGTGAAGCTGCACGGACCGTCCTACTAGAACTTCAGACCGTGTATGAAAAAGCTCATCCCATCATCAACACCGAGACTGCATCATCGCCAGAGGAAGAGCAGCAAACCCCAGAGACACAGTCAGTTACTTGGGAAATCTTCTGCCAGTCAAAGCTGTCGGCTCTAAGCGCACAAGCCGTACTTCGTGTCACCAATGTTGTGGCAGTGACTGCTCGGGAGGGTTTGGATACTACAGGTTCATCTTCTTCATCACAGTTATAAGCCTTCTCCGCTACTTTTTGGATTTTTTTTTTTTTAAACCGTTTGCTACGGTTACTGGTATTCTACGGCCGTGATCTACCAAATTGGCAAATTATGGACCGACAAAGCGAGTAAAAGCTGGTTATCAAAAATCTTGGTTATTTTTCTTGTTGCGAGTCTTCTCTTCAGTCTTCATCTGTGACTTTCTTCTTTTGTGTATATATCTATATCAAGATTTGGTAAGATAGTCCTAGTCTTTTGGTTTAATGCAAATTGGTCGGTTTCTTTGACGACTCAAGCTTCATTATTGACTCCTTATATATGCATCTTCCTTGTTGAAGGTTTGCCTATATTAATCATACACTCAAGTACTTGATAGCTTAGTTAAGTCAGTGCACCTTAGTCATTTACAAGCTTTGTCTTAGTGGTCACATATTATGCTTTCATCCAGTTTATTTTGAACCTGAGATTGTTACCACTCTTATTAATAGCCAACACTGAAATATGACTTTTTATTAGATATAAGAATACTAAAAAAGTATCTGAGATCTGAACCAATAGTAGAGAATATCATTACACCCTTTATTTTGATGAATCTGTGAGGTGAAACAATAGATGCAACTCTCTTATATAAATTTAGCTCTGTGAGAGCTCGCGGCTTCGATTAGCAGCAGCAACAACAGCATTCATAAGTGTTGCTCGGAAAGAACCTTTCTCCAGTTCATGAACTCCAGCTATTGTAGTCCCGCCTGGTGAAGTAACATCATCTTTCAACACACCTGGATGCTTCCCCGTTTTGCTCACCATTGTTGCAGCTCCAAGAACCTGCCAGATACACACAAAAACACGCTCAGGCTTCTCTTGATAGTTTCGTTTATTCAAGACACAAACAGAAAATAAGATTGAAGAGGCTGTAGGGGACCTATGGGCCAGTTCACTGACCGTCTGTGAAGCTAAACCAAGTGCGAGTTCTCGGGGTAAACCAGCAGCTACTCCTCCATCAGCTAAAGCTTCAATGGCTAAGAATATGTACGCTGGTCCACTTCCACTGTAACAAGATTGAAAAATTCCGGTTGGGTAAACTTGATTAGTGACGTGAACAAAGTAAGCACTCAAAAACCGTTAAGTACCTGAGACCAGTGACAGCATCAAACATTTTCTCATCAGCTCTTAAAATCTTCCCCACGGAGCCAAACAACTTAGCAACAAGTTCTCCATCTTCTTCCGTTGCCGCTGTCCCAAGGCTCATTACTATTTCATGTAAGACAATGTTCAGCATCTGTAAGCATTTGTAGGTTTTAAATAGAAAGGAAATCACAAAGATGGACTCTTATAGAAACTACCTGAAGCTGCCTCACCAACTGCAGCTGGTGTATTAGGCATCACCCTTATGAATCGATCTTGACCAGACCATTCCTAGCATTAAGAGAAAAAAAAAGGAGACCCTTCAGCTTTTTATCCAAAGGGAAGCATGTTAGATGCAAGTACTGACACTAATAGGTTCTGACCGAACAACCATAGAGCTTATGATTCAGGAACAGATGAATTTGTACAGACATAAATCTCTGACAAAGTATACTCCTTTCTCTACAGAGACCAAACCTGAAGATCTTTCAACTTGATCCCCGCTGCAACAGAAACAAGAACCTTATCCTTGGAGAGCGTTGACCTTACTTCCGTGATGGCCTTCTTAACTGCATAACACAAGGTACAACTTTGTAGATCTCAAATATATATATATTTTTTGTATTCAATTGTGATTCAATAGAGAAGTAAACATACCAACTTGAGGTTTTACAGAGAAGATCACAACATCGCTTTCTTTAACGACCTGTCAGTTTTCGAGATCCGTCAGCTCATGATTTACTCCAATGGAAAAATCTCTTGCTTCCTCTATATCTAAGACTAGATAGGTAAAGAGAAGAGCCACTTACTTCTTCGCTACTTGAGAAGACATTGACGCCAAAGGATTCAAAGACTTGACGACGATTCAGATTCGAGTGAACGGCGGTTGAGATACGATGCGGAGGAAGCATCCCGGAGGCAACGACGCCTCTAGCTATACTCTCCGCCATCTTTCCAGCTCCGATGAACCCTACCTTGAAGCTCTCCGCGGAGATGGGAAGCGTCTCCATCGCAAAAATTTACGGATTAAGGATTTAGGTTCGTCGAATGATGAAAAATCTTATTGTTCAGGTGATCAGAGTGTTGTAGTGTGCACGCGCACATCACGTGGCTCGTTTGTTTACCGAGGCCCAATAGAACAAATGTTACACTTATGAACGGCCAGTCTTACAAACAAGGAAATAAATATTAAAAGTATACAATCGTGCCGTTCGTACAAAGTTCACTAGAACATCACAGCGTTTATTGGAGGCAAGTCGATGCAAAAGCTATACCACGACACAACCTTTTTTTTTTTGTTCAACAAAACGACACAACCTAAAATCAGTCTTATATATTAGCCTTCAAACAGAAATTACAAAAGCCCTGCTTGAAGTTTAAAGGGCTTAGAATATTCTGAGAATGGCCGAATATAAAACAAGGTCTAGATTATTTAGGCCCATCTCACTATGGGGGGTTTTCATATAGTATAATGTTTGTCCCTACACTACAATATTAAAACGTCACTACAAAATTTTCATTTCCAGTTTAAATTCGATTTATAAAATATATTATTGTATGAATAACAAATGAGTTGAACTTTATTTGAATCCCTAAATTGAATAACGAGATAGTTTCTGTGACAACCTATATTGCATGAAGAAAATCGGAATCTTGTAAAAGTTTACGGAATTCTGTTTCCAAAATCATTCTAAAATATCATATTTAAAAACATATTGTAAGCTTATGATTCCATTTTATAATACGCTTCCGTTAAAAAAACACAATGTCATAAATACATAAAAATAAAAAAATTATGCCAATATATTTTTATATAAAATATAAAAGTATAGAGATAGAAAGAATAAAAATTAAATGTTAAAATTAATATTATAAATTATTTTTATGCAAAATTTTTTTATTTATTAGAGATATAGCATATATATTCAAATATTGTGTCAATTTTTTATAAAATATGAAAAAAAATTAACTAGATAAAAATTTTTACAAATTTAATTTATTTATATTTCAGTATTCTAATGTAAAATTATTTAAAATTAGTATAAATAAATATTTTATTTTAATTTGAATTATATAGTCTTAGTCATATATATATATATATATATATACATATTTGGATATACGTTTTTAACACATCTCTTTCCTAATTTGAAAAAATATTGTTTCTACGCTTTCATGGAATTTCCTTTCTGATACCCACTTCTATTTCCATATACCATAGATGACAACAATTAGGTTCTAAAAAGAAAAAGTTTGATACAACAAAAATTGCGTAATGTTTTCATGCAAAAAGTTCAGTCTCTCTTTTTCTTTACAGATTCCTGTTTAGAAGATAAACATATGGCGTAATACGACTCAAGATGATGGCATTTATTACAAAACTGAGTCTACAAGACTACAACGCCTCACCTCCTCATGAATCCATAGACCATGCTTGCGTGATATTATATCACATACTGACATATGCTTATCCTTTCAAAGACGTGTGTATTTGTCTTATAACTTAAGAAACCAAGTTTTTCTTGTTATAGAGTATATATATATATATATATAAAAATATATGTATATATATGTATATATATATATAAAAAAATATATGTATATATATGTATATATTAATATTAATATTTAATTATAAATGTTTTAACTTTACTAAAAATCTAATTTAAATTGGAAATACCATTTGAAAATTATCAAAATACATATATATATATATATATATATTATATATATTAATATTAATATTTAATTATGAGGATTTTAGTTTTAGAGAATTCAATCCAAAAATATTAACAGAAATATTATGAATTAGATTTCTCATAAAGTTAAAAACTCTATTAGGATAGTATCTTATAAATACTAAAGTATGCACGAAATCATATTAGAAATTCATCACCTCATCATGTCTTATAAATCGAGTCGGTCTTGAAATTTTGAAAATAATAAACATTTAGTTTTAGTACTTTTTATATATTAATTTTTTTTTTGAAATGTGAAGGTTTGGGTTATGCCAATTGCCGATGACCTCTCTGCCTATAGGCTATGGACTTTACCTACCAAATAAACTGGTACAAAACACATGTCTAAAAGCTCTAACAAACAGCTCTCTTGCATGCAGATACGTGAATAAATTAAAGAAAACAAAATGTTTGCACAAATCATTAGCATAAATCAAATTAGACAATACTTGAACATGATCACTAGAACAAATCATTAAATATAGGTCCCAAAAGTTTCAAGATTTCATTTAGTTTACTGGTGATCATGTAATTTTTGTGTCCATTTTCGTGAGTTCACGGCTCCATTCCATATATTTTTGTATGAATTTTTACCATCAAAAATTGAACGATCAGATTATGATTTCTTTCTTTTAGTGATATTTTATCATTATGTGTGTGACCTTACTTTCCTTTTTCTTTTTTAGACAAGTTCTATTTGACTGGTTTTGGGCAGAGACGGTCCTGTAATAATTGGCGCCATAAGCAAAAGAAAATGGGGTCTACATAGAAACAAAAAAAAGTCATAAAATGAAGAAAAAGTTTAAAAGATGTTGGCCAAAACTACTTTTTCTTTTTTATTTTCCATGTAAAATGTGGATCCCATTGAAATGATATATTTTTGTTGGGAAAATTCAGTCGGTAATCATCTCTGTCGTAGCATAAAAATCTTATAAAAAATTATAATAAATTTCTTTTATTTTTTAATGAGGGCTCTGGAAACTTGAGGCTCCCATGCTTAGACGATCAGCAACCCAAGCACCCCAAATGGGGTGCTTGTTTTTTTTTTTTTTGATTTTTTTTTTTTTTAAAAAAGTTAAAAGTAGATCAATCACGGGTCGCCACGTGTCAGTGGGACCCGTAAACAGTGCAAGAACCACAAGAAAAAATGTGCTTATTTGGGAGTTTTAAGCACTTCTTTTAAAGGGTGCTAGTAAGTCCCATTACTTAAGCACCCCACTAAGCATTTCCATTGAAGATGCTCTTAGGCTTCAATTTGCTGTGCTCAAGGACGCCTCTCATTTTGGGACAATATCGTATCCCTTTACATAAATTAAACTTTAATGGCAGCTTAAAAACGTTTAACATTGTAACCTAAAAAACATATTCTTAGTTTCTACAAACCACGTTCTACCATATTCAATAATTTAAGTATTTGAATGATCTTTTTTAATATACATTTTATCGTTAAAAGTTTCATTAAAAGCCATATATTTTCAAATGTTCTTTATGCCACTCTAGACTACAAGTACTTTACTTCTTTGGAGCCATCAAGTCAACCAACAATAACTACATCCTGATTCTATAAACAGAATCAAGTGAAACTCATTAAACAAAAATAAATTTAATTAAATCTCGACTTATAAATAAAGTCTTGTGAAATCGAGCAATGTTAAGAAACACACCAAAACATGTCAGTTTCATCATCACCTCATCATGTGGTTCTCTTCCCTTACATGTCAAAGGGCCACACCATCCCTCTCCTCCAATTCGCTCGTCTCCTCCTCCGTCACCGCCGTGTCATCTCCTCCTCCAACGACAACCAAGAACCATCCGTTTCCATCACCGTCTTCACCACCCCACAAAACCAACCATTCGTCTCAAACTTCCTCTCCGACGTCACAGCCACATCATCTCTCAATATAATCTCCCTCCCTTTCCCGGAAAACATCGCCGGAATCCCTCCCGGAGTAGAAAGCACCGACAAGCTCCCTTCTATGTCGCTCTACGTGCCTTTCACGCGTGCAACCAAATCTCTCCAGCCTTTCTTCGAAGAAGCACTCAAGAATCTTCCACGTGTTACGTTCATGGTCTCCGATGGATTCCTATGGTGGACACTTGACTCCGCCGCTAAGTTCGAGATACCGAGACTCGCCTTCTTCGGCATGAACTCTTATTCATCGGCTATATACTTCTCTGTTTCCGCAAACCAACTCTTCACCAAACCGGGAATTGTTATATCTGATACCAAACCGGTTACTGTACCGGATTTCCCATGGATCCGGGTTAAGAAGTGCGACTTCGTCCCGGTTTGCACCGAACCGGATCAATCAGGTCCAGAGTTCGAATTACTCATGGACCAATTGATGTCTACTGGGAAAAGCCATGGAGTTATAGTGAACAGTTTTTACGAGCTTGAGTCAAAGTTCGTTGACTACCGGTTAGGTGGTAAGGGTGAGCCCAAGCCGTGGTGTGTTGGGCCATTGTGCTTGGTAAATCCTCTTAAACCGGAAAGTGATAAACCGAGTTGGATTGCATGGTTGGACCGGAAGCTTGAGGAAATATGTCCGGTTCTGTATGTGGCCTTTGGAACGCAGGCTGAGATATCGAACGAGCAGCTCAAGGAAATAGCCTTAGGCTTGGAAGATTCCAAGGTACGTGCGTAAAATATAAAGGGTTAATTGACAAGTGAATTATGATGAACTGTGAAAATTTTGAGATTTAGTTCTTATTGGTTCATTGATTTCAAAAATTCTGATAAAATCTATTGTTATTAGTTTAAGAATTTTCAAAATGAGATTTGTTATTCGGAAAGTCTAATTTTTATTGATTCTCTAATTCTAACTAAATTTATTGTTATTGAGACATGATTCTATTTTTTTTATTCATAACACTAATCTTTCAAAATATAGTATGTATATATGAGATTTTTAAAATCCATGTGATAAAAGACTAGAAAACAAACTTGTTAATATAATATTCATCTTATCATATTATTATACAAAAAAATATATTTTGGAAAAAAATCATGTCATATAATATAAAATAATATAAATTATAGATTTATTAATTTACAAAAGATGATAGAAAAGAGGTAATATAATTTTATAAAAGTTTATATCAATCAAGGAAAATTTATGATCAAATTTTATAAATCAATGCATATGTAATTTCAAAATTCACATAACTTTAAAAATCTATCAACTCTTAAAATTTACAAACTCTACACAAATTCATCTCCTAATAAACCCTTAAGTTTTTCAGTATTTTATCATTGAAACTCCATAAATTGGTCTTTTGAAACTGTTTGACATAACTCCATGCAAATAATACTAGTCGTTCTATCAACCAATATTAAATTTTGTTTATAATGCAAAACATATAGTTTTTTTTTTTTTTTTTTTTTTGGCATTAACTTCACGGCGTTATACATAAATGGACTGACAATGAACATTATTTGTGGTATTGATTGTTTAATAATAAAGGTAAGCTTCTTGTGGGTCACGAGAATGGACGTGGAAGAAATGACTGGAGAATTAGGGTTCGAGAAGAGAGTGAAGGAGCATGGGATGATTGTTAAAGATTGGGTAGACCAATGGGAGATACTGTCACATGAAAGTGTGGTAGGGTTTTTAAGCCATTGCGGATGGAACTCGGCGCAAGAGAGTATCTGCGCCGGGGTTCCCATGCTGGCTTGGCCAATGATGGCGGAGCAGCCACTCAATGCTAAGTTGGTCGTGGAGGAGCTAAAGATAGGAGTACGAATAGAAACAGAAGATGGAACACCCAAAGGGTTTGTCTCAAGAGAAAAAGTTAGTCGAAAGGTATGTGTTTTGAATGGATCGAATATTAGATTATGGTACTAAATATTGTTGTCTTCATATCGATATTTTTATGGGTACGACATAGGTTAAAGAGTTGATGGAAGGAGAGATGGGAAAGACTGCGAGTAAGAAAGTGAAAGAGTATGCAGAAATGGCTAGAAAAGCTTTGGCTCAAGAGACTGGTTCGTCTTGGAAGAATTTGAATTTGCTTCTTGAAGAGTTATGTAAGATTAGAGAATCAAATGATGTTAATAACTTGTCAAGCGATGATTAGAGAGCAGTGTACTCTTGGCTGTTCTTCAATCTGATTAATCTCATAACCTTATTGTTCTTCTGAATGATCTAATAGTAGTTTGTATGCGAAAGTAACATCTGCTATAAGAAAAACCATACAATATAACATTAAGACAGTTTAAGAACAAATGTATTTTTTTTACTCTACACTCTTTTGCTATATCTAACATCCTCAAAACCGAAACAAACAAAACAAAAGTATTATTTATGAGATTAACTAACACTATGTCACACTTTTAAACATCTTCTTTATCTACTGAGAAATCAGGCTCATCTGGTTTGAATAGTTGAGGCATTTTCAAACTGTTGGAAGATCCATCTTTCTTGCCACCACTACTACTACTACTTGAAGCCTTTTGATTTGTGCCTCTTCTCGTGTTTGCTGCGAACTTAGATGCCAGCATTGTTGCTCCAAGGTTTTGGCTGTTGTTTGTGTTGTCCACAGATAATCTCTCGCCTTCGAAATCATCTTCGTCACTTCCATAGTAGTTTTCTTCTTCATTGTAGCCTGTATCATCTCTGTAATAGTATCCGCTACTCTCATGCAGGCTGAGCTCTTTCGCAAGCTTTCTTCGCTTGTATCTTCTCCATGCGGATTGCACAAAACAAGCTCCCCATGCTCGCCACTGATGTGAGTAGTACCTGAAACAATGGACGTATATGAGATTTGATTCATCATGCCATTAGTGGCCGGTCTTGATTTTTTTTGGGGGCTATGGACACAATCTAGAGGTCTATATATATATATATATAAAGTTTTGGAGCTATAGGCTAATGTTTCATTAGACTATGTTCAAGACGGCTATGCATCATTGGATGCTATAAACGGTGAATACCTGAAAGCGTGTTGTAGCTTTTTGCTTTGAAGACGTTTGAACTGATGAGCAACAAACTTAAGATCCTCTGCGCTTAAGGCAAAGGCTTCAACTTCAGAGAGAGCACGGACGCTTCGTGTTGAAGATGGAAAGTTGAGTGTAGAGTTTGGCATTAAGGCCCATGTAAGAAGCTCTTCACCGCAGAAATCACCAGGTCTTAGAGTAGTGGAGTTAAAGAAACCTGATCTTCCTCCGTTTGTTGTTGAGCTCTCTATTTGTCCTCTAATCACAAAGAGCATCTCATCCACCGGATCACCTTCACGGAATATGTATGTCCCTGCCGTGCTTAATGATGAGACAAGACATCCACATATAGCGTCAAGAAGTTGATCATCCATTTGAGAAAAGAAAGGGACCTGCACTTAGCAAAACATTGTGAATTTGTGATTTTATGAAATGAAAAACAATCAAATCTTGTGAGAGTGGTCATAGTTAATGTATTTATGTACCCTGCGGACAAGAGCGAGACAGAGATGTCGTTGGATTTCACGGCGTAAGTCAGTAGGTAAAGACTGGAGGATTGATTCTTCATCGACGCCTCTAGTTGCAAGCCATTTGTATTGAACGAATCTACGGACACGTTCTTGAAGCTCTGGAGGTAGCTGACGATGTCTCATCCATTCTTCAGTGTCTCGTCGCTTAACTCTCCATTCTTCAACTCTTACAGACATCGATTGTAATGATGTCTTTCCACAAAGTTAAACAACAAGATCTTTTGTTAGAAAAATACAGAAAAAAACGTCTCTGTTTTGAGCAGTGTCATGAAAATTAAGCTCTGAATCTTACTTGCATGTTACCAATCAGGAGTGTGAAGAGAATCAACCCAAAAATACATATTGTAATACAGAACAGGGTCTCGCCAAGATATACACTTGTGGTTATATTCTGGCCGTAAGAACTGTAAAACAAAACCGTTAAGTAAATCTTAAGATAAGACACCATATAATGGTGTTGGATCAAAGGTTGGCATACCTTAGATTTCTTAAACCCCACCAAAGACAATATAAGTACTTGGACACAAAATCAGTGGTAGCAACTTGAGTGGTAAAGGCTTCAGCAAACATCCCAAACTTGAAATTAGTAGTGCTGCTTGTAGCATCACAATGAGAAAGAACCTGAGTAACATTCTGCCAATACTGGCGCTCTGGTTGCTGTAGACTCTTGCAGTCCAAGAAGCTAGGAAGACAGTCCAAAACTCTCAGGGCGTGATCTTTCTCGCATACCTTGGACCAGCACGAGAACTGCCGTCCAATTGATGAGAGATACCACATTGCTCCCAACACCTGAACACAAATGAATATACTCTAGCAACATAAGCAGGAGAAAACTAGAGAGAACGAGAAAGCTTACGTGACTAGCGAGGATGTAGAGGAGGAGGTTGTATGCAGCTCCTGCCCAAGCAGTCTTGGCGATGAACCCGGTTGTTTTTATAATCCTTTGGTTAAGTGGGAATATGATGAATGATCTTGGAATGTATTGGACGAGAACGATAAGAGCTAGAGTGCTATTGGCATGATTAGCAGTCCCGTTTGTAGCGGCTGGAATTACTAGCCAAATTACAAGCTGAGATCAAAAGATGGTTAGAACAAGCATAAGCCTCTTATGATGGTGAAAAATATCATAACGGATACAAGAAAATAATGCGGAAAAAATAGATAAATGTGATAAAAGTAAACAACACTTGATTCTAAAAGAAATTGGCTACGTCCAGAGACAGAAAGATGGAGCAGATTTTTTTTCTTCTGAATATTTGGAGGTTTGAGGACAAAATCTGTAAATTCCCTATTTTTGAAACCACAATATGCAACTCTACGACCACTTGAACCAGAGAGTTCTAACAAAATGGTCAAAAACTAACTGCAATTAACCTATCGGATAGAACTCTTTCTATTTCCCCATTCAAACGAGGGAAGTGACCCCGTCTTTGCAACGTAACCTGTCAGTATTTCTTCCTTGGAGCAAAACAAGTGAAGCAAGTTTAGTTAATAAAAGCTATATTTGTTAGGGATGAAAGTGTCACATTTATAGTTCGAAAGTATCTTTAGTAATATACAAGATAAATGAATCAATTAACTTATCACCAATTGACTTTAGATTATAAACTTATCTAATTTAACATGGTATCAGAGTCCGATCCAAATAATCCAATCCGATCCATTATCGATCTAGCTCAAAGTCGGTCCATCGATTTTTACCCAAACATTCCGAGATTGATGCTCAAAGAGCTATCATCTTGAATAGGCGTATTAGAGACAAAAATCTCACATCTAACTTAAAAGTCTATCTAACTTAACATGATCTAGTACTATAGCAATTTCAAAATACGGAAGGTTACAAGAACTCAAGATATATTTATGCTACATTATAAGATGTTTATCTATCTGTGTTATTTAACCTTATACCTAGACCATTAACAACATTTCTGATACATTATAAGAAACTAGCTAGTAGGCATGCGAACCTGGGGGAGAGGAAGCATGGCGGCAACATCGACGATGAAATCGCTCTTCAAGTACTTCATAGCGATCTCTCTCGGATCCCTTACGAGCTCACCCCGTCCAAAAACTCTAGAGCTCCGCGCTACGAACGCGGTTCTAAATTTCATGAAAATGTGCAAGAGGTGGAAGATATCTGCTACGGAGCGGAAGAAGGTGACCGTTGCGGCGAGGCTGACGTCGACGGAGAGACAGGCAGGACCGCCGACGTAAGGAGCGTAGAAATAGAAAGGATCGAGGAAGAGAGCGAGGATGGAGGTGACGAGAAAGACGTGGTTCCAGTAGGTGACGATGTTGCTGTCCGGGTCCAGGATCTGATGCCGCCATGGAAGGACTTGGCTACCGTATCCGGCGACAGATCCTCGGTTAGATGCGGCGGAGGTTATGGTCTCGGGGAGGAGGAAGCGGAGAGACCGGATCTTATTCATCTTCCATGGCGGATAGAGTAAGAGAGGTTAGGGCCCTTGTCTTGATTTTTTTGTTTTTGTTTTGATGATTATGGAAGGAGGAGAGGATTTCTCGCGGGAAGATTGAGAGAGGGGGCATTAATATAGGAGGAGGGTTGTGTCACACGTCTTTAGATGTTACATGAACGTAACTATGTAATAATCATGTTATCCCAAGTTTCATGGATATACACAAAATACCATGTTAATTAGTTCAACATTACTCCCTCTTCCCTCTGTTTTATTCCCTCAGTTTTATTGTAAGTGTCAGTTTAGGTTTTTGCACACGATTTTAAGAAAATAATTAATTTTGTATATTTTCTATATAAAAACACAATTACCTATACGCATAACCATATTTCAACCAAATAAAAAAATAAATTACAGTATAAAATTAATAAATTTTGCATCGAAAGTCGAAAACAACATTTATTTTGTTCTAAAACGACAATTAATATGAAACGGTGGGAGTACTAATTACTTCTTGATTTTCGACAAACCTTTGTACTTTCAATGCATTAAAATCACATAAAGAATCCAATGTAAAGTTTGTGTAACGTTAATCAAATTAAATTCACCGATCTTTCTTGTTTTCCACGAACTTAAATCTTCTTATCCCCAAGAATGGGAGTCTTGTTGTGATTTAAGAGCATGGATCTCGAGCGTCACAGCACAAGGAACCAAGTTAAGGTCAGTTTCTGAACTTTCATTCACTTTAATCTCTATTACAACAACCCAACCTTTTATTATTATTGGTGGACTGTTCTGACATTAGCTTACCACAGCTTAGGTGTGGTCTATAGAGATTTAGCAACGTCACCATTATATATCGTGTGATTATAATACTTTTTGTTACACTTGAATAAACTTCAGTTCTGTAAATTAAGGTTAAGATAAGTTTTTTCTGTTCTTTTTTTGTTTGTTCTTGCAACTTTTGTGTAGAGTTGCTTGTGGAGAAAGTAAGATTTGCTTCTTTTTTTTTAATAATAATTTGTCCCTACTGATTAAGATCCAAGGAAAATAAAGACTGAACAATAAGTAGACAAGACTCGAGAGCATATGATTCTTGTCTCTTTATGTTTCTTTAACTCCAAATCTTCTCTTTTGTCGGCTTAGCTCAACATACAAATAAGTATGCATAGATACAAAGAATACATATACAAGTCCATACATCTCTTCTCAAAACTTGTAAGCAACGTTTGCTCTGTTTTCGTTATAGAGAAAAAAAATGATGAAATATGGAAACTGGGTGGTTCTGTCTTTAATTTTCTTGTTTCTCTTTTGTGGGTTGTCATCAGTTTCAGCAAAGCCTCCTCCTGTTAGTGAGTTCTTGATTACCCTAATATGATTACTTTTCTTGCAAGAACATTATTTTGATAAATGTCTGAAGATGTTCTTGTTTTGGGAACAGAGATTGTAAGTGGACTTGTGACAAATGTAGCATCAATGCTGTGGAAATGGTTGTGGTCTCTTCAGACCTCCACAACCACAACATCCACCACGAAATCAGGTAAGACGACCCACAACAAAATATGTATTACACTTTTTATTATATGATCTTGTTTCAAAGTTTCAATCTTCATAGATTAGAAAAGCTGAGAAAAATGTGTGACAGGTGTTTCTAGCCGGTCGATGGTGAAATATGAAAGTGGATATAACATAGAGACAGTGTTTGATGGAAGTAAGCTTGGGATTGAGCCTTATGCAGTTGAAGTTTCCCCTAGTGGAGAAGAGCTTATTGTCTTAGATTCTGAGAACAGTAACATCCACAAAATCTCCATGCCTCTTTCTAGATGTAAGTTCTTCTTCTTGTTGAAATATGACCCACCAAAACGTACAATTATGCTTTGCTTCAAGATGGGGATTCATTTTCTTTTGCTTTTTTTTCTCAGTTAAGTAAAAAAGTGACTCTCTTCATATTTTAGATTCCAAAGTTTCTTTCTTTGACAACAAAATCCTTTCGACAACTTTTCACTTTAGTCCATAACACGACATATTTAGCTTTTATCCATGTTCTGTTTCTCTGTTCTTTTCAGGTTTATTCTTTCTGCTGTTTCTTGTTCCTCAAGTTCATAAACTTTCCTCAAATTAAATCACCAAACTTTCGCTTTTAGATAGATTCTAAGACGCAAAGTAGATAGATTCTTAAAACTGATCTCACTACTAATTTGTTAATATTTGAGTTTTGAATTTATTGAAGATGGTAAACCAAAGCTAGTCTCTGGTTCACAAGAAGGCTACACAGGACACGTCGATGGAAAGCTCAAAGAAGCCAAAATGAATCATCCTCGAGGGTTAGCCATCGACGACAGTGGAAACATATACGTCGCCGATACTAATAATATGGCCATACGCAAGATCAGCGACAACGGTAACGACAATTCAACGTTTGCGTTTGCGATTTGAAAATCGTTATTTTAAAACAGTTTCTTGGTTTATTTATATGCCAGGTGTCTCAACCATCGCAGCCGGAGGAAGATTCTCTGATGACTTTGATTTGATATATGTCTCTTCAATCTGCTCTCTCTTTGTTATTGATCGAGGAAACCAAATGATTAGAGAGATTCAGCTCCATGATCATGACTGTTCTCATCACGAACCCGAACACGAACACGAAACAGATCTCCATCTTGGTAACCTTTCCAAACAAGCTAACATGTTTGTGTGTTTGTGCTTTGCTTGAAACAATCGCCGTTTTGGTTTGTGTCGGTATATGCAGGAACCGCTTTGCTTGTTGCTGCTGCATTTTTTGGATACATGTTTGCGTTATTAGTACGTAGAGTACGATCGTTGTTCTCTTCGTTTCGTCATGTAAGTGAACAGTTTTGTTTGATTTGGTTCGATCAAAGATTTATGTTAACCAATGATGCTAATTGGTTTGATTTTGATTTCAGGATACTAAGAGGCATGTAGCTAAACCGAACATGACAATGGCTCCATATCAACGTTATCCAAGACCGGTTCGACAGCCATTAATCCCTCCTCAACATGAACCGGAAAACGAAGAAGGATTTCTCGGTTCGCTTGGAAAGCTTGTGGTGAAAACCGGTTCTTCGGTTACTGAGATGATGACCGGACCGAGGAAAGTTCCTCCCCAAGACTTCCACTACCACCATCCGCAACAGCCTAACCAGTGGCCGGTACAAGAGAGCTTTGCTATACCGGAAGAAGATGGACCACCGGCTTTAGAACCGAGATCAGGTACAAATCCGGATAAAACCTACCTTAGAGCACAAGGAACAAACCAAAACCGGTCTTATTACCAAGATTGTGACCAATACCAAAACCAACAGAAGCGAAAAGTGAACAATACCGAAGATAACCGAGAGAACGAGATTGTGTTTGGGGCAGTTCAGGAGCAGGACGGCCGCCGAGAAGCTATGGTGATCAAGGCTGTTGATTTCAAGGAAGCCATGAACGATCAGCGAAATCTACGGCCTAGGATTAATTACATGGGATATTCTTCTCATGTTTACTGATTACAAAATCAGTTTTTCATGTGTGTAATATACTATCGCTATGTGTTTATTAGCCTTAAATTATTTTAAATTATTTTACTTATTAACCTTCATACTTTAATAGTTTAATGTAAAATATTACTAGTATATTATTGATGATGGTAGGTAAGAGATTTATTATCCCAGTACGAAATCATATTTTTTGAGATATTTGGGGAAACAGCTCGACAATCTTATTAAAATTAGAAAGTTAGTATATGAGATCCGAAGCATTTAAGAATGCAAACACCGGTTCAGTTTTGGTTTATAATTAGAAAATTGAAAACGGTTAAGGGAATTAGATTCTTGAAAACCAGCTTGGCAGTTACGCAATTCCAGCTCTTGTTTTAGCTGCCATTTATTATTCCCCTTCCTCTCCCCTTAAGAAACGGATACGTAAAAGGAATCATCTTGAAAGAGAGAGAGAGAGAGAGAGATTTAGGGTTAGGGTTGCAGAGAAGCAGGGGAAGGAGGACTCTGTATTCCTCTGTCCCTCTCCTTTAATCTATCTACTCGAGAAAACCAATGGGGCTTCAATCTTTTCCCATCTCTGAAATGGACACGACCGACGATATGCACGAAGCCATGTTCGCGAAGCGAAGTTGTTGTTTCTTCCTCCCATGTCTCGGATCATCTCAGCCGTCTGGTCCCAACGGTAACGTATGGTGGCAACGAATCAGAACCGTTGATAAGTTGGAGCCTGACGACCGTTGGTGGATCTCAGGGTGGAATAAGATGAGGGAATGGTCTGAAATCTTGGCTGGCCCCAAATGGAAAACATTCATCCGCCGCGTTGGCCGCAGTCAATTCTGCGGCTGCGGAGGAGACGTGAGGCCTGATCAGGTTGGTTTCCGGTACGATTCGTCTAGTTACTCGTTGAATTTTGATGATGGTAAAGAGATGGGTCATTTCGAAGACGAGTTTCCTTACCGTGATTACTCAATGAGGTTCACCGCGCCGTCCCTCCCGGTCTCCACCAAATGCTCCATTGATTTTGACAACGATAACTACGCGCCGCCGATGATCAAGTAAAGGCCACACGTTTTTTTTGTTTTTGTTTTTGTGTCTTGTCTTCTAACGTGCAATGCACGTATGGAAAGGTATCAGGTTTTATGATTTGCGAAGAATAATTATTTAATCATTTTTTGTTTTCTTTTCAGTTGTTGTAATATCATTTCACTTTTGAATGAACTCATTGTTTAGTTGATAAAATTTTCTCCGATGATATCTAAGAGCATGATTAACCTGTGTTTCTTAGCGAAAATATAAGAACCGTCTCTTAAATAAGAACCATAAAAACGTCTTTTAACGGGAAAAATATATAAAAAAAAAATTATGTTAAGAACCCCACCTTAAAAGATCCGGGTTAATCGTGACCTAAGTCTCATAAATTAAATTTGATGTAATTTAGAAACAAAACAATCTCATTAGACTTGCAAACCAAAAAGATATAATAATATATGCGTTATCCTTTCTTCTTAAAATGCTGTTCCAATGCTTGTTGGGCCTGGGAGTTGGGGAAGTCGGGACGACTATAGTAATGAGGTGCAACATCTACAAGCCATTCACCTCGAATATGTGAAACAGTTTGGAGGAAATCACCGCTGCTAGTTAAGACATGGTCGTTGTAGATCACCCACTCTGGTTTGTGATCTAAGCAGCTGGAAGGATGCAGGTGAGCCACTTGCGTGTTATCCCTGACGGTCAAGTAGTGGCCAGTAGTGCGTTCTAGGTGAGCCACCTGCATGAAATAACCGGCAAGCAATGCCTTTCTTATGTTGACGTAGTAACCCAGGGTGTAGGAAGCAGTGCTACACAGCTTCAACCGTAACCTCGACATGATTTGGACCAGCTGCTCTCTGACACTAACTGCAGACTTCATTACTCTGTAGTCGATGAAGTTTGCGTAGCACCAATCCGGGTCTTGGTTGTTTTGCAAGAAAGATTGGAACACAGTCAAGAGTGTGAGGTGATCACTGTCAGTGTGTGCAAACCTGGATTTAGCTTCATCTGCTGCTGCTATCTGAGCTTCTCCTCTTGGGATGATGAAAGGATTGGGCGATGATAGCATCGCTGCAACCGAAAGAATCTCGTCTGAGCAGTTGAGTTGAGGACTGGATATGAGCATCTTGGACAATTCTGGATCCAAGGGAAACTCACTCATCATCTCACCCGTCTCTGTCAAGTTATGATGGTCATCCACTGCTCCCAAGTCATACAAATCTTGCAAGGCCAAAGTGAAAATCCCGGGTGCAGGATGATCCATAAAAAAGAATTTACCAATCTGTTCCACACCCAGTTTTATCAAGGTCAGAGCTGTGTTTGCTAGGTTTGATCTCAATATTTCAGGACAAGAGTCCAGTTTACTGTAAGTTTCTTCTGTGTAGAGCCTGAAACATTTCCCACGCTGTGTTCTACCGGCATGACCTGCTCGGTGGTCAGCACTTGCCTGGGATATTGGCAACACGAACATGCACTCGCCACGAGTTCTTGGGTTGAATATTTTCTTCTTGGAGAAACCAGAATCAACCACGTAAACAATCCCGTCCATGGCCAAAGAAGTCTCCGCAATGTTGGTGGAGACAACAATCTTTCTCACGTGATCAGGTGTAGGATCGAATATCTTCTGTAGCGAGTCGTGGGGAAGAGTGGAATAAAGTGGCAAAACTTTGACCTCATCACCTCCAAGTTCAAGGGAGATTCTGCTGCATGCGTCTTCAATCTCTTCTTCCCCTGTTAAGAAAACAAGAACATCACCCACTGGCTCGCACTTGTGAATCTGGATCACAGTGTTTATAGCAGACTCAAGATAGTTCATCTCAGGTGCTAGATCAGTACTATATGTAATGTCCACTGGATGAAGCCTTCCGGGGACTTTGATCAGAGGCGCACGCTCTATATACTTAATAAAATCGTTGTGTTCAAGGGCTTCACTCAACACGACCAACTTAACATCAGGCCGATCCTCCAAGACTCGTTCAAGAAAACCCAAAAGCAAGTCCGTGCCCAAAGTTCTCTCGTGAGCCTCGTCCACAACAATCGCTTTGTATCTCGACAGGAGCCGATCCGACATTGCTTCTCTCAGAAGCATGCCATCGGTCAGGTACTTGAGCACCGTTCGGGGACTGCTGCAGTCCTCGAAACGGACCGTGTAACCCACTTCTTCCCCGATCTCTACATCCATCTCTTCAGCAACTCGACGCGACGCACACGTGGCTGCAACTCTACAAGGCTGCGTGCAACCAACCATCCACGTACTCCCACTAGGGCTAGGGTTAGGGTTTGCTTCGAGCACTGCTTCTAAAACAAACTGTGGGATCTGCGTAGTTTTGCCACAGCCCGTCTCACCGACCAAAGTTACAATCTGATTTTCCTTGAATGTTTTGAGGAACTCTTGTTTCTGCAACCACACTGGTAGTTTCCTCCGTTTCTCTACAATCTCCAAATATCTCTCCGAGTAAGCTGCCTTCTTCTTCATCATCATCATCTTTAAACAAAATTTATCTTTACCAAAGCCCCCTTCTGTATTTATAGTAAATAGTAATCTCCTAAAACAATGTCTAGTTAATAATTTTCCTTTTCAACAAACTAATATTGAGAACGTTTCTATAATTCAGCAAATTAATTTTGTTAAGTATCTATGATTTCCTTTTCAACAAAACATGTTTTCCTTTTTTTTCCTTTTCAAACATGGTCTTACAGGTAATAAAACACTTTTGCTTCCTTTTTATGATGTAAAGCCATATATAGACTTTTGCGTTTCTTGCCTTACAAGTCACAACTACAAATCAGTCCACGATTCTTCTGTTTCTTACTAGGATAATAGGATTATAAAACTCTTTTGGTTACTTGTTTTTTAAAGTTAACATCTTCTTTGATAAATGTAATAGCTAATAAATTGGCAAAATGTGTCTAAGCATCGGTGGTACAAGCAATAGGCAATCATCTATGCATCAAAAATTGAGTCTGATCTTGGTTATTTGTTTGAATTTTGAAGGCTTGTGACATCAAGCTTGGTGGAGACTATACAAGGAACTGGATTCAAGTTACAGACTTTGAATCTGATTTTTGAAAACGAAGGTGAGGTTCTTGTCTAGTTTTTTTTTTTTTTTTTCGGTCAGCAAGATTCTTGTCTAATTAAAGAGAAAATGATCAAAAAATTCTGAAATTTCAAATTTAAGCCAAAAAAATTATGAATTTATGTTGAACTAAAAAAATTCAATTTAAAATAATGGTCATTTAAAATCTTGTATTTTGTTGACTGAATCAATTTAAAAACCCAAAAAAAAACAACAATTAGATATTTAAACAACTATTAAGTAGCTAAACGATGTTGTTTTGAAAACAATTCACAATTAACAAATGACGTCGTTTTGTATCTTTCTATTTTTATCATCTCCTATTCTTCTGATTCACCACAAACAGAAACGAAAATCAGAACCCCTAAATTGAAAACTCTAATTGAAATCATGAACAAAAATCAGAGTCCCCAAATTGAAAATCGGAGAAAGCACTGCCGGTTGTTTTCATCAAAGATTAGTAATTAAGAGATTAAAAAATTAGAATTTTTGATTTGGGATTCTATTGTTTGTTAAGTTTGTCGCGAAAGAAAAGAAAAATAAATGATAAAAAAATTGGAGAGATACAAAACGACGACGTTGTTTAGCTACTTAATAATCGTTTAAAGATTAATTGTTGATTTTTTTGAATTTTTAATTTGACTTAGTCAAAAAAATATGTTACCATTATTTAAAAATTAGAATATTTTTTTGCTCAAACATAAGTTAAAAAAAAAAATTTAGCTTAAATTTCAAATTTTAGGATTTTTAGCTGTTTTCTCTAATTAAATGATCTTTCTCCTCCATTTTGTGATTAAGGAAACACATCATTAATGTTCAATTTTGTGATTAAGGAAGCACATCATTAATGTTCAATTTTTTTTTGTCAGCATTCAATTTTATCTAAAATTTCTCTTTTATTTGTTCCTCCCAAGAAGACAATGTGGTAAATTACAAAAAGTGGAAATTAATGTTTTGTCTACTGGAAATTGAAAAAAGAAACCAAATAAAATACTTCCTCCGTTTTTTTATATTTGACGTTCTAGGATTATGCACATAGATTAAGAAACATTTAATTTTTTTATCATTTTTAAAACAAAAACATCATTAATTGTTTAACTAACCACAATTCAACCAATAATAAAATAGAAGCTATAATATCATTGGTCATCCAACATTAATTACTAATAAATTTTACATAAAAAATTGAAAACGTCAAATAATTTGGAACAAAAAATATTTTTTAAAACGTTAATTAAAAAAAAACGGAGGGAGTAGTTAAATAATCTTAGGTCATATGGGTTCCCACTAGCATGGAGGTTGGGGTTTTTTAATAGACTTTTGGGTTCCATGCTTAGTACGATGCATGTGGTTGTGTGTTTATGATTGTCTATATTATTCATCTTATGATGCGAAGTATATAGTGCATCACCACTCAAGCATTTGCTGTACTTATGAGTTATGACACATTTCATCATTTTGTATAGTCGGAGATTAGCACAAGATATCTGACGTTAACATGGACTAACAAAGCTTGTTATTATGTCTAACAAACATTTCTAAAGGTTTCATAAGATTGTTTCAAGATATTAGATTGGATGTCACTTGGGTCTTAGTAACGATAAAATCTATACTCGTTGTCGATCTTACTGTGTTGCCCCTCGTCCCTATATGTCAGAAAAAGATAATAAAAATCACCGAAACTATTTAAAGGACTCATGTGCTATTGTCCATCTTTGATCTGATAACACTTTAGATTTTTATAGAGAACATAGTATAAAGGATACACTATTAAATTATATATTTCACAAAACACTTTTCGTTGAACATGTTAGCAAATGATAAACGACAAACCCTTTCCCACTATGCAATAACATAAGCGACTCGCGTTTTTATTTTAATCAAAAACAAAAAAAAATATAAGGCCATGTTTATCCATGATTTCTTAGGTGGGGTTCTTAACTTATAATTTCATGTTTTTTATTTATTTTTATTTTTTTTATAATTTTCTCGTTAAGAGACGTCTCTTAGGTCTTTTATTTAAGAGACGTCTCTTAGGTCTTTTATTTAAGAGACGGTAGTTTTCTTAGTTAAAGTTAAGATACGTCTTTTAAAAAAACTAAAAACCCCATATTAAGATACCTGAAATAAACATGCCGTAAGAGACACAGCTTTATGGGCAAATGGAATACTGTTAAAAAAAAACTCCATTCACTAATAATTTATCCAAAAATAACTAATTAATGTCAATTTTATCATCCACTGGTTTCTCGGGTACGCAAACATCCCCCATAACTCCACCAGTCCGTAGAGTTAAAAATGATTTTTATTGGTAAAAGTATTCCAAGTTGGTGTATGAATAAAGTGACAATGGCAATGGCAATTTCATTATTTTAAGCAAACAAATAAATAAATTCATGTATTATACATTTATACTCCACTATATTGTTCCTCGAGCTATAATGCAGTGAAAGTTCAAAGCTGGCATGCATATAATAACTACTCTGGACCTAACCTTTTTTGTTTTGTCAACCTGGACCTAACAACTTACTATGCATTAAAACTATTTATTTGTATTTTATGGATAATTAGAGACTTCTATTTAGTGTTAAAAAAAAGAGACCTGTATTTATAGCACAAAAGGCTACTGGTCTTCTTCGTGTGACTTCACCACTTCCCCATCTCCCACCAAAATGGCTCTCTCAGTTCTTTCTGTCTTCATCTTTCTTCAAGTCTTTACAAATGTAAGTTAATAGTAGTTTTTTGCTTTCAGAAAAAGTTATTAGTTTTTTCTAAACAACATTATTGTTTTTGTTTTCTATTCTGCTTAATCTGAAAGACTTAGAGAAAATAGTCGTACTATGCACGTTACGTGTTTGTACATTTTAACTAAACATATATTTGACTTAATCACTGAGCAGGTTGATTTCGCTGCTTCAAATGAAGAATCCAAGGTAACATGTTTCTAACTTCTAATTTTCGCTTTGATTATTTTAAATGTGTATATTAACTACAAAGTAGTGTGTATATATATATATAGGCCTTTTACTTTTTTATAAAAGAATTAAATTTAAAGTTTGCATTTTATATATAGATCTTTGTACCACCGTCTCCGTCGTACAAACCCTCACCGCCACTGGTTAAGCCACCCACACTACCTACAACACCGATTAAACCACCCACCACAACACCCCCGGTCAAACCTCCAGCCACTCCGGTTACACCAACCAAACCACCGGTTAAATCATACCCACCTCAGGTTAAACCACCCACATCACCACTTGTCAAACCACCTACGTACAAAGTACAAACCACCCACAACATCACCGGTTCAACCACCTATGTACAAACCCCCAACGCCACTGGTTAAGCCACCCACGATCCCACCAGTCAAACCACCTACAGCGCCAGTTAAACCAACCCCAACAACACCGGTTACGACACCACCACCACCGGTTAAACCACCTGTCAACCCAATCCCATCACCTCCTGTCACTGCACCACCTGTTAAACCACCGACACCTCCGGCCAAACCTCCGACACCACCCCCCGTTAGAACTCGGATAGGTAAAATCAGTAACATTTTTCTAAGAATTTAACGATTATTATTGATCGTTGATTAAAATTGTAACATTGGATTACTGTTTTGGACGGTATAGATTGCGTGGCTTTATGTGGAACACGATGTGGCCAACACTCGAGGCAGAACGTATGTATGAGGGCGTGCGTCACGTGCTGCTACCGCTGCAAGTGCGTACCCCCTGGCACGTACGGTAATAAGGAAAAGTGTGGAACTTGTTACGCTAACATGAAGACACGTGGCGGCAGACCCAAGTGTCCTTAAGCCTTCGATGAACAATGGTTAATGTGAAAGGATATCATTAAATCAATGATGATTTAAGAGGGAAAATGGTGCTTTCATATATATATATAAGCTTTTTAATGCGTTTTATTTTGATTTAGTAACTTTAAGCTGGATGTGCGTTTAAGGATTCTATTAGAAACCTATTTAGTTTAATTGAGGTTTTTTTGGATTTTATTGTGTTTTAATCAAATAAGTAATAAATAAAATTTTAAGAAAAAATTGACCACTTTTAGAAAGGTCTAACTTCACCCCACGCAACACTTTTCATTCGGTGGTGAATATGAAACTAATTTGATGGAAGAGAGACAAAACAAGATTGGAGCATAAGCATTTTGAGTGTTGGGCTTTATTTGGGCCTATACATTTAAAAGGAACAATGGGAAGGGACTTGAGATGAAAGACCTATACATGCCTCATCAAATATATCTCAGATTATCCTTGATTTTCTCTGGTACATACGATTAATGATTTAAAACATGGAAATAAAGTCACGACTGCGAGCGAGTTGGTGACACTTATTACGGGTATTTATTGACTGATGAGCCAACACTAAACAAATCGTCGTCGAGTTTCTTTTTTTCTTTTCTTTTTACGTAGCTTTGATGATTGAGTGTTCACATTGTCATGCTACGTTTATTAAAATGCAAACATGTTTATTATATTTACACTTGTGTCAGCGTCAACTAAATCGGGAAGCGTATGCTGAACGAATCAATGGCTTTCTATGATTCTTCCCGGAAAATGAGTTTGAGGGGAAGAATAATTAACATATTTTTCTTGCTTGCCGGATAATTAACATTACTTTTTTTTTCTTCTTTGTTTTATTAAAAAAATGAATTCTTCTTTTCATTTTTAGACATGTTCTTTCGTCTGCTTTGAACCTGTTCCTCCACAGATCTTTTCCAGCTCAGTGCTTACCCTATGGATTTTTCTTCACTGTACGCATATTGATTACTCCCTTTTATTTTTCAGTTGCTTAACGCCTTGCTCTCAATCATTTCTATTTTTTTGATAATGCTTTCTTGAATCTTGTTCTTTGGACATTTGACTAAACTCACGGTCTTTTTTTTTTTAGAAAAGGTTTTGAGCTTGGGAAGCTTGTGTTGAGCTCTGGTCTTTTACACAGCTCATGGAATAAGATCTCAGAGTTACGTGCATCAAAAGCCCATCTGAATCAAACTCCAGGTCTAGGAATCAAGATTTTCCAAGAAACCAAATATACTATTGTTGTTTTTGTCGCACCGCCGATAAACATAACTTCCCCTTTAAGCTCTGCTTCTACACTTCTTTCTGGATCACAAGATCAAAACCCTTTTCATTTCCTCTGCTCTGAGAAGATCACCTCCTTCTCTCTTCACACACCTCCTTTTCAGCTCTTTGTCTCTGCCTACAAAAACAATCTCCTCCACCTCAAAACAAAGGTAACTTCGAATCTTACTCATTAGCTTATACTCTCTCTCTCTTCAGAGTTGCATTTAGAATGTAAGTCAACATGTTATGATGAGGTCATGACATTTTCAGAATCTTGAAAGCTAGTGTCTATATCTAGTTTGTGTTTCTCTCTATAGTTTCTAAGCATCAAGAGAGTATATAGATAAAGGAACCGACCGTTTAGGGTGGACAATTTTAATTGTATATAGGGTACTAATGAAAATTTTATATGAAGAACAAGAACACAAACTTTTAGTCTCTCTCACATTATGAATAATTTAAAAATGTTAGACTGACACCAAGTGAATTGTAAAAGTTATATGTGTGGTTTTGTAGTTGCTCCATTTGCTTGAATCCAAGAAACCTGTGATCATCACCGGAGCTGCATTAGGAGGATCGGTCGCATCTCTCTTTACACTATGGCTTCTAGAAACAGTCGAGCCAACGCTAAACCGTCCATTGTGCATCACATTTGGCTCGCCTCTTATAGGAGACGCTAAGCTCCAACAGATTCTTGAAAACTCCTTGAGAAACTCATGTTTCCTCCACGTGGCTTATGCTTCAATAACTCCCATCAACACAGACTTCAAGCCTTTTGGAACGTTCTTGATATGTTTCGACTCAGAATGTATATGCATCGATGACCCTGAAGCCGTCATGGAGTTGCTAGGCAGTGCTAATGCAGATGATCATGTAGTAGATTTGATAGACTACGGCCAAGTTCTAGCTCGTTTGGATCAAACGGTGATGGAGGATACAAGATTGATGATAGATGACGTTATCACTCGAATGGAGGAACGTGCTGAGAAGAAGAAGCTGCGCTATGACCAGCTCAAGAAACTAAACGACATTAAAATATCAATGATATATATAGAATGGTACAAAAAGAAAAGCAAGATGAACAAGATCGGTTACTACGACCGGTTCAAGACTCATATCACGTCTAGTGCTTCACCCTTCGACATAGATATTGAGAAGCGCAAAAGAGAGGTAAATGATTACTGGAGATCATTGGTTGAAGAAGTTGAGAAGAAGCCTCAGAGTGAAAAGTCTGTTCTCAAGACAAGGTCTCTCTTCTCCGGTAACAACTACAGACGTATGGTGGAACCGTTAGACATCGCTGAGTATTACCATAATGGTGGGAGAGAGTACAGAACCTCTGGAAGGTCGAGACACTATGTTATGTTGGAGAAATGGTTTAAGGAGGAAAAGATAGAACCGGTTAGGTGCATGAAGAGAGACTTGAGTGATCTTTTGACGTTTGATTCTTGTTTCTGGTCTGAAGTTGAGGAAGCTTTGATGGTGATCAAGTCTCTGAAAAGACAAGATGGTGAGAGAGAGGTGTTGCTGAGGAAGCTCGTGAGGTTTGAGGAGTACGTGTGGGAGATGATAAGAAAACGTGAGGTATCGCCGGAGATTTTCTTGGAGAAAAGCAGTTTCATGAAGTGGTGGAAAGAGTACAAAGGGTTTCATTCTTCTTCACCTTCTGACTTCACCAAGTTTATGAACACTAGGATGTACGAGAGCTATGGCCAAGCCTGCTGAAGAAGAATGATTTACTCTTTAAACGGTATTATCAAATGTTTTGAGTCGATGTCGATGATTGAATTTTTTTTTGTATTTTATGGTGTTAATAACATTAGTAAGCAAACATTTATTTAATTTCAAAATAGCAATTTTTTTTAACAAAAACATCAGAGAAAATGTATAACCCTTCGCTGGTGTTTGTAACATCGGCCGTCGCTGTGATCAAACCACATCTGCAAAATTTGTAAAATCAAATTTCATATACAAAACATGACATGTGTAATGAGCTTTTCAAATCTTTTTCTTCAGTATCTCTGATGACATACCTATCTCACATTTCATATTCTGTTACTTCATTCTTTTAATATTTTGTAATTTTTTAATATACGAGACCTTCCCAAAAGGAGTTTATAAACTCATTTTCCCATTTTTAGGAATTTTAAATGAAATTTCATACGCTACAATCTACAACACATACAAGTGTTACTTGTTTAACTTTTTTTAAAAAATAGCATGGATGTATTCAAACTATTTATAACAAATTTAGTCTAGTAGGGTTTTTAAATTTGAAGTCAACTTACTCTATGAATCTTAGATTTTTTTATTTCTGTTTGTAGTTGCTCGAGTCTACCAGACCGGTGATCATCACCGGAGCTGCGTTAGGAGGATCCCTAGCATCTCTGTTCACGCTGTGGCTTCTAGAATCCGTCAAGCCAAACCTAAAACGTCCCTTGTGCATCACGTTTGGCTCGCTTTTTATCGGAGACGCTAAGCTGCAACAGATTCTAGAGAACTCCGTGAGGAACTCATGTTTCCTTCACGTGGCTGATGCTACACAAACTCCCATCATAACAACAGCCTTCGAGCCTTTTGGAACCTACTTGATCTGCAACGACTCTGCATGTGTTTGCATCGATGACCCTAAGGCAATCATAGAGCTGCTACTCGGTGGTAATACGGATCCAGCTGGCGGGAGAGGCTACGGAGAAGTTCTAAAGAGTCTTTCTAGATATTCAATGGTGGATGCAAGACTGATGATGGGTGATGTTATCATCAATGGTATGAAGAACCGTGCTGCAGAGAAGAAGCAGCGTTTTGACCAGCTTAAGAAACTAGATGAAGTGAAGATATCAATGGCTTATATGGAGTGGTACAAAAAGATAAGCAAGAAGGATCACAAGATCGTTTACTACGACCAGTTCAAGAACCAAACAGTTTTTGTTTATGAGAATCGCAGGAGAGAGATGAATGATTACTGGGAAACAATGGTTCAAGAAGTGGAGAAGACGCCTCAAAGTGAAAAGTCGAATCTGAAGACACGTTGTCTATACTCCGGGAACAACTATAGACGGTTAATGGAACCGTTCGATATTGCTAAATATTACCTCGAGTGTAATAAGGAGTATAGAACCAAGGGAAGGCCTCACCACTATGTTATGCTTGAGAAATGGTTCAAGCAGGCTAAGTTGAACGAACCGCTTAGAGGTAAAGGGACGGATTTGAGTGAGCTATTAACGTTTGATTCTTGCTTCTGGTCTGAAGTTGAGGAAGCTTTGATTGCAATCAATGAGTTGAAAACACAACCAGACGAGGGATTGGTCGGAAAACTCATGAAGTTTGAGGAGTACGTGTGGGAGGTGATTAGAAAACGTGAGGTCTCGCCGGAGATTTTCTTGGAGAGGAGTAGTTTCAGGACGTGGTGGAAGGAGTACAAAGAGATCAAAGGAACAAGAGATGGGTTTAGCTCACTCTTCACCTTCAGAGTTTACCGAGTTTATGAACACTTGGGAGTACATGTTTATTGCAGGTCTCTTAGCATAGGTTCTTAGCTTTTCTAAGAGACGTTTCTTAACTTTTAACTAAGAAAACTTAAAAACCGTCTCTTAAATAAGATACCTACATGGCCTTAGGTCTCTTATTATGTAGGTCTCTTATTTAAGACACGGTTCTTAGGTTTTCTTAGTTAAAAGTTAAGAACCGTCTCTTAGAAAAGTTAAGAACCTCATGCTAAGAGACTTGCAATAAACATGCCCTAAGAGACGTCTCTTAACGGGAAAATTAAAAAAAAAAATTAAAAAAATTAAAAACGTGAAAATTTCACGTTAAGAACCCCGGCTAAGAGACCATGGAGTTATAAACTCATATGTTTAGGTATGCCCTGAGAACTCGAGTGGTTGACTGGCCAGACCAAAGCCCCCAAACAAAGTGAAGGACCACTGGTCTACATTGCAGCTTTCGGCTCGACCGGTGATTGACTTATTCTTGTCTTTTTGTTTGTAGTAAATTTCGTTGCCAATTTCTTTTACTATATAATAAAAGCAAAAGTCAATTTGTTAATGTGTGTGAGTGTTGTACTCTTTAAGATTTTTTTTCTTTTCAATTTGTAATTTATATATAGTGATGCATGTCATCTTAAATAATACGTTTAATGTATGAATATAGTTTTTTTTTGTTAACACTTGACATCTAATTACATGCAACTCGCATTGCGGTACCAAACAGCTATTTTGAAACAGTATTAACTGTTTTTAGTTTATTAACAAGATTCATCGCTTTTATCATCATCATCATCATCACTACTACTCTTAAAATACACGCAAATAACAATATACATCAAAAAGCTAATAGAACTTGTGAGAGCCAAAAGCCAATAATAGTTATCAAGTCTAGCTTCCGACATATCATCAGCAAACCAGTTATGTTTCCCACCTCTTGATGACTTCGTGTAACTCTCTATCACCGAGATCAACGCAGCGCTCACGAAACTCCCTACACCAAAAACACTCGTGTACAAAGCAAACCCCATCGTTCTCATTCTAACCGGAACCTCGCTGTAGAAGAACTCTTGCATCCCAACAACCGTGAAAATGTCCGAGATTCCTAGTAGAATGTACTGAGGTAAGAGCCAGAATATGCTCAACGGTTCTGTAGAATCTGGTGAAGTCTTCATTTCTTTGCTTATCTTTAGTCTTTTTCGTTCGACCAACGCGGCTATGACGATGGCAATGATGGATAAGAACATACCTATTCCCATTCTTGTCATGACGGTAATACCCTTTTCGTTTTTCGATATTTTCTTGGCCATAGGGATCAAGACTTTGTCGTATAACGGCATGAGGAGGATTATAGACAAGGTGATTGTGCTTTGTAACGTTGCGGGTGGGATTTTGAAGTTTGGTCCTATGTTTCTCTTCATGGCCATACCTTGCTTTGTGAAGAACGTTGCTGGTTGTTGGAATATGACTGCGAACATTAGAAGCATCGTCCATATGGGTAGTAGCCGAAGCACTAGCTTGATGGTTTTGAGGCTGGAGAAACCGGTTTTGCTGCTTTTATCATCAGCTAAGCTCTTTGTTGTTGTAGTAGTAGTAGCTTCAGTGTTGGTACAGTTACATAGAGGCTTCCCTTGCAGCCTATATAAAAAACAAAATAAGAGCAATATTTTAGGGGTGTTCACTGCGATTTACCCAATGTATAAACCAAACCGGAAAGAAAATAAACCGAGTAAAACTTTATTTTTTTCAAATATCATTTACAATTTACATATTTTGCCAAAAAAAAAGCTGACCTTAAAATCTAAATAATTGAAACTTACCCTTAGAATAAATGTACTGTAATTTGTTAGAAAACCGAATCTAAACCGAAAACTAAACCAGACTCAACGATACATTATTTTTCATTCAGCTTCATATTCCATAAACGGAAAAACTAAACCAAACTAAACCGGGAACTAGGCACATAAAAAAATTGTGTACTATTATGGATTGAATAAAGATGAGTACTTACTCTAGCTCCATGGCATTTAAATCATGGTTGTTCTCAAGTGTGATCTTACTTCTTCTAGTCACTGCTCCTTTAATGGCATCAAAGATCCTTTGAAAAGGTTTAGATTTTAGGTCAGAACCCGGATCAGCATAGACATAAACTCCGCAGCCACATAGGAACAAGAAGATCAATAATAGCATGGAACCGGTTGGGATTGCAAAACCGAGAACCCAACCAAATGTGTCTTGGATATAAGCCATGACGGTTACTCCTAGAAGACTACCGGCGCAGACACCAAAGTACCACCACTGGAAAAACTGAGACTTGTGGTCCGATTTCACTTCTTTGTTCTCTGAGGATGGCTCGTGGTCCTGGTCGTCGTCTTGGTCAAGGTCGTGGTCAAGCTGGTCAGCACCAAATGCTTGAAGAGATGGGTTTAAGACGCCTAAGCCGAGAGCGACGAGGCTAAGTGAAGTGTAGAGGAAGTAAAGAGATATGGTTTTAGTAGTGGAACGTGACCCAGCAAATGCCGTCAGTGTCAATCCCACTAGTCCCTATTTAAATATACCCAATAAAATGCCAAACATTAGAACTTACATAATTAGCTAAAAAAAGAAGATAGAATCTCAAAAATGAATTAAAATGATAAAGTCAGAAATATCTAATTTTTAAATAAGAACTTAAAGCAATATCCATATATAATAAACAATTTTAATTAAGATCTGAATAAAGTGCTGCCTGAGTTTCTGAATAGAAGTGTTTTCAATGATTAGGTTAATATTTACAATAATGGGTTATTTTTTTATCAATCCTAATTTTCCAGTGCTGTAAGATCTAGTAATGGAATATAATGCATGATTAGTGAGGAATGATTCGAGTTCCATTATCATAGTTGATTGTACACTAGGCTTAACTATTTTTGATAAGATCCCAAAAAATCACATTATGGAACCAAACTTTACCAACAGTATGTGGTTAATTGGTAAGGTTCCATACTCTAAAAAGAAATATTAATTAGGAAATAGTTAGTGAGAAAAGCATTTTCTCAGGGAATCCATTGAAATGTTCACATGCTTAGTACCAAACCATATAAACAAACTACAAAAAATATTAAGAAACGTTTCGTATCCGTTCGTAAAAGTTCCAGTTGTCAAGCAAATAGACCTCACTAAAATACGCAAAGAAGAAGGTCACATGATCAATACCACATCATAAACAAAAACAAATCAAGAAATAACTTTAAACTCTAATTGGTAGAAAATTTGGTTGATGGATTTAGAAAAATGAACGTAAAGGTAAAAAGGAGAAGATGTTACGAAAAAGGAAAGGGACCACTTGATAAGAAGAGATCATATATTTCAATATGGAAGATATAGTTAAGCACAAAATCTTAAATTGACTCTTTTCTGAAGGTTGGTTTAGTGATACTTACAACAAAGTATAGAGAAGAAGAAGCGAGGATGGTGAAGAATCTGTCCCAGTAAGAATCTGCGAAAGGAGCAGAGAAGAGAGGCAACATGAAAGTGAAGCCACTCCAAGTGTTAACAGTCGTGGCTGCTCTTGAATTGCTCATCTTTACCACATCAGTTAAATAAGTCACCAAGTTTGATGCAACTCCTTTGAATGCATATCTTTCTATCCCGGCAATCACTATGAGAAGGGCACAAGATTTGCTAAGTCTTCTTTTCTCTCCTCCAGCCATCGAGCGAGAATATTCAAGCTTGTGATTTTTTTTGTGTATGTGTTTTAAGGGAGAGAAAAAATAAGTAAGGTTATGCTTTGTGTGTGTGTGAGAGAACTACGGTTATGATTTGTGTGTAGAACTATATTTATAAAACTTTAAAAGCCATACATATGGGTGGGTGCAGTGCACACGCCTATATGCATATACATCTGAGTAAAAGACAAATATTTTATTTATTTTGTGTCTAATCTAAAAAGGAAACTACATTTCTAAACACTAAAAAACTAAACTTATATTAACTTCCTGGAAAATAAACTTTCTCTCAAAAACATATATATCCCATATTTTCGTAGAGTTCATTACATATACGTTTCTTCCTACTCAAAGAGGAAAATATCATGTAACTCATCAGCTACTTTTTATCTAGACTTCATTTTTTATGCGATATATTCAATATTATGAAAGTGACATTGTAGTAATACCCTTCACGTAGAAACTAATAACATACTTTTTTCTCTCTCTCTCTTTATTAATTTGTTTCTTACTCCTTTACTTGAAAAGAGATTGAGACAAGCAAATTGCAAAAAGAGGAGTTTATATAGGTACGTACGATAGAACATTATTGGCACTAACTAATTTTGGCATATATAGTAACAATTTTGATTTTCCATCTATTCCTCTTCTTATTAGAAAAATGAGAAAGATATATATATATAGCGATAAAATAAATGATCTATGGGGACACTAATTCGCATCGTTTATATAATTCAAGAGTTGCCGACAAAAAATATAATTTAAGAGTTATATATATATTAACATTTTATTTTATATAATAATATAAGCAAGAAAGGAAAAAGAAAAACTAAAACCAAAAGGCAGCTACAATAAAGTCCACTTTAGGGCTTGGCTTTGGAGAAAGATGTAGTGAGTGGCAATATGTCGACTTGCACCAACGTAAACATCGAGTAGCTTACGTTTTTTTGTTACATCATCATCGGTACCACGCATCCTAAACTGTATACGTATTCTGTAATGCTGATTTAGTGATTTGTGTCTCTTTGAATTTTTTTAATATATTTAAATAAACTCCCGTGATTTATATTACATTAATAATTAGTATTGAGAAGTATCTAGTATTATTAATTTTATAATTTTATACAAAATCATTTGTTATTCAAAAATTTAAATTTTAATTATTTTATATTCTTAATTTTTAACTCACAAAACAAGATTTTGAAAATACTACATGCATGTGTCCCTTAGATTTTTAAAATCATTACAATATTCATTTTCATAAATTTTTAAAATATACGAAATTCTATGTAACTCTTTTAAAATTTAATAAATCTTTCAACTTTTAAAATTAACAAACTCTATATAAATTTAAGTCTCTCTAACACGGTGTTAAAGTAATGTAGTAAAGTAATGTAGTAAAGTAATGTAGTAAGTCTCTCTAACACGGTGTTACTTTAAATTTATAATCTAACACGGTGTTTAAATTTATAATCAATATTGGTTAGTAACACCCTCTTAAAGTATACTCTTTTGATTATAGGCATCAAATTTTGGCTGTTTTCATAATAATTTATATATTGGATTTGTACTCCGTAAAATTTAGGCCAAATGAGTTTGGTGACTGGATGTCCTTAAGGACATGGTGTAAGGCCATGATTAACCCGGGTCTCTTAAGGTGGGGTTCTTAACATAAAATTTGTTTTTTTAATTTTTTTTTTTTTTTTTTTGCATTTTTCCCGCTAAGAGACGGCTCTTATGGTTCTTATTTAAGAGACGGTTCTTAGGTTTTTTTAGTTAAAAGCTAAGATACGTCTCTTAGAAAAGCTAAGAACCCCACCTTAAGAGACTGCGGTTAATCATGCTCTTTAGGAAGTAAATAAAATAATTATTAAGTTTATCATTGTTTCTTGTTTATTCATATATATGGTATCAGCTTTCATAAAACCTTCACAGATGCTGTCATGGCTGAAGCTCTCAATCATTATCATTCTCCTTCAAATCTTTAAACCAGAGCTTACATAAACCTTCCCAGGTCTTGTCACTGCTGAAACTCTGTTACTATCAAGTTTTATAAACCTTCACAGGTTCGGTCAGCTCTTTAATCGTTTCTCCGAAGTTAGGAACTTCCTTGTCTTTGTCACTGGAAAAGTTCGGTCCCGTCGTCTGTTCTCAGCGTCGTTGTCCAAACTTTGAATCCAACAGTTGAAGCTTGGATGTGTATGCCACCCCTTCCAATATTGGCGTCAACATATATTGGTGAAACAGATTGAATGTTGTGAGCTTTCTCGACATCAGTTTACTAGGGGTGACAATTTCTAATAATATCAGATAATATAAAAAGTATCTAGGTTTTCTAGCTCTTATCATTAGAAAAGTTATTATAACAAGGGTCCTTCATTATTTGCACGTGAAAACTATCCAAAACTTTATTGATTGTTCTTCCTTTGTTTTTATCCTATCTCAGAAGATGTAGATCTTTCTTTCATCTGTTATATAAAGATTTATTGTAACCGAATAATAATGTAAGGAGAAAGAAGTGAATAAAATAATTATCCAGTTTAATTATCAATGTTCTCTTGTTTATTGACACATGGGAGCATGTGTGTGCGGTGTCTTGGTTACTTTGATGTAAATGTAGAATTCTGGAGCATCAAAGTCATAGAGAGTTTAAAACCAAACAAAAGTTGTATCGAGTTCTAGAGTGGTTATGCTTCTGTTTCATAAAAGTATTCAAGTCTACCAAAGACAAGATTGTTCATCTTTAAAACAATAACAAAAGTTTTATGAAAAAAAAGGATGTGTGTTTCCGTTTCAAACGCCAAGTCTAAACTTATGTATGGATATCATAGTTGCAAATAAATTTTAATTTAATATAGGTTTTCCTACTGAAAAATGAAACTTTAATTGATCTTATCGCAATAAAAAAGGTTAGGAATTTGTCAATTTATAGGGGCTTTGTGACGGTTCCCTTTGATCAATCATCCTGCTTGCTATTATTTTTTATTTTATTTTTTCTTATAAAAAAAGCTGTGGCCATGAACCAATCACGCCTAATTTTGCATATATTAATATTTAGTCAGTAATTGTATTGGTTAATCTAGATTAAATACCTTTGTAACATAATGGCCTGTGGTGGCACTACTGATGAGTTGGAAAGAAACTTCTTTTGCAGATATGTTTTTGCAGACGAAATTGTTTCAGCGGCAACAAAATAATATTTTTCATATTTTTGGATGGGCCGAGTCAAGGCCCATGACAATAAACCAACCGCCACTTACGAAACTTCTTTGGGCCAATAAACCCTTTAATAAAATATATAGTCATTAGGGTTTGCTTCTTATAACTCGTTGAAGACGACGATATATAAACAGGAGGCGGATACATCACACATATAGATCCACTGCTATCTTCTTCATATGATTTTTAGTTTTTTCTTGTGTTTTGTGTTTGGTTTTTGATTCGTTATGAGATCAGCTGATGAGCTAATACTGCAACAATATGATAAAAAAATCTATATGATTATTAGTATTTTTTTTATTACTCTGATGATCTTAATTTAGTTTTTCCTCTTCTTCTCGACGATTTTGTTTTCCAGTTTTGGTTTTGGTCGGATTAGAAACAAGAGATGTGATGAGTAACTAATTGGTCCGTGTTTCAGATTAACCGTGACCGAGACTTTTTAACCAAACTCTGATCTCTGTATTTTCGATTTTCTTTTCTACTGAAAAGACGAACAAGTTTTTGGTAATTGGCTCTGTGATTACTTTGCCATATTGGCAGTATACGCTATTCTGAATACACTATGAAAGATACACATTTTAATACTATATGAGAGCCTTTTATGATAATATTTTTTGTTTGTTTTCAAATCTACATTTTCTGCTGTGATGATGTTTTGAATAAAATTCACATGTCAGACTTCAGAGATTCATTAAGAATCAGTGAGAATAAATATTCATAATTCTGAGCAGATGTAATCTTCTTTACTTTATTGATTGTTTGCACCGAGTCGTTATTGAATCATATGATGAGTAAATACTGCAACAATATGAAGGGTTAAAATCTTCATGATTCTTAGTATTTAAGTCTCTGATGTTCTATTTTTTTTGTCTTTTCTCTTTCTTTTTCACTTCATCTTTTCTCTTTTCTTAGATATAGGACCCATTGTATAGGTTTATCTGTAATTGGTTTTCTAATTGGGGACTGGAACAAGAGATATGATGAGTAACAAATTGGTCCGTGTTTCTGATTAACCGTGACCGAAACTTTTTTAACCAAACTTTTTTCTTAATTGGCTTTTCAGTTTTTGATTTGATTTGTGCTCAGCGAGAAAAACGTGTGGGATGAATTGAAAGCTTTGCAAGACATTCAATTGTTCGGTGACAAATGTATTGACCATGATAACTATGGCAATTACACAACAAAATCAAACTGAAAGTGAAATTAACCGTATATCCCTATGCTTTGAACTTGCATTAATGGACATAGCTTACGTATAATAAATTCATATAATAATCAAAATGGGTCGCATCAAAACACATTGTAGTTTTTTGTGCCACACTTTATAATGTACCTTAACAACAATGTTAAGAGCTGAACAAACCGTTTAGCTCTACAACCAGGCAAGTACCATAGTATCACCAAATTTTACACACAGGTCATTTCTGCGTTTCCCTGATTCTGACACATCAACCACCCTGAGTGACCATCCTGCTCGTCCGAGACAGAGGTCCAAATCAATCCTATCTATAACTAATGAATGAGTTCCACTGATTAGGATCGTTGCTGTCCACCATTCTATGGAAATCATCAGAGTGTGAGAGATGGTGAAGATGATGCTTTGGAGGATGATTGTCCCCCGAGATAAAAAAATGTGTTGTACTGTTACTGTTGTTTGCAACCTCTCGATCATTGCAGACCACAGTGTGAAATTTAAGTAGATCATATCCTATGAACCACATCAAGAAACCTTAGTGTCTAAAGATGATATCACATAAGAGTATTCATATCTAGAAATAGACATATTCCCACTATCTTCATAACATAAAATGGGTTGATTATGAAAAATGAGATTCATCAGCTATTGGAAGAGTTTGAAAGCTGTAGGCATACTTCACCTTTTGTGAAAACCATAAAACATCTGATTTTTTTGACATATTCTTTTATTTTTTGTCAACTTCATATATTGAAAGCATGAAATTACAATAGCTAATTGTACCATCCTGGCTTTTTTTGCTAGCTTGTCAACATTAGAGATAAGAGACCTGGATACATGTCTAAAAGAGAAGCGGTGATGCCTTGAATGATGGACGTTGCCTCATCAACCTCCTGAATATATCCAATTCTTGTGCCGAGTGACCAGGCATCCAAGAAGTCCAGCACAGTTCCCCCTATCATGAGAACATTTTTGTACCCAAGTCCGTTTAGTTTTTTTTTTTTTTTTGGTGATATAAGTCAAGACTGTTTAGTTGTTGGACAGCTAACAACATAGCTATTGCTTCAGCTTCCAATGGCGAATTGGTTGGTGTGAATATTGCAGCGCTTCCTTGGATCTTTAGGATGCCTTGTTTATTGTGCTAGGATCACCCTATGTCTAACTTCTCCTTTGGTGATTTCCAAGAAGTACAGTAGAACTAATGGTTCATTTGGAAGGATGGTGTTGGATGTTATGTGCTGAAGAACTAGCGTTCAACTGAAAAATCGAGACTTAATGGGCTCGTCCATGAAAGCCCGCATTGAAACACGTTTACAAAGTTATATTTGTCCATTGGGCTTTTAATGAAAACGAATCGACACTATTAAAAGGATTAAGTGGAGTCAACATATAAATAATATGCTATTCATAACAATGCAACGTCCCTGACGCCTGAATCTCCTCGCACTATATAGGCTATATTGCTCTGCATCGCTTGAGATCTCCCGATCGATCCTATCTCGAGTCTCTGTTAGTGGAACTCAATATATCGAGTGAGTGAGAGATGGAAGAAGGAGGAGGTGTTGTTGATAGGAAGATAACGATAGGAGTGTGCGTCATGGAAAAGAAGGTGAAGTGCAGCCCCGAGGTTTTCTTTCCTTTTTGGTTCTCGTTTTTTGTGTTGTTTTGAGTCAGTGGTATCGTCTCACGGATTGTTCTCGTGGAGTTTTGCAGGTTTTCTCCGCTCCCATGGGACAGATTATGGACAGACTCCAGGCCTTTGGCGAATTTGAGGTATTATCATTTTGTTAGTATATATATATATGCCTTTGATTATAGTCTTATAACCCTACTAATTTGTGATTCCAGATTTTTTACATGTGAGATGTGACGTTTTGTTACCACTTTTTATACTTAGATCATACATTTTGGGGACAAGGTTATACTCGAAGAACCAGTAGAAAGGTATGTATGTGTATGATGGTTTTGTACTATCTTGTATCATCTTTTAGTTGACGTGATGCATTTCATTTATAATACATTTCTTGATTACTGAAGTCAAAGATTAATTTAAGTATAATAATTGGTTCTGTGACCACAAGTAGTTACATCACCTGGGAATTTTCTCTTTTCAGATGGCCTATTTGTGATTGCTTGATTGCTTTCCACTCCTCTGGATATCCTCTTGAGAAAGTTCAAGCATATTCTTCTTTAAGAAAGTGAGTTCATTGCCTTTTTCTAAAAAACTTTTGTTAATATAGTTCAGTAAACTGCTCATTTTTACATTTTTGATGTAGCCTTTTCAAAACTTGTATGATTCTAGGCCTTTTTTAGTGAATGAACTGGATCCTCAATATCTTCTTCATGACCGCCGGAAAGTGTATGAGGTATTCATTTTAAGACTGCATTTCTAATTACATGCTTTCTTCTTAAATAATAAAGAAAAATGTTAATATTTATGCGCACATGTACGTAGCATCTTGAGATGTATGGTATCCCAGTGCCTAGATATGCTTGTGTCAATAGAACAGAACCAAACCAAGACCTTGATTATTTCGTCGAGGAAGAAGACTTTATTGAGGTTAAAGGTGAACTATTCTGGAAGCCATTTGTGGAAAAGCCCGTCAACGGTTAGCTAGCTTCTCTCTTTTTGTGAATCTGTTATCTCTCTAAAACTGGTTCAGTGCTTGTTTTTTTTATTATGTCTACTAATAATTGACATGCCTTTGTGCTTGAAAAGGAGATGACCATAGCATAATGATATACTATCCTAGCTCAGCAGGTGGAGGCATGAAAGAATTGTTTCGTAAGGTACTGCATAACTTGGACTTACTTTGATCCTTCTGTTGTATATGTTTTGTTGTTATAACCGTAGTTCCATCATCCACAACTTGGCTATCTCTCTGATCCTAGTTTTTTTTTTGTTTCAGGTTGGGAATCGTTCAAGTGAATTTCATCCTGACGTGAGAAGAGTAAGGAGAGAAGGTTCTTATATATATGAGGAGTTTATGCCTACTGGTGGAACTGATGTCAAGGTTCTGATTCTCATGCTTCTACAATTGCTTCTTATCTTTTGTACATTGCAATGGGTTCACTCTGGAAATGCAGGTCTACACTGTGGGTCCTGAGTACGCACACGCTGAAGCTAGAAAGTCACCTGTTGTTGATGGTGTAGTTATGAGAAATCCTGATGGGAAGGAAGTAAGTTTTTCCGTTCATTACCAAACCGTTCCACTTATAGAATCCTTACGCGCCTCTTTCTCTCAAGAAGAATGGGAGCTTATGTTTCATGAAGGTATATAATGCTGATGTTCAAACTTTGATGAGTTACTGTTACTTGATTGAACAGGTGAGGTATCCAGTTTTGCTTACACCTGCTGAGAAGCAAATGGCGAGAGAAGTTTGCATTGCTTTTAGACAATCGGTATGTTGTGATTCTAGTTATTCTTCTCTTTCATAATGCTTAAATTGACTGATTGCTTCCAGTGTAATCAGTTAGAAGGAATATTTACTTAATGTGATTGATAATTACTTTTAATAATTCATTCATTGGTGATCTTCTCTGCTTCCAACTAAATGTTTGGTAAAGTGATACAATATATCCTCTTATCAAAAGTCAAGGATACACACATGTTGTTGGTGTTTGCAAGGCATTAACGGAATCATTTTCATGTTTGCAGGTCTGTGGATTTGATCTCTTACGATCTGAGGGTAGTTCATACGTTTGTGATGTTAATGGATGGAGTTTTGTGAAAAACTCTTATAAGTGAGATACTTGTCTTGACTTTAATATTCGCAAGGAAATAACAAATCATGATATATATGCTGGCGATGACCTTGCTTAATAAATTTATGTTTATTGAGTGTATTTTAATTAGAAATGTCACCATGGTTCTTTCAGGTATTATGACGACGCTGCTTGTGTGCTGCGGAATATGTTTTTTGATGCAAAGGCTCCTCATCTATCTTCTACAATTCCTCCCATTCTGCCATGGAAGATCAATGAACCTGTCCAATCTAACGAAGGTCTAACTCGCCAAGGAAGCGGCGTCATTGGAACATTTGGGCAGTCAGAGGAGCTACGTTGTGTCATTGCTGTTGTTCGACAGTATGTTTTAACATATCATCAACTGTCTTCTCTAAACTCCTCTATGTTCAGACAAACTCTCAGTTATGTTTAACTTTCCCTTGACAGCGGTGACCGAACCCCTAAGCAAAAAGTGAAACTTAAAGTTACAGAGGAGAAACTGTTAAACCTGATGCTGAAGTACAATGGAGGAAAGCCAAGAGCTGAGGTGAGAGGCTCAGGATTTTCTATCTTCACATTCTTCCACTGATATTATCTTTGCTTGCAGACAAAGCTTAAAACTGCCGTTCAATTGCAAGATCTATTGGATGCCACAAGAATGTTAATTCCTCGTACAAGGTAGACCTCTGATAGTGATCTTATGACTAGCATTACACTTACTTTACTCAGCTGAGTGGTACTCTCAGATACACAGTTTATTACTAATGAATGGATCCATGGCTTTCGTGGATGGGTTGAAAGAAATGAAGGAGCTTAGCACTGTCCTGATGTTTCTGTGAAACATTCTAGCTGCTTCCTTGGTTACATATTAGCGGTAACTAACTTATTGTATGTCTGTTTGATGTTTAGACCGGGTGAAAGTGATAGTGATGCAGAAGACCTTGAACATGCTGACAAGCTTCGGCAAGTTAAAGCTGTTCTTGAAGAGGTTGTGTGCCTTGATAATTTATTTTCCTTTTCTCTGACTGAGCTATAGCTTTATGCAACCCAATGTCTTTCTGTTGAATATATAGTCCTTGGAACCGAATTTTTGCAAACATGGTCTCATGTAATAGATGTGTAAAACATGCAGGGTGGACATTTCTCTGGGATATACAGAAAGGTTCAGCTAAAGCCGCTGAAATGGGATAAAGTAACAAAAAGTGATGGTGAAGGTGAAGAAGAACGCCCAGTGGAGGCTCTAATGATATTAAAATATGGGGGTGTTCTAACTCATGCTGGTCGAAAGCAGGTAACATTGTTGTTTTGTATTAGAAGATGATGTTAACTGCATTACAAAACTTCAGTTATGGTATTGGTGATGGAGGGCTGACGTATAATGTTTGATTGATTTGTTTCCACAGGCAGAAGAACTTGGTAGATACTTCCGAAACAATATGTATCCAGGTGGACGCGCTTGATCTTACAGTCTCATACAGTTTTCTGAAACAGTCCATTAATAGATGCTTTATTTCTGACTGGTTTATAATTAAATGCTTGCAGGTGAAGGTACCGGTTTGCTCCGTCTCCATAGTACATACCGTCACGACCTTAAAATTTACAGTTCTGACGAGGGACGTGTTCAGGTACAACTTGATACCAGTTTAGTAGTTGATGATGACCATAGAGCATTGAGATATTATTCTTCATCGGTTTCTTCTACTCGAGAATCAAAGTATGAAATGTAGTTGCAATTCTTGCAGATGTCTGCAGCTGCTTTTGCTAAAGGTCTACTTGACCTAGAAGGACAGCTGACCCCAATCCTGGTTTGCCGTTTTCTTTTGCTTAGGTAGTATCGTGCTTAGCAATGTTATAGTCATTTAAATTTCTTATTTTTGCTTTCTCTAGGTTTCTCTAGTTAGCCAGGACTCTTCCATGTTGGATGGTCTGGATACTGCAAGCAGTGAAATGGAAGAGGCCAAGGTTTGTCTCTCTCTATCTTTATTGAAAACTTGATTGTGGGATTCAGAAGATATGAAAGCCTGTTCTGTCACACGTCTCAAGCATCAACCAATATTAAGTAGTGACATGCATAGCGTTCTAGATTAGATCTCAAATGCGCTAGATTATAAAATAAAGATTCATGTGTAATTATTAATAAGCTTTGAATTCATTTACTAACTTTCCTGCAGGCTCAGTTGAATGAGATCATAACCGGAGGCACAAAGTTGGTACATGATTACGTCTCTTCCGAATCACCTTGGATGATCGATGGGGTTGGACTTCCTCCTCACGCTAATGAGAGCTTGCCCGAACTGGTACTCACATAGAGAGTGCATAGCGATGTTCTCTAGCACAAAATATATACTCAGTGTTACTTGTCTGTTTACTTTCTAAACAAAAAGGTAAAACTAGCTAAAAAGGTGACTGAACAAGTGAGGCTACTTGCAAAAGAGGAAGAAGAGAATCCCACTGAGCCTAGCGCTTATGATGTAGTAGTCCCTCCCTATGATCAAGCAAAGGCCCTTGGGAAGTCAAACATTGACGTTGGCCGGATTGCTGCTGGATTACCTTGTGGTAGTGAAGGATTCCTTTTGATGTATGCTCGTTGGAGAAAACTCGAAAAGGAACTCTACAATGAAAGAAGAGAGTACGTGTCAATGTTTTCATCCTTACTTTTCTTCATGAGTTTTTTTTAGTAGGCACTGATTGTTGTAATTTAAATGCAGCCGGTTCGACATAACACAGATTCCTGATGTTTACGATTCATGCAAGTAAGCTTTTTGTATTTCAGTTTATTATATATCCATCCTAACTTGCTTTTTATATTGCTCCGTTCTGAATATCAGGTACGACCTGTTGCATAACTCTCATCTCAACCTGAAAGGACTAGATGAACTCTTCAAAGTTGCTCAGGTATGAACTGAAGTCTCTCTTCCATTTTCTGAAACTTCAGTGGTATATCTCAATGTATCATCCTCTAGTTGTCTTGGTGAGACAGTTTTACTTTACTTACCGAGTACATATCTCCTAGATTTCACCTTAACTATTATTGGTACATCTCTGTTATGCATTCCGATCATGAACTATGTTGATTAGCCTGTTATGTGGTTGAAGTTACTTGCAGATGGTGTAATCCCAAATGAATATGGGATCAATCCACAGCAAAAGCTTAAAATCGGTTCAAAGGTGTCATTTTAACTCCCACAAAGGCATAGAGCGTTATTCCATGATTTTTTTTAGATGGTCTCGTTCCTTACCATACTGCTCTTTTTTGATGTCTTTTAAAATAAGATTGCTCGTCGCTTGCTGGGTAAAATCTTGATTGACTTGAGGAACACTCGAGAAGAGGCCATGAGTGTTGCTGAACTCAAGAAAAGTCAAGACCAAGTCTCGGTGTCCTTGTGTTCGCCGAGAAAGGAGGATAGATGTAGTCAACCAAAACTTTTCATTAAAAGCGATGAGTTGAGACGGCCTACCACTGGTGAGAATAAAGATGACGATGAAGATAAAGAAACCAAGTACCGACTAGATCCAAAGTAACTGAAAAAAATCTCTTTTCTTGTTTAAGATGACGTAATAATATCTTCTCTAATTTTCTTGATGTCATCGTGTTCCCTTTAGGTATGCCAATGTAATGACGCCTGAACGTCATGTTAGGACACGTCTTTACTTCACATCTGTGAGTTGCTTCTTCCATTTGTTGTCTCTCTCTCTCTCTGTTTACGGGTTGGCAAAAATGGAATAAGTTCTTGATAGCTATAGATCATGCAACTGCTGGATAACCAGTGAAACATGTGTTTATGCATTTGTACATGACTTTCTGCCATATATGAAACGATGGACAGGAATCACATATACATTCTCTGATGAACGTCCTAAGGTATTGTAACCTCGACGAATCTCTTCAAGGAGAAGAAAGTCTCGTCTGCCAAAGCGCATTGGAACGTCTTTGTAAGACCAAAGAGCTTGATTACATGAGCTACATTGTCCTAAGACTGTTCGAGAACACTGAGGTTTTACAATGCTTCCCGCCTTTTTACCTCTCACTGATGCTTTCAAGTTGTTATGACACTGAAAACTAACAACATGTTACTTGCAGGTATCTTTGGAAAACCCGAAACGATTCAGAATCGAACTTACATTTAGCCGTGGCGCAGATTTGTCTCCCTTAGAGGTATAACTCTGCAAAGACCACAAACTCTTTTTCATGTTGTTTTATTGAAAAATAAAATGGTTTGATTTTTTTTTTTTTCAATTTGTGACAACAGAAGAATGACGAGGAAGCAGAATCGTTACTGAGGGAACACACACTTCCGATAATGGGACCAGAGAGGCTCCAAGAGGTTAGTTCATGTTTGACACTTGAGACAATGGAGAAGATGATACGTCCGTTTGCAATGCCGGCAGAAGATTTTCCTCCGGCATCGATACCGGCATGCTTCTCCGGTTACTTTTCGAAAAGCGCTGCCGTGCTGGAACGTCTTGTTAAGCTCTGGCCCTTCAACAAGAACTCCACTTCTAGTGCCAAAAAGCCCACAACGTAAGAGCAATTGGATTGAAGGTTCATAAGGGGGTTCACACAGTTTTCTAGATGAACAGTGATGAACCCGTAGCTTTGAGGTTCTCTCTAGTGAACCCGTATCACCACTGTTTCGCGGGCTCCACGACACGTGGCGGCCCGCGATTGGTCTATTTTATTTATTTTTTTTTTCTAAAAAAAAGAAAAAATAAAAATAAAAAAAATTAATAATAAAAAAAAAAAATGAACCCGAAGGAGGGTTCATTGATGTGGATGCCCTAAGTCGAGACCATTTGCTGCGGATTCATATTCTCATAGTATCATTTTTTTCTTTTTCATTCTTTCTAATTGAGTAAAAAACTAAAAAATAATCATTGTTTTAAAAAAAAAAAAAGAAAAATAAAAAAAATTAATAATAAAAAAAGAAAAGATGAAACCGAAGAGGGGTTCATTGATGTGGATGCCCTAAGTAGAGACCATTTGCTACGGATTCATATTCTCAAATCATTTTTTTCTTTTCATTCTTTCTAATTGAGTAAACTAAAAAATGATCATTGTTTCGTTTGTCACTCAGAATCATTGATTGTTTTTTGCTTTTTAACAATTCTTGTTTTATACTAAATGAAATTCCCAAGCTTTTTAAATTGGATTCCATCACGAATACCGAAAAAAAAGAAAGAAAGATTTTAGTGTGAAATGGAATTTGATTCGTACCTTTTGTTTTCCCCAAAGGAGAATAATAATAAAGTGTTGATAATTGGGTTCCAACCAGACAAAAAGAAAAAAAACAGACATAACACATATCAAGGAGGAAGGTTTGTAGCTAAGCTTAATAATGATGAATTAAAAAAAAGGATAAACCAGATGATTTAAATAAATAAATAATGTATTAGAGTAATAAGTTAGTGTGGGGAAGCACATGTGAAAAATCTCAACTTTTGTTTGCTCGGTCTCTGTCTCTATAGCTTAGAAGAGTCAGTCAGTCTACTCTTCTCTCTCTTTTCTCTTTCTCTTTCTCTCCGCAGACATCAATTCTCCTTTTTTGACTACAATTCTTCTGGGCTTGTCTTTGATCCCTTCCCAGTGAATCTCTCTGCTTTCATCAGAAAATCACTCCCTTTTCCTCTCTCTCTCTCTCTCTCCCTCTTTGGGTTTTTTCTCGAAAGAACTTTATGTTGGTCTGATCAGATTTACCATCTGTGTTTTTTTTATTAATATTCCCTTGTCTGTGTTGGTGTGAGATGGGTATTGACGATATTGATGCTCTGAAAGCTAAAGGAAAATTGCAATCGAATAAACAATCTAACAAGAGTGAGAATCACAAAAAGGAGAAGAACAGCAGTAAAGGTGAAGTAGTAGAAGAAGAAGCAAGTGGGTGTTGGCTCAACTTTAGGTTTATGTTTGGTTGTCTACCTTCAAAACCAGATGTTGATGCTTCTTCCTCTTCCTCTTCTCTCTATGGCTCTACCATCCCCACCGGTATATATATATGAACTCTCTGGTCTGGGACTGCCCTTTGAATTTTTTTAGAAAAAGGAAAAAACTTTCTTGTGGGTTTAGTTTCCATAAGTGTATATGTTTCTAATCTAGCGTTGCTTGCTTGGGATCATTCAAAGTTCACATCTTTATATTCATTTACTCTTTTGTGGGTATTTCTCAAGGAAAGTTTTGGTTTTGTTTTGGTAGTGGAAGAAAGTAAACCGGCAAATGAGAAACCAAATGATGGATCTGTTTCCTCCACAACTACAACAACAACTAGCAATGCAGGAAGCTCTTCTTCAACTCCAATGATCAGCGAAGAACTTAAGGTTTATTCTAACCTCACCAAGTTCACTTTCAATGACCTTAAGCTAGCTACTAGAAACTTCAGACCCGAGAGTCTTCTTGGAGAAGGTGGTTTTGGTTGTGTCTTTAAAGGCTGGATCCAAGAAAACGGTACTGCCCCTGTTAAACCCGGTGCTGGTCTCACTGTAGCTGTCAAAACCTTGAATCCTGATGGTCTTCAGGGTCACAAAGAATGGCTTGTAAGAACAACCTTCTGTTTCTTTCCATGTTATCACTCATGTTTTTTCATCTATGCTTCATGTTAAACATGTTTTCAGGCTGAAATCAATTTCCTTGGAAACCTTCTTCATCCAAATCTAGTTAAGCTGGTTGGTTATTGCATAGAAGATGATCAAAGGCTGCTTGTTTATGAGTTTATGCCTCGAGGAAGTTTGGAGAATCACCTTTTTAGAAGTATGTAACTCCACATCCTCTTAGATCAAACTTTTTATAAATTTTCAACGTTTGAAAATCCTTTTCTTGCATATTTTAAAGGGTCGTTGCCTCTTCCTTGGTGTATCCGGATGAAGATTGCAGTAGGTGCTGCAAAAGGTCTCAGTTTCCTCCATGAAGAAGCTTTGAAGCCTGTCATCTATCGAGATTTCAAAACATCAAACATTTTACTTGATGCAGTATGTATCACTTTTCTCTTATCTATCAACATCATTACACTTTTTCATATTTATAAATTCACATTTTTTTCAGGACTACAATGCAAAACTATCTGATTTTGGACTTGCCAAAGATGCTCCAGATGAAGGCAAAACCCATGTTTCTACTCGAGTCATGGGTACATATGGTTACGCTGCTCCCGAGTATGTAATGACTGGTGAGTCCTCTTTGGTGCTATTATTTTCTATATTTTGAAATGTTCAATGTGTGTTGATCTTTTCTTTATTGAACTTGTTAAGGTCACTTGACATCAAAGAGCGATGTTTACAGTTTCGGTGTGGTTCTACTTGAAATGCTGACTGGACGAAGATCTATGGACAAGAACCGTCCAAACGGTGAGCACAACTTAGTGGAATGGGCAAGACCGCATCTACTTGACAAGAGAAGGTTTTACAAGTTACTTGATCCGAGGCTGGAGGGACATTTCTCGATCAAAGGTGCACAAAAGGTGATTCAGCTTGCTGCACAGTGTCTAAGCCGTGACCCCAAGATTAGGCCAAAGATGAGTGATGTTGTTGAAGCACTTAAACCACTTCCCCATCTCAAAGACATGGCAAGCTCTTCTTGCTACTTCCAGACAATGCAAGCTGAACGTCTGAAAAACGGATCGGGTCGGCAACCACAACCCGTGTTTCGGACACTGTCTAGTCCTCATGGATCTCAGGGAGGAAACGGGTTTGGATCAAGAAAGGGTCAACCACAACCTGTGTTTCGGACGCTGTCTAGTCCTCATGGACAACATGGTTCCTCGCCTTATAGACATCAGATACCTTCTCCAAAACCTACAAGGAGCAACTACATAGCGGTCCCTTGCGTGGACAACAAACAAAAAGCCTAAATGTTCAAAGCTTTTATCGTTTTTTAACTGATGTTAAGGTAAACTCTCTTCAATGGTTTAATGTAAAAACGACGAGAACGGTGAATCCAGTTGTGACGTGCTATCTGATTCAACACTCCATTAATGAGGTTATTGCACCAATAAAGAAATTATACAAAAAAAATCTCAACACTGTTGAGAAATAATAAATGCTGAAGAATATTTCTTCAATAGATTCGAATATTTTGAACATGAACGAAGATGCTAAAGCATATGCAAAGAAAATAAAGCAGGCAAGTAAAGGAACCTCTCAGAAAATCCACTAAAGAACTCAAAAATCAAATCGAGTGGAACAGAGTATTTTTAGCAGAGCATTAAAAAAAACAAAACTAGAGAGGCAAATAATCAATAAAGAGACTTGTATGGTTCATCTTCAAAGACGATCCTTTCATAGTGTATTTTTCTTATTTTGTAGAGAAAAAGAAACAAATGAACAATTTTTAAAGAAAAAACCAGACAGAGATTAGTTCCAAAAGATTAGAAGACAATGGAGGTTCTTGTCTCAAGGCTTGAGAGCGAGAGCAAACCCAACCTTGGCACTTTTCTCAATCGCCCTAGAGTCAACCTCTCCAGAGATGGTGATGAATGACTTTGGACGCCACTCGTGCTGGATCAATGCATTGGCTATACCTGCATTGTTCACACGTGCCTTCACTGTGGTCAATGGGTCAAGAGCGTGCTGAGCTCCCACGGTTATGGAGTTCACTTTGTTTGTCAAGTTGTGGTTAACCTCAGCTCCAACCACTGTGTTCTTCAACGGATTCACTATGTGGTAGTACGATGCATTCAATCTCTGACCTTTGTCATTCCTTTTTAAGAAAAAAAAAACAATTCAAGAAAGATCAAACACCAAAAAGAGAAAGTAGAGATTGATAGTGGAGGAGGCACCACTTACAGAGTAAGAGAAGCAATCAAATCATCCTTTGTGAAACTCACACCAGCGTTGAAATGTTTAAAGTTGCCAGATTCGGTGTCAAAGGACACATCAGTACCAAGAGCCAACACACTGGTTCCAATCACACCGGAGAAATTGACAACCGGGTTAGCTGTCAATCCAACACTGGTGCAGATACCGGCATGTGGGTGCAGATACTGGAGCTCAACCTGAGAACAAAACACACAAAGCAATGGTTTCTTATACAGATTCATACTATTGAATAAACTTACTACATAAAAAGAAACTTATTTATTTACTTACCTTGGCAGATTTTTGATCAGGCACCTTGGCGCTAACGATTGCCTTCAATCCAGGAGTAGCCTCATCATAGGTGAAAGTGGTGAGGAGCTGAAACAAAGCAGAAAGCAACATGTCAAAGCAAAGCTCATATGATCTCTAAATAAAAGATATGTGATGATGGTCTTAAGTATATGCTTACAGAAGAATCAGAGGCAACTTTGATATCAGCAGTGAAGTTCTTGTTCTTGACTTGGGTAGCTACATCACCCACAAACAAATCTCCCTTGTTTGTTCCAGTCGTAGTAATTGCCTACAAAATCAATCACAACACACAGAAGAACATCATGTTCATGAAATGTTCACTGAATCACACGAAAACAAATCACTCTTGCTTAAAGTCTCTGACTTTCAATAAGAAAACTTATAACAAAGACTAATCATCACATAAAGCGCAAAGCTTTATTCCGACAAAGGATGAACAGATAGAGACAAAACAAGTAAGAGGAACTACTTACAACACCGGTTGAAGAGTAAGTGGTGATACTGAGCTTCTGGTCTCCTTGGTAGTCCTTGTACAGAAGATCTACAAAACAAATTCAGAAAAAAAAAACTCATTCTACAATCGAAACGCTAATAAATATAAGATCGGTTGACATTTTTCAGATCCGCCAAGAAAACTCATATATAACTAAACAACGAGTGACCCACCAAATAAACAAAAACAGATAGGATTAAATCGAAGGATAAACGAAAGAGAAGCTGCTCATGAACATAGAAGATTAAACGATGCAACCACAACTTTGATCAATGAATGAATGTTTCTTCATACCTCTGGCCTTTTTGCCGATCTCGGTGTAGAGTCCTGGACCTTTACCCATGATTTGTTTATTGTGATGAAGAAGAGAGAAGCAGAGAAGAGCTGTAATGGCTTTTCTTTTCTGGTTAAAATGTGGTCTGTGTATATAAGGAGGAAGTAGAAAGCCCTATATCTCTTCTTTTTCTTTCCTCTTTATCAAGCAAAAATATATCAGCCGTTGGATCGAGTTAGTTATCCTCTTTTACAACCGTTGATTTCCACTCACCAAGTAATTTTATTTATTTATCTCCTCTTCCATATTTTTATTTTATTTAGTGCGTGGCACACAGGCCGCCTCCTCTAATATTTTTTTTACTTCTTCCCCAAAGTTCTCTATATTTAAATCATTTTTTGACTCCTTCTATATACTTATATTTTAATTAATATTTCATCATCACCATCTGATTTGTTTTATTTAGATGCTTAATTGCTTTTAGTGTTACCTTAAATGATGTTTCTTATTGATTAGCATCATCTATTTTTTAGCTTATGGATGGCAAAATCAGAAAATGATTTTAAAATAAATAAATAAACAAAGAGAATGGTTGGACATTAGCTTTATCAATCAATATCTTAAAATTCCATGAATAAAATGTGATATAAACTCTACAAAAAAAATAAAAGCTCTTATTTAATAACATACATGTCGTATTCATAGGTCCAATACAAAATAATATGCCAAAGTTATTGGTAAGGAAATCATCATTCCAAATATCACCCTGAAAAAATGCAAAACAATTGAAAACCACACAATGAAATTTCAAAAAAATATATATAAAAAATCAAAAATATACATTTAAAAAAATACTAAATAACAAAACTTTTACCCAGTACTAGCGATCTCCGGATGAACATTATACTCTTTTGCAAACACAAATGGCACGATCCCTTGTGGCAATGCAGCCTGCAACACGATAAATCAGAAGAAACTGATTATTGTTTTCAACACGTTAATAAAGGATCTCATTAATTGATTACTAATTTCAAGTTGTTTACCTGTAATATTGTGACTCTGAAAAGAGTACTTCGTAATCTGATGCTAAATGCAGAAGCAATCATAAGAGCTGGCCCTAATACAAACTTGAGGACCATTGTTACGATCCCCATTTTTGTTCCACATGCTATGATACTACTTTGTGATGCCATGAAAAGACCTGTTTTATCAAAACATTCATAACAAGTCCTAAAGCCATGTTACTATTCTTATAAACTAATTTATATAAACATATGTGTTAAAAATATCAATGTAAAATAACTTTGAGAGTTGCCACTTCTTTCCCATTTAAGATAGAGAAATAATTATGATAGTGTTTTTATCACAAAAATAGTTTTTTTTTTAAAAATGATTAAAATATTTTTTTATTAAATGGTGTAAATATACACTTATACTCCTTGGCTTAACTAATTTAAATTTATGGTCTAAAGTTGTAGAGTGATGTTTCAGAGGTGATGTTTAATTTTTTTTCAAAAGAAAATAAATTTTTGAATTTTAAAAATAAAATGATTATTTCAATTATTTTGTTCTTGAAATCTATTTTGATGATAAAAATTAAAAAAAAAAACTATTTAAGAGAATCTATCTTATTAAAGTAGAAGTACTTTAGGATTTTGTTTGGAAACATGGATAGTGAGGATTGTTTGGATACATGGATAGCAGTATTAAAAATAATTTCTTTTATTTACAAACTTAGCCTTTACATTTACAATAAATTAAATATTTTATTTTTATATTTTTTTATTTACAGATTCTGCTACTGCATTTAAAATAAATTTAAATTAAATAATTACAATTCCAAAGTTTATATAACTAAATCAATATTTATATATTGATAATTAAAAATTTTAGTATGTTGTTTCATTTCAAAATAAATTAACAAAAAAAAAGTTAATATATGAATAATACAATTACATCAAATTGCATCAAGTTATACATTTTTAATATAATATTATGTACAAATAATTTTTTTATCAACATCTATCTTATTAAAGTAGAAGTACTTTAGGATTTTGTTTGGATATAAGAATAGCAAAGTTAAAAAAGATAGTTGTTTGGATACAAACATAACAAAGAGGAATATTCTACTATATTGGACTAAGTTACCTTTTTTTAAGGATCGTATATATTTATTTCGCTGGGAGTTTTCTCCTCATTAAATCCACGATCCCAAGAATATATGTTCATTTAAAACAAGATCACAATCTTTTTCCCCACGCAAATATATATATGCAAAGATATGAAAAACAAAAAATTTAACTGATTAGATCTGCCAAAATCTACAATTATTTATGCTTTTAAATGTTTTTCCATAACAACCTACGATCGTGAAGTATATTTTAAAATTGTTTTATCATTAGATATGCTAAATATATTTTAATATATTTTAACAAGTTATTTCAAATATACAATGAAAGACATATATACTAAAGTATTCGTTTTTTTCATGGTGTTCCAAGTGCATTAAATACAATAACAATCATATGATAGCAAAGAACTTTGATCATACTTTATAAATCCCAATATTTTATAATTAAGTAAAGTTGATAATTATTATTGTCAAAGAAAACACCCGCCCAGTCGGGCGGGTCAAGATCTAGTTACCTTTTAAGATATCAATCAAATAATTTCTGATCTTAATGTTCCTAAATTAATCTTTCATTGCACTAAATAAAACTTCAATGGGCTCTTTAATTGTATATCTTATATTTTTGCTTAATTTATCTTGTGAGCTTGAATCTATACATGTTTTGAAACTTCCAGCATGTTTCTATTTTATTTTGAGCTAGTTCACTGTGAAACAAGTTGTTGTAATATATAGAGAGGGTACCTAAGCTGAACATGGCCATTCCTAAGCCTCCATCAGATATCATATGTACTGACTTATCGATCATCTTAGGCAATTTCCATCCCAATCTATTAGAAAATAAAAAAGAATGAGTCACTTTAGATGTTATAAACTAAAATAAATAGCAAATCTGAATATGTAGAATATCATTAGACTATCCCACTTAGATTTTTTTTTTCTTTTAAAAGTTGAATTTGTACATGCACAAAAACATGAAAAAGAAAGCTTAAAAGTAGAAGAAGCATTACTAAATTATCGCTTTTCTTTTTTTGAAAAGAGAAAAATAAAACTTTACATGTGTAAATTGATTTTATCAATTCATTTTCAAAACAAAGACTGATAATGATGATGATTGAATGTTTAGATATATAAGATGAAACTATTCACCTGAAATGTAAAGTAGCCCAAACTAATCCAAACAATGTTGCGTATGTATTAGGATTGGTTATAAACTTTCGCCAAGCCTTCAATAGAATCTTCCCAGTTCTAGGAGATCTTGTTCTCACTATTGCTACTTCTTCTTTTGTCTCTTGCTCTATATCAGCTTCTTCATTATCATTGCCTTGTTTTACAAGAAACACATCTTTAATTAGGGTAATTGTTAAAAGGAAGTTATTTACTGAAAAAAGCAAAAAATAGATTAGCTACCTCTGTGTTCTATGGAAGCTCCAGAAGATGTTACCTCCCTCGCGGCATTAATCTCGAACAAGAAGAGCAAGACGTTGTACCAAATCAAGCTCTGCAACACAACAATCTGCACCAAGATGTTCACAGCTGCATCTCCATCAATGGCACTTAAGATTGGGATTCCAAGAATGAGAGTGTTTGGCAACACGGATACAGATAATCCGGTGATGATCCAACCCAACTTGCCTCCTCTTCCTCCTGTTGGATGCCAGAATCTTACAACCGCGGCTAACACAACAACGGCTAAGATTTTCTGGAGAATGTCTGAGAGAATGAGTCTAGGGCTCATTTTAAAAGGGTTGTTTTGGGAGACAACTTGGAAAGAAAGCAAAGGGATGGAGAATTTAGCGACGAATTTGTTGATGCCTGCGCATTGTTCAAGAGAGAAGAGATTTAGATGTTTTACAGAGAGGTAACCTAGGATCATTGAAACATATAGAGGAACAGTTGCTGAAAAAACATGGTAGACATCAAGCCAAGAGATCATCCTTCTCCTAACGATTGGTTTTTATTGTCTGAAATTGTTCAATTTCATACAATAAAACCCCCACCAAGAAAAGAATAAAAGATCTGATGAAAGAAAATAGAAGACACAGTTTTCTTCAAATTATAATGGGGAAAATCTGTTTGGTTTTGTGGTATATATATTGGTAAAGTCGATGGCTTTTATTTCTTCTTTTTTTTTTCAAATGTAAAACTCTTAAATTTCAAGCTGTTTGATTCCACAATGGATATTTTTTTTAAAGGGGAAAAATAATGAGGGGGTTAAAGCCTGAGTTTGTTGAATCTCTGAACTTAAATTGATTTTCTTGTTATTGTTACAAAACAGTTTTGCCAATTCTTGTGGAGTTGGGTTTAGCATACAATAACCAGTCATTTTCTTTAAGTTTTTTGGAATTTTCTTTTCACCAAATTTATATAAGTAAAGGAGAAAAAACAACAAAAGAGAAAGAGAAGGCTGTTTAATTTTTCTTTTGCATGAACAAAGAAGAGCTAAATATGCTCCAACAGAACTTTAATTCTATAGCCTTTGATTTTTTCTCACATAAGATACTTAAATTAAATTGAAAATAATAAAAATATGTCTCTTTTTATGCATATATAATCTGTAGCCTACTGTATAATATATGGCCATTTCAAGTCAAAAAGGATGTACAGTACAAGGTATAATACACATGGAGTATACATAATACTTAGCCGATATTCTTTCAACAAAGATCATAGGCTTATGATATGAGAATAAAAACCAAAAGAATAAAGAAGTGAATTGGGAGGGAAGTAATCATCAAGCATAAATTTGTTTGTTTCCAAATTTGTTTTGAAAACTGAGAAATAAGCATTTTCCATTTATAAATATATGTAGAACATTTTGTCTTCCTTTTTGCTAAAAATAGGGAACAGTCTTTCTTTTAAGTTTGCTTCAAACAAGAACGAAGCAAATGCTTACCATTTTAGATTGAACCGAGAAACTTTGGAACATTTAAAAGCTGAATTTGTCTGTGGAAACGAATCAAAGCCTCATGGAGTTTTTTCTAAAAATGTTAGCTACAATGCTTTACTATGGAAAGTATTAGCAACATAATTAACTCCAAATCAAATTTCATTATTTTTTATATTGTACAAATTTTAAAATTATATAAGTATTTATTTGAAGTAATTTTTAAGTTATAGTCAAACTGAGGCTTTTTTAATTTTTTGTACCAGTAGAGGATATTTTTTTTTGTACCCATCTCTTTTTTTGTACCCATCAATAACTTAATTTTAACCATATTTAAGCTTCGCACACAACCCCTAAAAGATACACTTCTTAGTTATTATTATCTTTTAAACTATTCGTATTATTATCTTTTTGAAGTGAAAGACTACAAATTAATAAATAAAAAGCAATGACCTTTATGAACAAAGAAACATAACATGTCCAGCAGTCTATATAACTTTTTAAACTGAACTAATAGATCAAATAAATCTAAAACATATCCCAAAACATGTTATCATTCAAAAAAACTTGTAAATAATCCTCTTTCTGTGTTTCAAAAAAAAAATCCTCTTTCTTACCCCAAATGAAGTCTAAATAAGGAAAATAATTGAGAGCTAAAAATGTTACAAAAAAATGAGAACTAAAAATAATTTTTTTTTTATAGAAAATATAGAAATTGTCCACAGATAAACAATGACGGCTCTCCATCCTTAGCGTTAACTTCCTAAAATGGGAGATTACTTCTTAATCAAGTTTATATAAACACCAAACATTCACGTTTCTGAAAATTCGCAGTACGTTTCATCATCCTAAGGCTTTAGGCTCTTAAAGGAAAAAAAAAAACAGAAAACGACCTAAAGCCATGTTGGAAGCTTAGTAATTTTCCATTTAAATCTTAGCCCCTTAAATAGTTATATTTTCATATAAAAACTGTTTTGCTTCTTTTAATCAAGTAATTTTTAAAAGATGGAGATGCCGAGGTTGTTAAAGTTGATGTTTATGTTCTGTATTGCCGGTCTGATTCCGACCATACGAGCCAACATTTCGGAGTTGGACGAGTATTGGTCTCAACGAGCGGACGAAGCACGAGAGTTCACTCTTCAAGCTTATCATTCTGATCCTTACGAAATCGTCGATCACTTTCATGAACGTCACTACGAGTAAGTCAGATCTCTCTCTCTCTCTCTATATATATATAAATTTTAACGAAAAGACATTACTAATGTTTTATTTTAATTTGTTTTGGAACATAGCAACTCTACTGATGTTACCACGACAGAGGAACATAGCAACTCTACTGATGTTACCACGACAGAGGAACATAGCAGCAACTCTACTGATGTTACCGCGACAGGGGAAGATAGCGGTGCGAAGCCTGAAGAGGTGGAAACTGAGGTCATTGAAATGGTCGGAAACTCGACGAACAGCACGAGGCGTAGCTTAAAAGGTAAAGGCAGAGGAAAATGGAGTAAGCTTAAGGGACCGTGTACAGCAAGTAACCCGATAGATAAATGCTGGCGTTGCCGTTCGAATTGGGCTAAGCGTCGTAAGAGGCTTGCTAAATGTGTCCGCGGGTTCGGTCACGGAACGACCGGTGGGAAACGCGGACGTATCTACGTGGTTACAAGCAACCTCGACGAGGACATGGTGAACCCTACACCAGGGACATTACGTCACGCTGTGATTCAGAAGGAACCTCTCTGGATCATTTTCAAGAACGACATGAGCATTCGTTTAAACCAAGAGCTTTTGGTTAATAGCCACAAGACGATCGATGCGCGTGGAGCTGATGTCCATATCGCACATGGCGCAGGGATAACGATGCAGTTTGTGAGAAATGTTATTATACATGGACTGCACATTCACCACATTTCCGAGAGTAACGGTGGTTTGATCAGAGACTCCATAGACCATTTTGGAATGAGGACTAGAGCCGATGGTGACGGTATATCTATATACGGTTCGTCTAACATATGGATTGATCACGTTTCGATGTCGAAATGTCAAGATGGACTAATTGATGCAATTGTTGGATCCACTGCAATTACAATCTCTAACTCTCACTTCACTCACCACAACGACGTGAGCACTCTTACCCATATAAACTAGATTCTTTAAAAAACAACATTGCTCAAATGGTTATTACATTATAATATAATCTTTATTTCTATTATATACGATGATCAACATATGCGATCTAACTTAGATTTTAATGTTACATTTATTAAGAACAATAGCTACTAGACTACGATGTTGTTTGTGTAGGTGATGCTGCTCGGTGCGCAAAACAATATGAATGAAGCGGACAAGAAGATGCAAGTCACAGTTGCTTATAACCATTTTGGTAAAGGACTTGTGCAGAGGATGCCAAGGATCCGATGGGGATTTGTTCACGTTGTGAACAATGACTACACTCATTGGGAGCTTTACGCTATTGGAGGTAGTCAAGGTCCGACTATTCTCAGCCACGGAAACCGATTCATAGCTCCTCCACACTTACCTCATTACAACGAGGTAACTAAGAAGACAAAAAACAAAAATATGATTAACATTGCATTAAACAAAAGTGTGGTTATTAGATTGTAAACTTATGAAAAAAAAAATTAACGTAGGTAACAAAGCGAGATTATGCGTCGGAAGACGAGTGGAAACATTGGACATGGAGATCTGAGAAAGATATATTCATGAACAGAGCTTATTTCAGACAATCTGGAGATCCTCATTACAAAAGTGCTCATACAAGAAAACAAATGATTAAACCTAAAAGTGGTTACGCTGTTTCTAAGCTGACCAAATACGCAGGAGCACTTGATTGCAGAGTCGGAAGACGCTGTTAGAACATCTCCTTTTTTTGATTACTTAAATGTCTTTTTATTGTCTTTATTAAAGACAATTTTCTTTCACCATTTTGATTTTTTTATTCTATTTAAGTTTAGGATATAAAGAATTAAGGGGTGAAAATGAAAAACGTTTTAATTTGTATATTTATTTTTGTGTTATGGACAAACACAACAACGAAAATTTATAAAAGAGTAAGCGAAATAGCTCATTCTTGTACTTTTGTGATGCCCTTCTCTGTATTTCAGCATTTAATGAATTCAATCTTATTTGGCAAAGACAAAAAAAAATCTCAAATATAAAAGATAATATATATTGGCTAAAAATTATTGACAAATATATGATGTGATGCTAAAAATAGCCAATATATCATATGAAACAAAACTATATAATAATAATAAGAAAAAAACAAAGATTCCTAGTACTCACTACTTGCATATTAACCCAACATTTCCCTAAAGTATACACATACCAATGCTTGCAATTAAAGCAACTCTACGATAGATGAATTAGCAAAGTCGCAAGTGAAAAAAAATCGTCACTGTTACAATTTACAAGAATTAATTTAATAAAACTGAATGTCCGGTTTAGAATAACCGGGTTTAAACCGACAAACTAGAGGAAGCAAGTAGCAACTATATACTATAGAAATAGATAATTTCATTATGTTAGGAAATGTTTATTGCAGTTCTCTAGCATGAGGTTCTTAACTTTTCTAAGAGACGTATCTTAACTTTAACTAAAAAAACTTAAGAACCGTCACTTAAATAAGAGACCTAAGGCCATGTTTATCCACGGTCTCTTACGCAGAGTTCTTAACTTATAATTTCACGTTTTTTATTTTTTTTAATTTTTTTAAAAAAATTTTCCGCTAAGAGACGTCTCTTAGGTCTCTTATTTAAGAGACGATTCTTAAGTTTTCTTAGTTAAAGTTAAGATACGTCTTTTAGAAAAGCTAAGAACCTCATGTTAAGAGACCTGCAATAAACATGCCCTAAGAGACGTCTCTTAACGGAAAAATTAAAAAAAAAAAATGTGAAATTAGAAGTTAAGAACCCCGTTTAAGAGACCGTCGATAAAATGGCCTATGTGTTTATTTCCATGTGTGCCCCTTTGCGAAGACCGAAACGGATAAACAGAAAAGAATCCACTGTTTAAAAAATATAACAGCCCATAGGAAGCAAAAGAATGGCCCCTAGTTTTGTATTCATAATAGTATCTTTGTCTTCTCTTCTCTTTGGTCCCCTGTTTTATATCTCATTCTGTCTTCTCAATCCATTTCAAGATTCATGTTTTGAGTTTGATCCCGTGACAGAGTCTCTGTCTTTTGTTGGTTAGTGTGTTTTGTGAGGTTCATGGGGTTTGAAATGAAACCAGAGAAAGACGTTTTTGGACTGACTCCTAGTAAGAATCACTGTAAGGCTAAGAGCTGTAATAAAGATAAAATGAATAGGAATAATAATAAGAAGAAGATGGTGATGAAGTGGCGACGACGGAAGAAGGTTGATTCTCCGGCGGAAGAGATCACTGCGGTTCGGCGGCTGTTTCTTACCTGTAAGGAAGTGTTCTCTAATTGTGGTCCTGGAGTTGTTCCGTCTGAAGATAAAATCCAACAGCTACGAGGAGTTTTAGGTATTAACTTTTTGAATCAAATCTCTTGTTCTTGGTTTCCATGAAGTTTCGGTTTTGATTTGATTTTTGATCATATAGACAATATGAAACCAGAGGATGTCGGATTAACTCCGACCATGCCTTATTTTCGACCAATCTCCCGACCGGAAAATGGTTCTTCTCCACGGATAACGTATCTGCCTCTACACGAATGTGAACAATTTTCGGTAACCACACTCTCTCACTTGTGTTTGTCTCTTGCTTATCATGTACGTAACCATGGTTAGGGTTTTTATCGCAGATTGCGATTTTCTGTTTGCCACCTTCTGGTGTCATTCCTCTTCATAACCATCCAGGGATGACAGTTTTTAGCAAGATTCTCTTTGGTAAAATGCACATCAAGTCGTATTTTAGCAAGCTTCTTAGATATTCTAACGCACTCATTTTTAACTCTTTTATGTAATCCCAGTTTATCAAAAGATTATAGGCAATGATCAAACAATGGTGGTTAACATTTTATGCGTTTTCAACTTAAAAGTCAAGACCAACTGTCATTAGATGGATTGTTTCATGACCCTCCTTAAAAGTTATTATTGATCGTATCTCAGTGCTGATGTGATTACTTCTACGGTTGATCTCACTTTAGGACCGACCACCTACTCTATGTAGGTCAGGTCATCCTACTTGTGTCAACAATTTAGGCTTGGTCCGTAAAGGAAATAAGATTCTATGTCCCTCTGGTGATATAATTGAGTGACGCAGTGTACCATATTCTATAGGTGCTAAATAATATACAGTTTGCTTTTTAGTCTTTTATGTTAATTTGGGAAAACTCTATTTAGTTAAAGTCCTTTTTTTATGAATGTGATAATTAGAGTATTCCGATAGCTACTCTTCCTGATACACAAGTTAGTTTTTATCGCCCTTAATATTATTTTGTTTACCATAATCTGCATGGCTACCTATCAAAGCGTTCATACATACCTTCACCATAATATAAACTGAAAACCGCTTTTTGTTTGATCTCAGCCGTAGTGAGAGATTCGAAAACGCGGGTGGCAAAATTGAAGATGGACTCAACGTTAACAGCACCATGCAACGTCTCTATCTTGTACCCGGAAGATGGCGGGAACATGCATCGGTTCACAGCGGAAACAGCGTGTGCGGTTCTAGATGTGCTTGGCCCTCCTTACTGCAATCCACAAGGCAGGCATTGTACTTATTTTCTAGATTTCCCTTTGGACAAGCTCTCACCAGGTCAGCTTTCTATACTTACTAAACATAGTAGCCATAACTGATAACATGTTATGAAACCAGATAGATAAAATGTTTGCGTTGGTGTTCAGAGGAAGAAGACGTTTTGAGAGGTCAAGTACTGGAGAAAGAATGTCATGCCTGGCTGCAAGAAAGAGATGATAATCCAGACGATCTTAACGTAGTTGGAGCGTTATACGGAGGTCCACAGGTTCATGACTAAGAGTTTTATATCCATTGCAGTTTTCAAATTTCGAATTAGTTTTTTTTTTCCTTTTTAATTTGGGTTTCTTAGTTTAAATTCTTCTTTGTGCATAAAGAAAAGGAAAAGATCATTACCGTTTTTAGTCTGGGTCTCTTTTCAAGCTTTTTTCTGATAGTAACCAAATTAAAATAGACTTGATCTGAATCAGCTTTAGTATATTATTTGGAGTTTGTTTTTTACGTAAATTTTCATTGTTTTTTTTTCTTCTTCTTTTTGAATTCATTTGGATCTGCTCTCGATATTTTGAGATACAAAAGCCGTTATAAAATCATATAAACCTAAAAACAATTTGTTTTGCAAATTGACTGAAAATGAATATAAAGGATTTGAATAATGATAGAGAACAATTTGTTCCACTGGGTTTACTGATTTTTCAACGAATACGGTACATTTGTAAATGGCTTTATTTTTTTATTTTTTTTTGCTGAAGCCAATAAGAACCATTGTTATTTATTTCTGCACACAGTCAACTATTTTAAACATATATATATCAATTTCCAAACTGCTGCAAAGAAAAACTGAAAATGATTCTGAACGTTGCATTGTTTTTTTTTGTATGGAATGTATGCCATACTAAAGATAAATACTTGTGCTTCGATATATTCCATAAGATGCTCTAACAACTTGAAATTTATAGAATAGTTAATTTTCAACTATTTAACAGTTGAGTTTCAACCGGCCGACATGCTCAGTTTCCACGGAGAAGAATAAGTAGTGATACTACTAGCTGTACATTTACTCCTTCAACTTATTAATCAATATTTTCTGCGAGAATGGAAAACAATGATCAAATTTGAATTCAAATATCTTGGATAATGCATAGAGATGCCTTAACCCAACAATAATAATAAACTAATCATTCATTCGATGACCAATCTCAAACCATTGACCTAAATTTCAATAGAGAATCTCCAAGTTGTCTCTAAACTTTTTTCTTCGATTGTTTAAGTTTCAATGTCTAAATCCAAACCATTGACCTTAGGTCAGTAGTTGTAAAATCTATCCGCAAGTTGATGGCAAAAATATTATTTATTATAGTTGTGTATCCTGTTGAAGACCATCATCATATATACGAACTCTTAATAGCATAAAAGGGTAAACTTTTGATGAAAGTTTTAAAAATATTTAAGAAATTCATTAAAAAAAATTCAAATGAAAGATTTTGGCATAAATCTCTTAAAGTCAAAAAAAAAATCTACTAAAATATTATTATTTTAGTCAGATATTTTTTAAAAAAATCTACAGTGCAGATGATCTTAAAAAATTATAGACTAACAAAGGATATTATCAAGCTGATGTATTAGCATTTTCCAAGGGATTATGGTTTATCATATTTAAAACTCCTTGTATAATTGTAAATATTGGTGATTTCCATTTATATATTGTTACTTTATTTTTCAATGATTAGGAGACTTTTAGCCCAAACTCATATGTATATATATATATATATATATATATATTCTCAAGTTTAGAGTCAGAACATGTAATATGGTACGTCTTAAGTAGTACTCAATCAAACCATCTCTAGTTTTCGTTTTTGAAGTTTTAATTGAACTAAGGATGACTAATATTCATTATTACTTTAATTACTTAGTATACTTAAAGCAAATCATTAATTATTTTATATTTTAAATATTATTCAGATTTACATTAATTAGAAGTAATAAAATCAAGGAGATCGTTTCTAGTTAGATTTTGTTTTCGTAAAATATTAATTATGGATGTATTCATATATACAAACATACACATATATATATATATTATAATAGTCCGGAGAGTTACTATATATAAACCGTTATTAAAATGACTAATAAAGCTCGGGTCAAGATCTCTGATCTGTCTTTGCAAGTCGCAGAGACATGTTAGTTGACCTTTCTTCTTTCACTCGTTTTCTTAAAAAATCTAAAACTTTCTTCTTTCCTTAGGCCATCATTATCGCAGATCCTTAGGGAGGGGTTTTAGGTTAATAAGGCATTTAATTAAATAAAAAGTAATTATAATAGCAATAACCGATCCTTAATGAAGCGTTTTGGTGACCGATTTTTATGGGGTTTTTTATGATACGTGTCACCACATGAGAGGATGTGTCTTTTTATTTTCTTTTTTGTTTTCTTTTGTTGCTTCATTTTCGCAGCTTCGTGTTCTCCGTCTAGAGAGAAAAGCAACGAATCCTCCAACACCGATCGTGTACCAGAAATCCTCCACCACCGATCGGCTTTCCTTTCCTTCTCATCGTTCTCGTCTTCTCCGTGATAGAGGAAGGATCGAAAACCCCCCACCGATTGAAACCCACCACCGATCGAAACCCACCACCGATCGAAACCCACCACCGATGGAAACCCACCACCATCGACTCTCTCTCGTCTTCTCCGTCGCTCCTCACTTCTTCTCTCCTCTTCTCTGTCAGTAGAAGGATCGTAACCCACCACCGATCATCCGTCTTCTCTCGGTTCAATCCTCGTCACCGCTTCTGCTCTCGTTTCGTTCCAATCAAACCAATGGTGACGACTCTGGCGGTCCCGATTGTGACTTCGATGGTGGTACCGAACCAAACATAGGAATCACCGCAAAACCAGCCATGCGAGTACTCGACGAGGCTTTCATCCAAGCTCCGGATCACAGACCCATCACTCATCTGTCAATCTCCGGTGACTTCATCTTCTCCGACGAGATCCCTACCATCGACCTCTCTCTCTCCAACTTCCAGATTCCGACAATACACCGACCGCGACAGAGATCGGGAAAGCCTGCGAGAGATGAGGATTCTTACAGGTGATCAACCATTTTAATTAGTGTTTTACAGATAATTTAGGTTGTGAAATGGTAAACACTTGGCTCTGTATTGAAGAATCAAATTGTTTTAAGATGAATATCACTGGATAGCAATAACATTAAGGTATCTGAGGTCATTTTGTTCATAATTATGACAGGTTTCAGGGCGATGTAAAGAGCTTTACACATTCAGTTCTTCGACAGGCAGACAAAATTGAGAGTGTTGTTGAGGTGAGTGTGCAAAACTTGAATTCATTTTCGTAATTGATTTTGCCGGATAGTAGTTAGGTTAATCAATGCTTGTGATGAATGCTGGTTAGAGTTAGGATTTAGTTAGTGAATGGTTGATGTGATGAATGTTGGTTAGAGTTAGGATTTGGTTAATCAATGCTTGTTAGGAGATGGTTAGGTAATAAATAAGTTAGATAGTTGTCTAATTGAAAGAGTCATGAGAGTGTTGAATGCTTCTGTGATGAAAGAGTAATGACAGTGTTGAATTCTTCTCTTTTCATCTATAAAACCAGCCTTCTTTTCTCTCTTTTTTTTCCATCTTCCAACATCCTTTTCCTCATTTCTTCATCTTTCTCACTTCGTAGGATATGGATTCTACGAATCCATATCTTCAGTCCACCAATTTTGTTGACCTCTTGAAGAGTCAACAAGATTGTCACATTCCCGAATCCTTGCCTTATGATTGTACTGAAACGTCAAGCTTCTGTGAAGACTCAGTTTCAAAGCGGAAAGAAAGGAAGAAATGGTCTCCCTCTGATGATTGTGTGTTTATTAGCGCATGGTTAAACACCTCTAAGGATCCGGTAGTTGGCAATGAGCAGAAAGCAGGTGCTTTCTGGAAGCGCATTGCTGCTTACTACGCAGCTAGTCCAAAGGTGGTAAGAGGTGAAGAACGAGAGGCTATTCAGTGTAAGCAAAGGTGGCAGAAGCTGAACGATCTTGTTTGCAAGTTTTGTGGAGCCTATGCGGCTGCAACAAGACAGAAAACAAGTGGTCAGAGTGAGAGTGATGTTGTTAAACTGGCACACGAGATCTTCTACAATGATCATAAGATAAAATTTAACCTTCACCACGCTTGGGAGGAGCTGAAAAACGACCAGAAATGGTGTGCACTTGCGAGTAGTAAGATTGATGGCTCACAATCATCAAACGCTAAGAAGAGAAAATGTGAGGATGGAGCACAATCATCAAGCTCTCAGTTTGATGATCAGCCAACCATACGTCCTCCTGGTGTTAAGGCAGCCAAAGGAGCTTCTGGTAAGAAAACAATAGAAGATCAGCAGGCTGTCACTCAGTTTCAAAGTATGTGGTCTATCAAAGAGAAAGACTTGGCAGTGAAAGAGAGACTCTCGAAGATGGGACTTCTAGACAGTCTCATTTCAAAATCAGAGCCACTCTCTGAATATGAAGAAACTCTCAAGATGAAGTTAATCACAGAGATGTTGGGTGATTAGTGTGTCTGTCGCATAGGGTATTTTCAATATGTTCCTGTTTCTCTATGTTCATGTTTCTCTATGTTTATGCTTAGGGTATTTTCAATGTTAGTGTGTCTGTCGCATAGGGTAGTTTCTATGTTCCTGTTTCTATGTTCATGTTTCTCTATGTTTATGCTTAGGGTATTTTCAATGTTCTTGTTTCTATGTTATATGTGCTATGTTATAAGTGAAATATGATCCAGTTTCTTTGTTCTATGTTCTGTATTTTCAATATGTTTTTGTTCTATTTGGTAAGTGAAATTGTGTACAATGTCTAATATTCTTTGGATGTATGTGCAGGGAGAAGTCACGAGATTTGGATGTATGTGTCACAAGAGTTGGATGTATGTGAAGTCACGAGTGTTGTTGTTAGCATGAGAAGTCACGAGTGTGCATGAGAAGCCACAAGTCTTGTTGTTATCTTTAAAGTATGTGTCACAAGAGTTGGATGTATGTAAAGTCACGAGGTTGTTTGTTCTCGCCATCTATATAAATTGTGAACTTTCAAAGCATTATAAATTGTTAAGTCATTCAAAGTTTTAATCTCTCTTTCTTTCTCTTCCTCACAAAGTCATTGAAAGCATTTTGATCACATTGATGGCATCTTCTTCTCATAACAATATTGATCAAAATTTTGATCAACATTTTGATCAACATTTTGATCAAAGTTTTGAGAATTTTTCCATTCGTTATGGTGATAACGAAGAGCAAAGGAAAAGAAGGAAAAAACGAGTGCATATCGAAAGAAATCGTGAAGAAGGCGATGTACGTTTATGGAACGATTATTTCAGTGATACACCAACATATCCTGAAAATCTGTTCTGACGACGATTTAGAATGAACAAGCCATTGTTCATGCATATTGTTGATCGACTCTCAAATGAAGTTGATTTTTTTCGACAAAAGAAAGATGCTCTCGGAAGGCGCAGTCTCTCTCCACTTCAAAAGTGTTCAGCAGCAATCCGTGTCTTGGCATATGGTTGTGCGGCTGATACGGTCGACGAATACCTCCGGCTCGGTGAAACTACAACTCGGGCATGTGTCGAAGAGTTTGTGAAAGGAATAATCTATTTATTTGGTGATGAGTACCTACGAAGACCAACACCCGCTGATCTTCAACGTCTACTTAATATTGGTGAGATTCGTGGATTTCCCGGGATGATAGGAAGCATCGATTGTATGCATTGGGAGTGGAAGAATTGTCCCACCGCTTGGAAAGGTCAATATTCACGTGGTTCTGGAAAACCCACAATCGTTTTAGAGGCGGTCGCTTCGTATGATCTATGGATATGACATGCGTTTTTTGGACCTCCAGGTACCTTAAATGATATCAATGTTTTAGATCGCTCACCTGTTTTTGATGACATAATACAAGGTCAAGCTCCGGCAGTAACTTTCTTTGTCAACGGAAGAGAGTATCATATGGCTTACTATCTCACCGACGGTATTTATCCGAAATGGGCAACTTTTATCCAATCTATTCCAATACCACAAGGGTCGAAAGCGGTTTTATTTGCTCAACATCAAGAAGCTGTCGGATGTCGAGCGTGCTTTTGGAGTCTTGCAAGCTCGCTTTGCCATTGTTAAAAATCCAGCACTTTTTTGGGATAAAGTCAAAATTGGAAAGATTATGCGAGCATGTATCATACTCCATAATATGATAGTTGAAGACGAACGAGATGGGTACACTCACTTTGATGTTTCAGAGTTCCAACAAGGAGAAGACAACGGAAGTTCACATGTCGATCTCACGTATTCTACAGATATCCCTACAAATATCGCCAATATGATGGGTGCTCGAACTAGAATTCGTGATAGACAAATGCATCAACAACTTAAAGCTGATTTGGTCGAACATCTTTGGCGTAAATTTGGACGTAATGAAGACAATAACTAAGCTCCGATGTTTATTTCAAATTACTCTCGTTTATTTAATCATTGTTTTTATGTTTTTATTTTAAAATCTATGTTAAAATGTAAAATTTTAATATGTTTAATATAATTTATAAATTTTATGTTTAAAAAAATATGTTCACAAATTTTTTTTTTTTTAAGAAACCTTACTTAAGAAACTACCATTGGAGACATAGAATCAAATAGTTTCTTAACTAAGTTTCTTAAACCCACTAAGTATAATTATATATTTAAATAATGGTGCTCTTACAAATTTTATGGAACTGTTGCGTTTATAATAAGTATTATTTAACAGTGCGGCCATATGAACATAACTAATTACACTGGAACTAAAATAAACAAACTTATCGCAAACTAGAAGAAAAATTAATTAATACGGCTGACCAAAGACTTTTATTGTCTAAATAAGACCAACGGTTAATAATCTTCCTTTGTCTTATTACGGATGATTAAGCAATCAATTTTCCACATCAAAATATTAAAATTTCATCACTAGTCTTCAAATGCAATTCAAAGATTAGTACTAGTTATCGCAAAAGAAGCAATTTTACATACAGAACTGGTCCCATAGTAATCGAAATGGCTGTCAAGAAAATAACAAAATTATAAGAAAGAGCTAGCTTTATCATTTCCATGTAATTAGTAACTGCTAATTAGTTTTTATTAATTTTGTGAGACGTGCTAATCTTATATCTCATTGCTTATTGAATTAAACAATAACCACATTGCGACCACGATTGTTTACTTAACTATATAATGAACTGTACACATCATATATAATATTAGTTAACAAGAAAGTCTTTTGTTAAAAACAGAAAATGAATGAATGATGTAAGTTGAGTTGATCAAATGTTTACTAAGATTTTTTCTGTAATATAAAATGCTGTAGGAGCTCAGATCCCCAAAAGAAAAATAAAAGTTAGAAACTTAGATCGAGAACAAATTAATTATTCAAGATTCAACACCTCATGAAGTAAATTATTTAATATTGTGCGATCAAAATAAATAAATAAAATTTCTCATAGTTATGTACGGCACCACAAAAGAAGTATACTAGTCTTGATTTGAAAGAACTAATAAATTGTTTGGTTTGGAGAACTGGAGACAGGAAAGACGACGATTTGCTAGCCTACGTTGATTATTAATATAGTGGACTAGCTTATTAAGATATATATAATGTTTTCTATTTTGTGATTCTACCGATAACTGTATACGAGTGAAGCTCATATGTATAATCATAAATAGTGGTAAAAAAGTATTTCGTTATATCTTAAAAAATTTTAAATTAAAATATTATTTTACAGGAAAATAGAGCAAATAATGCATGTGCTTTTTTTCAACGCCATGCAGCTTTACGTCACTAATGAAACTTGACAACTATGTGAAGCATTTGACATTCGTATAGATGTTGGTTATAAAATAAAATTAGAAAGTAAGATTCGGAAAATATTTTTTTTTTTGTTTTAAGAAAGTCCATAGTTGACAAAATCATAATAATCACCGTGTCTGGCCTGCGTTTTGATCGGGTACGCACCCTTTTGCCTACTATTTTTTGATTAATCTAAAGATATCTTAGACCTATCGAATAGCTCAAACTAATCTTCTAAACAAATGCATCTCATTGATAGATATTTTTTCAGATATTCAAATAAGACATAAACTATGACATCATCTATATACGGTGATTAGGGCTGTTTCAATATCAATAGAGACCCTAGGGCCAAAAAAAAAAATTTGGACCGCAATTATTAACTTTTAATATAAGCATGAACGGTTTTAAAACAAATTAACTAATTTACTTGTTTATTTAATTTTAAGTAAATATTTTATGTTATTACATTTTTATAAAATTATATAAATTTCAAAGTAATATTCTTTCCATTTCATTATATATGATATTTTAAATGTTTTTTGTTATTTCACAATAAAAGATATTTTTATATGTGTGGATAATTTTAACTTTATCAAAAACTGTATAACCAACTGTATTTTTACTATTCTGTTTATAGTTAATATATATTAATTTTAAATTGTATTTTTAGTGATTAGTTTAGAAAAAGTTAATTTTCTAGGTAAAACTTCAAATACTATGAAACAGATGGTGTCTAATACATGAGAAGAAAAAGTAAAAATAGAATTGAAAAAGTTTTGGAACGGTCGCATTGATCGCCCACCTTATAAGCTGCCACTGGTGGCGATAAGATGAAGTATAGTAGGATGTTTTCAAATTTGGATTGCTTAAATTTTCGAAATATGTTCTGCCACTAGATCGTCACCTCGTGATTAACACGGTTTAACATATGAACTGTTTAGAACACTGCTTAGATATTCAATTAGTATTGTTCATATAGTATTTGTACACACTTGGATAAACTTAATTAATGCACTGGTGATGGTAAGCCTATGAATGTATATAACCGTATACATATTTGGACTATGTATATAACATGTTTTCATATGGCAGGGTAATAAACACAGTAATTAAAAATTAATATAAGATTAAACAGTTGACGAGTGCTCATGTGATGTGAGGCCAACAGATAGAAGAAGTCTTCTTCCATGAAGCTTCAAGGATATCTCCCTTCAGGCCTTCACATTATACAATCTCTATTTCACGCCGTACAATAGGGCTCTTTCTTATATATATATATTAGTTTCATTTATTGCCTCAGGACATTTAATAGTACTCCAATTAAATAACCAAGATACATGTAGACTTTCTTCTATAGTTGGCTCAATTAATAAAATGGAAGTATATACAATTCATGTGAAGTTTTTTTTTTTCAATTTAAAAAGATTCATTAGATTTATCAAATTTATACTTGTAATTTTACTTAACTATTGGCGTAAGAAAGTTTACTGTAAACATTGTTAGGTACCTTATTTCTGTTCAAATTTTATTTTCATAATGTTAAACATATAAATAAGATATGATTACAAAAACTCTACTAATTTGGAAATATGTTTTTTCATTGTATTCTAGTTGTAATGTTTTCATTGTCCCTAGTAAAACGGAGAAGCAGTATTATCAACAACAAAGTCAAGAACTAATTAATTTATATATCGTTATACACTTAAAAAATAAAATACAACACAGGTATGATTGGAGGAAAAAGTCTCGCAATTCAATAAATAGAATAAAAATTGAACATGTTGAATTGTTGACGCTTTGGGTCCTCTCCAAGAAACTACGCAAATGGCTATAAGTAAAGGGTTTTCATTAAGGCTGTGAAGAAAGAAACAGACAACAAAAGAAAAACAAAATTCAAAGAAGAAGACAAAGATCTTTTTATATTTCTAAAAATGGAGGTCCTTCTGAAATTACCTACTTCAGATTCTCTTCTTAAGGATAAAGTTCTTGGAGCTGCTCAAATCCATGAAGCTACTAAGGTAATCAACTCATATGTGCAATATCTAAAAGTTCTAATATACGGAAGCCACTCAGATTTATTTGCATTTTATTTCACGCTTTCATGTAATTCTTGTATCCTGATATAGATCTTCTACTCGATAATTGCTTTGCTTATCGTAATTAATAAAAATAAAACTCAAATATTTATCGTTTCATTTTTAAGAAATTGGAAACTATAGAAGATTACATATTAGTTATCATTTTCGATATATATAGGACTGAATAATTCGTTAGTTAGGGTCAATATGGATCGCCATGATATATATAACAAATAAATTCTTGGAACAATTTATATTTATTTGGGAAATTAATCCGTTTTATATTCGATGATCTTAGAATGAGGGCGAGCATCAAGAACTTGAATCTGCCAAGGCTGAGATGAGCGAGGTGAAGGAAGAGAACAAAAAACTTAAAGGGATGCTCGAACAAATTGAAAGTGATTACAAATCTCTCAAGCTCAGATTCTTTGATATAATTCAACAAGAACCTACATATAACCAAACACAAGATCAAACCATGGTTGATCTTTCTAAGGCGACAACGGATTTAAGTTCTTTAGATCAAGAACGCGATCTTGTGTCGCTTTCACTGGGAAGAAGAAGTTCTTCTCCGAGTGATAACACCTCGAAAAAGGAAGAGAAAACAGACGCGACCAGCAAAGAAGTCAACGCTGACGATGAGTTGACCAAAGCTGGCTTGACCTTAGGGTTCAATAACGGAAGTGGCCGTGAACCGACCGGGGGTTTATATGTCCAAAATAAGGCCCATTCTAGCCTTGAAAATAACTCGGAGGACGCCCCGGGAGAAACTTGGCCGCCGAGTAAAGTTACCGGGAAGAGAAGCTCTCCGGCACCGGCCTCCAGTGGCGATGTTGATGGAGAGGCTGTCCAGCAAAATCATGTTAAGAGAGCTAGAGTTTGTGTTAGAGCGAGATGTGACACACCAACGGTACGTCCTTTAACTTACGTAAACATGTTTGATTTATAACTTTAATTATTGTAAACAATTTGATTATCCTTTATACTATGTCACTACTGATTAGGACGAGTTTTACTATATGTTGTATAGATGAATGATGGTTGTCAATGGAGAAAATATGGTCAAAAGATTGCGAAAGGAAATCCTTGTCCACGAGCATACTATCGTTGCACGGTTGCACCTGGATGTCCCGTCAGAAAACAGGTACATTTCTACAAAATAATCAAATCCTTCTATCATTTTCATCTTGTTTTTCTAACTTTGAAAGAATAATAATGGAATTGAAATCATATCCAGCATAAATTTGTTTAGTTTTAGTTCATATTCCATATAAAATATATTTTAAATTGTGAACATTCCTAGGCAAACCAAAGCAATTGCGCCTGTGCATATAATAAAAAACAAATCATCTAAAACCTCACAATTTGTCTTAACTATTGATGTTTAGGTCCAAAGATGTGCAGAAGACATGTCCATATTAATCACAACCTATGAAGGAACGCACAGCCATCCTCTTCCTCTCTCAGCTACCACCATGGCCTCTACTACTTCAGCAGCTGCCTCTATGCTTCTCTCCGGCTCCTCCTCATCATCATCAGCCGCAGAAATGATCGGAAACAACCTCTACGACAATTCAAGATTCATCAATAACAACAACAACAAATCCTTCTATTCACCCACCCTTCATACTCCATTACATCCCACCGTCACTCTAGACCTCACCGCACCACAACATTCTTCTTCTTCATTGCCTTCTTTAAATTTCAACAAATTTCCTAACTCATTCCAAAGATTCCCATCCACAAGCTTAAACTTCTCTACTAATCCATCATCATCATCAAATCCGTCTATTCTCAACCTACCTGCGACTTGGGGTAATGGTTATTCTTCTTATACTCCATACCCTTATAACAACGTCCAGTTTGGTACGTCCAACCAAATAAAAACAGTCCAAAATAGCCAATCCTTAACAGAAACCCTAACGAAAGCGCTTACTTCCGACCCAAGTTTCCATTCCGTGATAGCAGCTGCCATCTCATCCATGGTCGGATCCAACGGGGAACAACAGATGGTCGGTCCACAGCATTCTACTAGCGACAATGTTAAAAGAACAGCCGCAACGGATAATAATAAAGGACGTGGAGGCTATTTTAGTAGCTTATTGATGTCTAACATGATAGCAAATAATCAAACGGGTGCGTCTTTGGATCAACCATCGTCGCAACTTCCTCCGCTATCTATGTTCAATAATTCGTCTTCTACGACTTCTACGACTAGTTTCGTAAACAAGGAAGAGAAAAGCTAGTAATTGTATCAGAAGAACCTCCATCGTTTAGTTTTTGGGATGATTTTTTTTTTCATTAGGCGTTATAGTATTGTATCGGAAGATGTTAGTTCGTGTTCGCTCCATTTCTCACAAGTGTTTTCTTCTTCTTTTTTTGTAACGTTTCTGATTAGGGAGACTCAACCTTTACTGGGCCTAAAATAATGGGCCAATAGAAAACGTCCAAATAATTATGTGATGCAACATACAGATGGTGTGTTAATGCTTATCTTTTAAAGTTTGGTGATTCATGCAGCTTTAGCTGTAAAGATATACGTGATGTTTGTTATTTGTGATTACAAACGAATATCTAGAAAACACAATTCAGTTCTATCTCCTAACTTCTTGACGAATCACAAATTCGTTACAACCCTATTTTTGTCTTATAATTTCTAGTAACATTCAACCTATAAAACTCACCAAAAAATTCATCTTATACTCATATACTTTTAATTCTTTTTTTTTCTTCACCATGGCGAGAGTTTCTATTTTCTTATGTTTCGTTATATTGTTACATTAGGAGTAGTGGTAAGTTTCTCATTTGCCAACAACATTGAAGTGCAATCGGAACATTTGGAGAGCAGTAAGAAAGGAACTAAAGTTCATCATAGTAGTAAACACAGAGAAAAAGGAGGAGAAAAGGTAAATGATGATCACAATGCTGGTTCTGATGTCAAAGACGGTAAAAAGGAAGAAAAAAAGAGCATGATGTGCATAAGGGTGTTCAACATGAAAAGAAAAACGATGATGATGATGAGAAGAAGCATGGTCATAAGAAGGATGTTGATCATCATGAAAATGATAATGATAGCGATGATGGTAAAAAGAAGCAGAAAGATTATAAAAAAGATGGAAGTGATACTGACGATGATACAGATGATGATACCGATGATGATGATGAAGATGAAGTTGATGGAGATGATAATGAAAAGGAAAACATTGGGTTATATGAGCTCAAAAAGGGAAATCTACCGTCAAATTCACAAACTGGGGTGCTTCAATCATGTCTCTCCATTTCCCGGACAAAAATGGTTAGTGTACCAATCCTTGAGTGTTGGCCAACAATCAAACTTTAAATAAAAACTCATATTTACTACATTTTTATATATATTTTCTTAAAATGATTTTAATGAATTTTCAGGAAAAGTGGTGATATTGTTCTTGGTTATGATAGCTTCAAAAGCTATAAGACGTAGAAAATTAATTTACCTTCATGTTATCTGCCTGAATTTATTTTACTATGGTTTTCTTCTTTTACAACAAATTGATGTTTTGTATGCTAAATCAATATACTAACTTTGTCGCGCAAATCAGACCGATAAGGTCTACTTTGGAGAAACCGTGGGCCGAGTAGCGAACAGAATACGCAAGGCCCAATTCAAATTGAATGGAAAAGAGTACAAGACTATTGCCAACGATGGTAAAAACACACTTCATGGTAATTAACTACGAGCAGAGCCGGTTCTAGTATTTATAGGACTAGAAGCCGAAATAAAAAATGTGGCTGGGGATATTCAAACCCGTGACCTGTAATCCACATAACACCAACCAAACCACTTTACTATTGAAAACTTTATGTTTATTTGTGGCCGCTAAAATACTTATTTTTGTGGCGGCTGGAAGCAGAAGCTTCTTTGGCTTCTATCCAAAGCCGACTCTGACTACGAGTAGAGTAACATACTAGATATCAATTAATTATATGATTATGTGAGAATAATGATGTTTAATTTAGGTGGGAAGAAAGGGTTTGGCGATGTTGCGTGGGCAGTTACAAAACACAAGTATGATGGCAAGAAACCTCACATTGTATTCACTTACACAAGTCCTGACGGTGATCAAGGTCCCCTTTCTTTTCAATTGTTTTATATCAACCCAAAACTTTTAAAAATAAGGAAAGTTTAATGATTACTAGTTTGTTTACTTCTTTATGTATCAAAAGGGTTTCCCGGAGAACTCATTGTCACCGTGACATATAAACTTGCCAAAGACAATGAATTAAGTGTGGTGATGGAGGCAAAGCCTAAAGATAAAGCAACTCCAGTGACATTTTAACTGAAGAAATACAAATCCTCGGCTCAAGTTATACTCCCGTCGACGGCGAACTCATTCCCACGGGACAAATATCCCCGGTGAAAGGAACACCATATGATTTTCTCCAACCCCGTCCTATTAAAGATAATATAAAGAATCTTAAAACAGGGCGAGTACATATATTTTTCTCCAAGTTATCTAACATTGGTATACATCTTTGTAATTATTATTATTATTTTCCTTGTAGATTTGATATAAATTATTGCTTAGACGGTAAGGTGGATAAGATGAGGAAAATAGTGGAACTCGTTGATAAAAAATCGGGAAGAGAAATGGAATTAATCGCAAACCAACCGGGTTTGCAATTCTATACCGGAGGAATGTTAAAGGACATCAAGGGGAAGGATGGGACAGTATACCAAGCTTATGCGGGACTATGTCTAGAATCTCAAAGGTATCCAAACTCAGTGAATAATCCGAAGTTTCATTCATATATTGTTGAACCAGGGAAAACTTATAAACACAATATGCTCTTTAAGTTTTCTATTGTTTCATAGAGTACCTTAGAACTACAATATGATCAATGCTCACGAAGAAGAAACTAGATAGATTGTAAGTCTGTAACAGCTCTCGATCTTTAAAGTCTCATGAAACTATAGCGTACGTGATTAATTCATATGTGCGTGGCTTATGCATAAATCTGAAACATTATTTTTTCGTGTTTTTGGTTATGAATTTCATGTTATAGGTGAAATATGGACCACAATTTCATAATTCTATGTTTAAAATAAGCGTAACCATATAAGATCATAGAGGAAAAGTCCATCAAGACCTAGAAGGGTTTAATAGTTGTGTCAAAGAGCCACATTAACAACTATCAATATCAAGAAGATGTCCACATGGATGAAACAGGTGTTTTCAAGAATCTTGATGTCTTTTTGTCCAAAGCATCCTTTGAAGAATTTACTCGTTTGTACAGTAATCAAATACTCCATAAAAAAACTTTGTTTCAAAAAATACATTTTTCATATTTTTATTAGTTAATAATAATTTTTATTTTTTAGAAAGATATACTTAATAAATATTATGAATCTAAATTATTAAAAATAAATATAAAATAATATATTTACTATCAAAATTTAACATAAATTTAATATATATATATATATATATAACACGTAAACATACATTTTTCGAAATTGAGGGTTTATAAAGTTTACAAACTGTATGCTTAATGAGGATGTTCGAATTGTGCATAAGATTTTTCCATAAAATGGTGGTTATTAGAAAGAAATATTAATGCTTTTTGAATGTGATCTTCTACTTCAAACTTTAAAGATCACATTAAAGTACATTTAAATCTATTAATAAATTATGACGGTGTTCCATAAATGAAATTACAGAAACACAGAGAACTTACGAGTTGACCTATCCATTAGCCATCAACATAAACATGTGCACTTCACCAAAATTCTTGTACAACCATATAAAACATGACGATCCCATGGTATCACATGCCATAGCTATATATATTCCATAAATTACGTATGTACACACATATAACAGTATCTGATTAGATTAGTATAGTTGGCAAATTATTTTAGGCTCTGGCCATAAGTTTAGAATTTTCGGTAACTTTGGTTTCACACAAACAGCCCGTTTCAGATTATTTGGTGAAAAGTTTCGCTCCAATGTTTATAATATCATTTTTGTGTAGGATAGATTATTCCCTTACAAAAAAGGCTTCCAAGATCGTTAAGTTTGAGTTTTCTGTGGGAAGTGAAGTGGTGATGGCAGTGAGGTCACATGGAGAGCCCACAAAGAGAAATATTTGGTACTCTATTTGTTTTCTTGTGTGATAACAAAGTATATGTACATTACTAAAATAATTTAAATTTATTAATACTTCAAATCCAAAAGCATCCAAAGATCCGAAAAGCTAGCTAGATGACTGAACGATTCTCCCAAACACTGTTTCGAATCTGTTCTCTTTTTGGATTTTTCTTCTTCGTCTTTGGAATGTGTGCTTCCAGTAATCTTCCTCATCTACCAGTTACCAATATTATTATTATCTACAATCGTCAATGCTAACTTCCATTTTACCAAAATAAACTTCCATTTTTACAGGTTCCTTTTTGGTCTTGTAATACATTATACCCTTAAGCTCAAGCCTCAAGGTATATTTATTGAAAACCAAAGTAACATAACCGGCAGAGATTCATAAACTTTACTAAATTATTTGTAGTTCAAACTTTTACTAAAACAATTAATTAATTTTTTATATTTGTTAGAAATGTTTAATTGTGACGAATAGAATCCTTCATTAACCTGCCAAAGTTTATAAAAATAATGTTTCTTGCTTTGTAGCCGTAATATATGATTAATTACAGTAAAAATCAAAGAACGTGCCTGATTCATGGTGCATGGATGTGAAGCAATGTTCCAATGTTTCCACTCATAGTTGATAGAAACATTTAAAAGGCAATATTTTAGTATCAGCTTGCCTTTTAAAAAAAAAAAAAAAAGTTAAATCGAGTTATGGAAGGTACAAAGGTACTAAACTGTGATTGAATAAAATGTAAATTGTACTTTTGATGGATTTAATACTTAGTCTATCTACCCGACTGACTACGTGACGCACATTACATAGTGTCTGAACTTTGAATGTTAGGTTTACGTCTAATTCATAAAAATTATAATGACATAATAATTAGCTATGGCAAAAAATCAATATATCGAATAGTTATTTTTAAGTTTTTATCAATAAAAAAAATGATCGAAAGAATTTTTTTTTATTTTAAAAATTTTAATATTTCTTTTTAATTTTAATCATTTCATTTGAAACTCAACCTCGTAACTTTAAAACTTGAATCTAAATTAATTAATCATATGGGTATAAGTCTATATGTACAGCCTTTAATAAAGCATTTTTGATCATTTTTTTTGTAACAAAATTTTTTTAGGGTTATCATATATGGTGTTTTTCAAAAAAAGAAATCGCTATGACTTTGCTCTTTCAAGTTTGAAATTTATAAACACTTTAATAAATTAAGAGGCAAAGAGAAAAAATAATATTGTAACTACATAAATATTAATCAAGCACATAGTGTACTTAATGATAGACACTATTAATTACAAGCGTTATTAAAAATCAAAGTATGATCTGATGAATGAAAGTTAAATTATTTGATATGTTTATGCATGCATATTGTCTCTTTGTAATTCGTATTCGTTTTGTGGTTTCACCGGTTACCAAAGAAATCCTCTTTTTTTTTTATTCGTTTTTTTTTCCTTCTATATATGTGCTAGTTTTGATAGATTATATTGTGATTACACGGTAACTATCTAAGGAAATATTTCTTTATATATCTGATAAAAGAATATACGAGCACACGCGCGATTACTTCAAAGATTATTAAAAAAAAAAAAAAAAAGGTAGATGGGATACAATATACAGTATAATATATATTATGGCTCATGTTGTGTCAAAGACAGAGCTGGATTCCCACTCGAAGGCACATGCATCTGAATTTCTTACTTTTGTATCAACTCTTCTTGTCAAACATGCATATGCTTTCAGGGATAACCCTAATACCTAATACGATGAATCCGCAGTTCGATTCTCGTTGACCATGTAAATATAAACTATTGCTTTTTAGTCCATCTAAATACTTAGGAAATAGTTTATTTGTGGAATACACCTTCTACCCAGAAATTAGATTAGTTTTTAAATAGATTTAAGTTTAACCTTTGCTTTTAAAAAAAAACATGCATATGCAATTGATCGTGTTTTAAATTTTATTTTAGATATGTATTCCAACCTAGCAAAATATTTATTTAGTTTATTTTTATGTATATGTTTTGCAATATTTAAAGTAAGAAAAAAGAAGAAAATCATTAATTGGACTCATTCACTTCAACAAAAAAAAAGCATTGCAGAATTAGCGGATAGAAAAGATGTTATGCAATTCACAAAATCCTTTCTGTCAAACAGATTAACTTGATGCTATTAGCAAAATATAATCGTCGCTATCCATCACAATATTAACTGAGCAATGAACTTTAATCACTACTGACAAAAAGTCTCTAACTAACTTGAATCTATTAGTGCTGATATTATAATATATATATATACACATTACATATAGTACTTGATCTCGAAAAAATATTTAGGAAGAAAAAAAAATATTTATTCCAGTTAAAGGAACAAGAAATTATAATTGTAAAATTGTGTTGAATATCCCCTATACACCAATTTTCTACAAACCCAAAAGAAAGAGCAGAAAAGGTAAATAACCGGCGTAATTTAAATTGAAACAGTACCAAATTTAAAATACACAATTAAGAAATCTATGAAATTTCTTTTGAAGACGATAATGATATGAAGATGAGTATGATGATGATGTTGATCACGATTATGATGTTCCAATATAATTAATTGAAATGTTGATGATGATTGTGATGTTGCTGCTGCTGCTGATCAGGCCATGTCCAATAACTAGCAGACGTCGTTTCATCAATACCATTGAACATATTGCAAAATCCTTGATCTTGAACCATCTGATGATCAATATGGGCTGAGGTCGTGGTCGTAGTTGCGGAACGGATTGAAGAAGGGAAAAGATCTTTGATCATATTCACATGATTTATATCTGAATTGTTATTATCATTTTCTGTGCTTTCATTGTTGCTCCATGAAGCTTCTGCTATTTCTCTCTTGATCTTTCCTGGTTCTTGACGGTCTTGTTTCTTCAATGCCACTAACTGTTTTGTGTAACAATATCATCACACGTAAACAAAAATCAAATAAAAATAACTTATCGTTAATGTCAACTCTACAAGCACATGGGAGTTCTATTGATTATAAATATATGTACACAAAGAATCTTTATCATTTAATTAAATGAATAATTAATGTCTATTGACAAACATCTTTGCGTTGGATCAAGAGCCTGTCAGCAATCTAATTATTTATATTAGTATATAAAGCATTAAAGTCATTCTAAGATGAGATGCAAATTTAACTACGTGTTAAACCATGGAGGTTTTCTTTTTCTATACGCTTGATCAAGACAATAATTCATAACTAAAATTCTACAAACTATCAACATGCCTAATTTTAATTCTTATTTTGAAACACCTCAACATGCTTATATTCATATTTTAGTGTCTTGTTAAATATATTCTTATCAGTTTCATCGAAAATCGTTAGCTTTTAAAATAACCTGATGAATTACTAAGAGAATTAATTTGTGTATATATTAAAAAAAAATACCTCAGCATGGAGTTTCTTGTTGTTGGCTAGAAGAGAATCATTGTCCGATTTCAAAACATCGAATTGTTTCTTCAGAGAATCATAGTCTCTTTCGAGCTGCTTTGTCTTCCACCTAGCTCTCCTGTTTTGAAACCATATCGCAATCTGCCTTGGCTGCAACCCTAAAGCCTTAGCAAGCTGCATCTTCCTCTCTGGCTCCAGCTTGTTCCCTATCTCGAAGCTCTTCTCCAATGCCATGACTTGCTCTAAACTGAGCCTCTTCTTCTTCTCTCCTAACATCATATGGGACCCATCATCTGATAGATTGTCTTCCTCGCCCACCTGGTCCTGATCATTCATGTTCGTCGTGGTCGGGCTTTTTTGAGTTAGATGATGGTGATCTGATACTCCCGTGAACGACATCGATCTGTTCATCATGTAGTTTCCTCCTCCTACACCAAAACAAAGACAGTTGCGAGATCTTAACTCTTTTTACACTATTATATACATGTTTGTGTGTGCGTATAGAAAGAGAGAGAGAGAGAGAGAGAGAGAGAGAGAGGACTTACCATAGAAGAGGTGAGGAGGGCAAGAAGGGAGAGAGGTAGGGGAAGGTAAGTGATGACCATTGTCTTCATGGAGCTGCTGAAACATGAATCCATGCTGTGGAAAGGCCATCTCCAATCTCAGTCCTTCTTGATTATTAACAATATTGTTCCTTTCCTCCTCATACATATACATATATATATGTTGATACACACGCTCTAAGCCGACCAATGATTAACTTTTCTGATGAACCGTGAGCTAGTCAATCTTAGTAATTTAGATCAAGAACTTGTTTGGAGGTCAAGAACACAAGATCGTGAAGTTTTCTTATGAGAGAGACTTTAGTGAGAAGGAGAAGAAGAATGAAGAGATCAGTTCATGAGAGGTTTGTATAGGACCCACCCTTTATACCATTTAAGCTTTAGGGCATATGCTGATCTTTTTTTTAATTTAACTTTTATATAGGACACTTGGGAAATTTAAAATTTAAATAATTAAATACCACATGGATCTTTGACATATACGCAGATACAGTGTATATATATTGCTAGCTTATACATATATGCAACTACAAACCCACTGATACATTGATTTAACATTTTAAAATTGTAATAATGATTTTGTCACCCAGTTACTATCCTAATAATCACTGTTAGATCTTGAGTTTCGTCTATATATTATCTTCGTCTAAATATTAGTTCAAAGAATCTAATTAAACAAATTGAGATCAAGAAAATAATCAGTGTACGTTTTGGAACCTTAAGAAATGATGACACCCATCACATTTAATCCTCGAATATAGGCGTGGCATTAGGAAGATTGTCATCACTAGTAGCTTCGGAGTGGTGTGCTCAAACAAAGTAATTTATTAAGACCATTAACATAATTGTATATCAGGCATGAATTTTAATCTTTCAGGTGTAATCGATATTTTATAGATTATACTATGCTTCCAGAATATCTAACTGTAATCTGTTTGTATAATGTTTGCTAGTGCGTAGATCACCGATTAAATATTCTTGAATTTCTCAAATTTATTATTAGTTTTTTTTTTACGTACTGACGCATACATATATTAATTTTCTTAATATGGTTGAATTTTTTTACAATCGCACACTCATTGGTTTTTGAAGAACATTCCACAGTACAGCTTAAACGCATGTGTGTTCTTCTCGCCAGGTACATGCTTTCACACGACGCACCGACCAACGTATCTTCTAGCATAACCAAACGTAGTCTTTATTATCGAAGATTCAAGGTAATAAATAGTATCTTTGTGTCAAAAAATAAATACATACAGCATTTCAAACATATAAGTTATAACAAAACTATACTATATTTATAAAATTTGGATCAAAATAAGTATATTACTGTAACTATTAAAATTGTATATGTATAACTCTTTAATTAGACTTGACCTAAATATTAAAAAAAAAGAGTTTTCCTAACTCATAATATAGGAGAGTTTAAGCCGGTTTTTGGGCTAAGATAGAAACAAAAGTTTATATATTAAACACACAACTGAGTCTGCTATGAATGAATTTAGATATAATAATTACTTTTCTTTTAACTGGTTTCGATTTACTAAGACCACTCAAACCTATACAAAACGTTTTTTAGTTTTCAGATAAGGTATCAAACTTTTCAATTTGGATCAGTCTAATTTGTATTTAGTAAGACAACAACCGAAATATATCAGACAATTTTCATTTAAAAAAAATTCAAATAGGTCAGAATCATCAGATAGTATACTTATCTTTTCTGTCAATGTAGTGTAAGAATGTTGATTGGCAGAATGATGATTTAGATGCTCTTTCTTTCACTCTACATATTTTGTTGGTAAGAGACTTTTGTGAGTATCCAAGGTAGATGTGAAAGATAGAGAGACCCACCACTAGTGTTTCCCAATTGTCATATCTATGTGGTGGCTTGAGCAGTATCAAATATTAGTTTTTATTTGTTAGTATATGGTACACTATATTGTAATTATAATATTTTTAATATTAATTTAAGAATGGGTCCTACAATATAGTGCTACAGACCTGTCCTACAACAAGTTCTTTCACATGCTTGTATTGGGAAGATTTGAAAAGAGTATCAACACCTATCTATCCTCTTTGGCAATATGCTTTTGTTGCAGAAAATTATTGAATGTTTTGAGTTATTATATAAAGAAAAGATAAATATATATGGCCTGAAGCTTCTCCAACTAGCTCCACTGCTCCCATGTGCTCTGCTTCCTTTCCTTCTCTCTGCCTCTTTCTTGGGATACTTCACGTCTCCAGTCTTTTTAATTTTTTAAAATATTTAATATTTAACGGGTTTATTTACGTGGTTATATGAAAACGGGTTCTGTTTGATCCTCTTTTCTTTTATGTTATTTATTGACCCAGTCATGTAAGAATATATTTGTTATCTCTTTATTAACTTATTGCTATAAATCGTGTTTCTTATGTTAATTGACAGAAACCAAATTGATTTTTTTATATATATAAAGACTTAAAACCAAATTGATTGAGATACTATATTTTGTAATTTCTGCTCTCAACTTTTGGATACCATTCTTGTTCGACGCTCAAATGTACCACTTTGTAAAAAAAAAAAAAGAACTAATTAGTCTGAGTTCAAATTCGTTGTTACCTATGGAAGCAGCCAGTGGAGGTCTTGGAGGACGAACAAACAATTAATATTGCTTTAAATTTTATTCAACAATTGCTAAAAACAATTTTAGCTAGTGGGCTTGATCATTTATGCATATGGGCTAGTATATCGCACTCAGTTCTAGTGGGCTGCGAGACCTATAAAAGTTGTTTAGTGCTCACGGCATAGTTACGCGCGTTTTTTTAATTTCCTTATTTGCACTGAATTTACGCGTGTGAAGCTGCGTGGGCCTAATTATTTGGACCGTTAATCGACCCATAAACCAAAATAATTTGCGACTTCTGTTTTTGTAAAGCACAAATGTATAACCCATCATTGTTTTAAAAATTATCATCGTTTAATTTTGAAGATTATGTTTGTAATATAAAAAAAAGCTTAAGAGAATTGATTTTAAAAGAATTGATTTGGCTATCTATGTCATTAAAATTGACTTACTTTTTCGTCATACATACATTTAGAACTCCAAGGTTAAGCGTGATTGGGCTGGAGTAGTGAAATGATAGATGACCTATCGGGAAGTGATTCGCGATACCGTGCGAGTGAGGCCAAAACACATGGAAAGGTTGGGTGGTAATTGCATGGTCAGTAAACAATGATTTCGAGCCTTGAAAAGTTTACGCACTGATCGTTCGAACGGGATAGGGCTCACGTGCCGAGAGCAGGTGTGGGTTGCCCATTAGTTGTGGGCAGTCGGAGTTTTACAAGTGGTATCAAAACCAGGTTAGCCATCTCGGTTCTGACCCCATAGGCATCTTGAGACTTGTTGTAGGGCGCAACGAGGATGTTGCGTTCTTTGAGAGGGGTGAATTGTAACATCCCGAGTTGTGATATATGAAAAAAAGCTTAAGAGAATTGATTTGGCTACCTATATCACCAAAGTTAATTTACTTTTCAGTCATACATTCGTTTATAGCTTTAGGGTTAAGTGTGTTTTGGCTGGAATAGTGAAAGGATATGTGATATATCCGGAAGTGATTCGCGATACCATACGAGTGAGACCAAGATACATAGAAATGTCGAATGGTGATTGCAGGGTCAGTAAATTATGATTTTGGGCCTTAAAAATTTTTACGCACCAACCGTTGAAATGAGATGGAGCCCACTAATTGAGAAAACGAACGTAGATGACCCATTAGCTGTGGAAGGTCGGAACGTTATAATATTATAAGCAATTCTATTCGAAAAATTAAATTTCATCAATGTCGCTATTAATTTTGTTACAGAAGTGAACTATTAAAAAAATTACGCATAAGAAGAAGAAAAAACTAGACGATTTGTTAAATTACATTTTGTTTTACTCATGTGGCGTTGTATATAAGATGCATGTATCTGGTTAGCATCTGACCAACATAAGTTCTAAAGCTGCTCTGTTTGCTTTTTGCTGCTCTGTTTGCTTTTTGCTATTTACTACCAATTGATCGTAATTAAATTTTGTTTATTGGATATAATTACAAAAACAAATTAGGTTGAAAAGTCAAAAAACGCGGAAAATGTGGGAAAGGACCAAAGAGTACTACATTGAATGACCTTTTTGACAATACCGTTAAACAGTGATAACGACCTTAACCGTGATGTAAAATCTGTTCATCTCCCCCCTTTCTCTCTTTTGAATTTTAAATTTTTACTTTTCAGCTTTTGGTATTATTTATTTTACTAAATCAAAGGAGAAACACACAAAAAGAAACAAACGAGAAATTTAGATGATTCCTATGTCCAATGGAACAATTATGTCGGTCGTTACAATAAAAATGTAGGGCAGAGCAATATTCACTATTGCATGATCCATCAATTACGTATACATATGTTTTGAAAACTTCAAGCCAATGTTTTTCAGTCGGATACCATAGTAACTTCAGTGTCTTATTTAATCTTAACATTCCACTTTATGGCATCTTCAATGGTTCACCAAAATGAAGGAAAACATTAAAATAAGAGAAATCAATCTCTAAATAATACATTATTTTAAGGAAAAAGATAAAAAAAAATATGAATGGTATTACCTTAAATTTGAGGGAACATTATTCACATACTTATTTTGAATTTTTTGCATAATAATCTCTAAATTTTTAACGAAATTTTGTGTTATGTAAAAAGAAATATTTTTTTACAAAATATTACTTTTAGAACTTTTATTTATTATATATATATACATATATATATATCTAATTAAACTTTTTAAAACATAATTATCAAAATTTATATATAAAACTTATAATTCAATAAGGATATATAAAATAAAATGATAAACAGTAACATTAAAAATAGATAACTAATACAAAATTAAAAAACACATACAAACTTTAAAAACATAAAACATTTTTTTAACATCAAAATATTGTTCTATCAGGCAAGCTAGATGTGTTAACATAAAAATATGTTTTCTTTAATTGTTTGTGGAAAATATAGTAACGATATATACTGTTTAAACAGAATTTTGCTAATGTTTTGTATGTGGTTAATTAATTTTATATAATAGATAGTTTATTTTAGTAAAGTCAGATTTTAGTTATTTTTTTTTAAAATAAATAGAAAATGAATATAATTTTTAATATTATCAAATAACAAGTATTATTAGTAATAGATAAAAAATTGAGAAATGAATATTATAAAATTTGGTGAAAAAATGAGGGTTTGCTTTATTTTAAGGGAAAACTCAGGGAAAATCATTGGAAATGTTATTACTATTCATATTACATAGTCGCCATTATAAGTTAACTATGATAGTTATTCAGCGTTTTGATCGGATACTCTGAACAAATATATTGAAACATCTTTTCGGAAAAAAATTGGAGCATATTGATTGTGGGTGTTAGGTAGTTACTGTATCTAATAAACATATGACTAACTGATTTTAACTATACACTTTTTCTCTCCATGCCGACATTTATCAGAGTTAAACCGTATACATTGGAAAATTATTAATTTATTTTTATGATATTCGTAAGGCATTTGTTATATTGATACGATTCACCGTTGATAACAGTTAGAAGTTCGAATTTGTTTTATTATTTTCATAAAAACGAGCAAAACATCAATATATTTATAAACCCTTGTTACAAAACATCAGTTTAAATGGAAATTTTCTAATCCAAAACATCAAGTTATGGAAACGAATTTACGAAAATCACACATAGCGTTTGAAACAGAAAATTAATCACAATATGATATAATTCATGTATACAACTTTGCCCCAAATAAATGATACAATTCATGTGTATATAATATCCAATTATATATAGGTATAAACTTTAATGTAGGTTTCAGTTGAAAGGGACCATATAGGATTCCATGTCCACGCACCACCAACTTTACTGTGGGAATTTATAATAATTTTGTTCGAATATCAGTTACAATTGCAAATCTTTTCAAAGCCTTTTTTCCATGATACAGAGCAATTGATATTAGTCGGTGTGAACAGTAGAGATATCATTTCAGGTATAGTTACTTTGATTACCCGTTAGAAAACTTTAGGACCAAATCCAAAACTTTATGTCCTTCCAAATAATCTAACAAAATTCTACTTTAGCTAATTAATAACTTTATCAAATATTTTAACTAACCTACAAAGTCAAAAGGTTCATGTCTGTAGCTCTCCATTTCCTATATTTTCTTGGTGAAGTTTCTCGTTAGTTGTTAAGCTACAGAATCATATCCACACTCAACTGATTTAACCACTTTACCGTTTTTAAGAACAAAAACGCTCAAATAGTTGATTTAAGAATGGCAACTACTTTACCGTTGCATCCCGTATATTTGTAGTGTAGTAACAAATATATTCATAGATTGACGAGTTGGAAGTCCACACATTCTTTAAAGATCGGTTAATTATGAAAGAAGATCATGTTACAGTCACACTTACATCCATGTCTTTTTATTTACATGTATTCATGTAACTGTTTATGTAAGACTTGCAAAAGTAACTTAATTACTACGCTAATTTATGCAAAATTTGTGGCTCATGATCCCAATCCTCCGACAAATTTAATATTAACGTCGTTTATATTTCACATCTGCTCAATAAAAAACGACAAACTCCTTTTAAGATTTGATTTGTAAATCTGTACTAATTATACTTTATATTTTTGCTAAAAATCGCCTTACTTTATTATGTCCTTATTGCAGCATTAATACGCAAGATTCGTGTGATCCTGCCACTTGATATTTCGACCAAAGGGCTCACACATCTTAATTTTGGTCGAGGAGCCCGCACATCTTGACTGTAAATTGTTTACAAATTAAATGAGAACCGCAAAAAAAATTCTACCTATGCAACATCTTGATAACTTCGACCGACAAAACTGCGATTCGGCCGATTGTTTTCTGTTCATGTTGTTATTTACGTTTTAACTCGAAAATAATGTGTATACATTAGCGAATTTATTAGTGGTTTAATGGTTGAGATTTCTCAGTACGAGCCTTGTTATGAAGGTATTTAGGGTTCGAATAATTCTACACTTGTTTTTGTAAGGCAATCATTCTTCACATGTTTTGAAGTTTAGTTTGATTTTTGGTTAGTGACGATCTCCCATTTTTATTATCTTTCATTTGTCTAACAAGGACATACAAATCAACACACATACATGATACATGTAATATCATACTCTCTCTGTTCAAAATATTACATATTTTAGGTTTTTTCACATTTTTTAATAACACATTAAAACTTATTTATTAATACATAGTTTTTTGAAATTTTATGTTTCCTATATCTCTAAACCAATAAAATTTCAAGAAATGCAATTAATATTTTTGAAAATCACAATTTTCATTATTAGTTGACAAAAAAAATGTATTGAAAATATAAAAAATACATCATTTTGAAACAATATATTTTTGTAACAGAGGGAGTATTAAACTAAATAAGCTGTAACAATACAAAATTAAACTAATAAATTAAAATGTGATTTATTATATTTAAAGCTTAATAGTTGCATGCATGATGTTAAACCAAAAGAGGGTTAAATATAAAGCCTTACTACTTAGACTTGTAATAAAAGAAACATACAATAGATAATAAGAAGAAACCCTGATGGATAACCCTCACAACGAGATTATAAATTGATATATAAAGCATAACTAGTCAGCATGTCTCAGCTATTCATTAATCAAGCTCCTAATAATGGCTGCTTGTGGGCTATTGGGATCAATGGTTTCCAGAAGCTGAGACAGACGATCACTGAGATCATCGGCTTCTTTGTTCAAGTTTCTTATGTAATTGCAAGTCTCTTGTAACACCTTCGATGCTGATACCTATATTTTAAAGAATGCACATTAATTTTATAGTCAGAAATCAAAATTATATATTCAAAGCAAGTCTTAGCATAGAGTAATGATGTGTCTTAATTAATGATGTATCATGTAGTAGGATATAAGTGCTTATTGCTATGCATACTACTATATCTTGCATTGTCATAAAAATAAGTTTAAGATAAATGCTCATAACTTATATAATTAAAACAGAAACTAACACATTGATTAGGATTAAGAGAAAAAACTAAGTTCTGACGTGTACTAAACGTAAAAGATGCTTCCATTTATAGAAACCGGCCTCTTTCTTATTATTTTTTTCTCATGTTCGTCCTTTTCTTGTTTTTATAGAAACCAAGTTAACTAAATATATAATACGAAAAGAACAAGTCGGTGCTGTACTAATTAAATGTATTGAATTTGATAGTCCGTGAAGCAATATATAGTCGTCTCACATTCAATGCATATATATATATAATCAAAAATTAATTAGAATTAGCTTAATGCTGAAGTTAGGGGAAATATGTTCCCCTTTCCTCAAAGTCCGGTGAATGGTCAAAAGTCTTTTAGAGACTTCAAATTGCAATCTCCCACACGTAGTTACCATATTATGACTATAGGGAACTGTTCCAACATGTTGTAAATGTGAGTGTCTATTAAACATTGTACGTAACCCTAAGTAAATTTAAATATCACATCATAAATTTGAAACTTAATATGTACATATATAGTATAAGATAAGAGTATATAGTAACTTTAAAAAAATATTTTACCGTGTTGGAACGCCGGTTCTGGCGAATCTCTGGAATAGACTGTCGAAGCTTTGAGATAAGATCAGTGATCTGATCATCGCTAATCCTGGATGATGAGCTTGCTTGTCTTGACCTCCTGCTAGACGACATTTTAGTTTAAACTTTTTGTAGAGATTTGGAATTAATATATGTGAATCCTAGAAAACACTCTCTTTTCTTGATCGCTTATGGGTTTGAGAAGAAGTCTAATTGTTTGTGTTTACTGAAAGAAAGGGAGAAGAAAGGAGAAGAAGAAACGGTGTTATATAGGACCACTTCTAGAGAGAGAGATAGTAACACAATAAATTAAATTGGGACGTTAGTGTGAGGAAGACTAGAGCATCAGAGAGAACAGTGCTTAAGAATTGGAGCCTTGGATGCAGTCACGTGATTTACAATTTAGTATTAGATTGTGATGTACATATGTGAGAACTTCCACGAAATTAATATATAGTATTTATTAATAATAACAATCTCAATTAATTACAAGAGATATAGTTTTTCATTATGTTTTTTTCATAATTGTTGACTATATATTTTTATTTACAACCATTTGTGATATTATCTATTAATAATAGTAAATCCAATTAATTTTAAAAGATATATTGTTTCATTATATTTTTTTCATAACTGTTGATTGTATCTTTTTATTCACAACCATTTATGGTACTATTAATAATAACAATCTCAATTAATGTTAAAAATTGTTTAGTTATAAAACTTAAAACAATTTTTTAAATAATTTATTAAATAATATATGTATCATAAAATAGCAAACACAATTAATTCCAAGAGATGTGTCTTTTTCATTATATTTTTTTCATAATTGTCGATTGTATCTTTTTATTCATAACCACTTATGGTACTATTAATAATAGAAATCCTAGTTAATGCTAAAAATTATGTCTTTACTTATAAAACTGAAAATATTTTTTTAAAAAGTTAATTTGTTAAATAAAATATGTTTCCTTAATTTTATAATACATATATTATTTAATAAATTAACAACTAAAAAAAAAAATTCAGTTTTATAACTAAATGACACAATTTTTAACATTAATTGGGACTGCAAAATAAAAGTAGTTGTAAACCAAAAGATACCATGAAACGTTATCGACAAAAATATATAATAAACAGTCATGAGTGAAATTCACAACCATTTGTGGTACCTTTTCATTTATAACTGATTTTTCAGTATAATTTTGTTCATGATTATTAATAATAGCAAATCCAGTTAATTTTAAAGATTAATAATAATAAATCTACTTAATTTTAAAGATCGTGTCTTTTTATTATATTTTTCGTAACCGTTTATTATATCTTTTTATTTACAACCATTTGTGTAACTTTTCATATATAACTGATTTTTATTATATTTTGTTCATGACAATTTATTAATTAAATAATAATAGCAAACCCAATTAATTCTAAGAGATACGTTTTTTCATTATATTTTTTTCACAACTGTTTATTATATCTATTTATGCACAACCATTTATGGTAGCTTTTCATTTATAACTTATTTTTCATTATAATTTTTTTTCACGACTATCAATAATAGCAAACCCAATTAATTACAAGAGATATGTTTTTCATTATTTTTTTTCATAACTATTTATTATATCCTTTTATTCACAACCATTTGTGGTACCTTTCCATCTATAAATGATTTTCATTATAATTTTGTTCATAAATATTTGTTATACATTTCTGTTAATAACCGTATTTTACTTTTTATGACTATTTATCTTTTTATAATGAAAATATACAACCTTTCACATATATGCCAAAAGTTGTGTCTTTCATTTATAAAACTGAATGTAGTTTTCAAAAAAAAACAATTTATTAAATAAATATGTATCTTTAATTTCTTAAGTTTTCATTGTAAAGTCAAAATTGTTTGTTTTCATTATTTTTATTCTTTAAGATCTATTAATAATAAGAATTGTGATTTAAAACATATTCTCAATATATATATATATATAACTATATACCTTCTCGTTTAACATTGTGTCTTTTCATTTTAAGAATTATATTGCCTTGGAAAAGTTGTTAAAATGTATGAGGATATATATCTTCATCCTAAAAATTACATTTTTCAAAAAGAAATTATCAAAATATCTAAAGATGTATCCAAATACATGTTAAAAGAATGTAACTTTTCATCTTAGTAATGTATCTTTTCATCTTATAAATTGCATTGATTTTAAAATTGTCAAAATATATAATTATGTATCTATTTATCTTAACATTGTTTTTTTTAAATGTATTTTTTTTAAAGAAGTTGTTCTAGATTTGGTTAATTCACTAATTAGTTGTAGAGAATCTTATAACCATTTTTAAACATACGACATATGTTTAAACCATGGTTTAAACTGATAATCTAAAATTTTATTGTAATCTCATAAAACATAACGAACGTGTACATGGAATGGATAAGTTCCTTCACTTTACATCTCGGCAAACTTTTTGTTGACAAGTGTACACGTTATAAATTTATAAGAAAGATGTACGTACATGTTCTGTTTGTGGAAAATTCAACAAACATGAAAAACAATACTAAGTATTAGTATTTGTTTGCTTAAAGTTGAAAAACGTACCAACCCAAGTGCATAAAATAATATTATAGACGTTATGTATTATGAAAGTTTGTCTATTAATTCACGTAAATAGATTATTTCAAAAGTAATGATATCACGGATGATTTTTTTTTTGTTTTGGTAAAACCAGTAAAACAATAACTAAAAAATTCATTAAAGATGCTGTAAAATCACGAAGAAGAAAATTTATGGATCGTTTCACCTTATGGTTAATATGTTCTAAATTTTATTTGTGTAAGCATGAAAGATTGCATACTAAATTCTAGAATTATAAGAATATTAGATAAATTGTTTGTGAAAGGTCACAATTTAGGATGCCAAAAGGTGCTAAGTAAAAAAAAAGTTTAAAGTGTTAACCTATTATGAAAATGTTCAATAATTAATCTTATGAAAATATAAAAATTTCTTAATTATGAAAGGCTTTAGTGAAACAACTCAGTGATTAACTTTCTAAAAAGATAAAACTTTTCAATAAATGAACATGATTTTTTTGTGAATGAGTTTCAAAAAGTTTAATGGTTAAACTTCTAAAATTATACAACATTCAATTATAAAAAATTCAATGAAAGGGTTTAATGGTTAAGTTTTTGAAAACAAATTTGTCAAAGAATGAATACATCTTTTGCTAAGTGTAACTATGATTTTATACTCAAGATCCTGAATAAAATCATAGCTATTAAATTAAAGATTAAGAATAAAACCCACCCTTAGATTTAGTTTTTATTTTCTATAAATGAAATGAGTTTTCTGTTGGTGAATATAATTATTAGTGAATAACCGATGATATTTTTGGTGATGAATTATTGCTTGATTGTAGTATTTGTGATAAGCCATTGTAACTTTTGGTGTTAACCATTATAACTTTTAGATAGCTATTGCAATGTTTGGTTATCAACCATTGCAATCATTCGTCATCTATATAAAAAATTGTGGACATTGACAAATCACAACAAAAAAATCACAACAATCACAAATAAATTAGAAAATAGAGAGATTACTCTTAAATGATTTCCAATGATTTTTGAAGATATGAAACTTTCTATTTGTTATTCTTGTATATGAGTCTAAATTTGAAATTTTTTGACTAAGAAACCGATAAAATTCTAAAGTATTTACATCTCAATAATGTCTTAGCCTATATATCATTTAAAGATTCAATAAAGGGCATGTTAGTGTTTTGTAAGAACTCTTCTAAAAATTCAAGATGTTATTATAAATGAAAAATTCATATCAATATAAATTAATATATTTATCATAATATCTAATGTGGTATATTTTTTACAAAATGAGCTCCCGTGCGATGTCGCACGGGTTCTTTCCTAATATATATATATAGAGGCTAATTTCATAATTTGTAAATTGTCATATGAAATTTATTATAAGTATAGAAAAACAAATGAGTTGGAACAAAAAAAGAGTTCAGAAAGTATGGAAAGACAAATATTTACTGGGGAAAACTATTTATGAGCCAATAAAACAAAGAACATTGAATTATCATCACTAAAGTGCTCTATATAGAATTAGTTATTAACCTTTAGTTTGTTCGTTTTTTCACATTTCATAGGTTATGATCTTCATAATCAAGGGCATATATGTGTATATGCATTTCTAGCATGAACTATACTAGTGATGCCCTGATTATGAAAATTATATTTTGCAATCTTCATAATGTTTTTCCTTTGTCTTGCAAAAAATTGGATGATATAATATTAGACTCAAACCCCAAGTTAGATTAACACTTGTTATCGATTTTTTTTACTGAATCCATACCTAAACTTTAATACAATGCTAATTTAAAGAATGCTCTGTTTAAAATGAAATGGCGACAAGCGAATTAGCCATATGTTTATATGTTATTTTAAAATCTATCATGTTTGTATACATGAGATTCAGAATAATCATATATAGTTTAGATTCTTCTTTTTCACAGTATGGAACATATTCAATTTAAGGTTTTGTTTTTGCAGTTTCAAAATAATTTTGAAATAAAGAACCCATAAAGTTTTTGACTGCGGAAGTTGTGGATATTTGGTGAGAGTCGTGACTCGTGAGACCCAACTACTCTCCTATTGGTAAAAGAAATTGAGATGTTGAAACTGTATAAATATATACAGTATTTACCTACCATAAAGATTCCGTATTAATTAATACCATGTTTTGTAATCTATTATGTCAAATTTGAAGCACAACATACTTTTACACAAAGGGCTTAACTCGCAATTGTTTCAACTTAAAGAGAAAGAAAATTAAATGTAGAGATTTTAAAATTGTTATCTCGTTACTATAAAAGAAAAAAAATTACCAAGCAGCAATCTGTGGAGAAAAACGAACGCAGCTGTAGATTCGTGCTAGGATACTGGGGATAGGACAATGAACCGAAACGTATTGCACCCACTCTTCAGAACGCAACATCTACAACTCATAACCACAGTCAAAGCTCCTTATCTATCAACTTGGTTCACATAAGGATCACAAGTTTATTGCTTCACATGGGTTTCAAAAATAACTATTTCTTTCATCGCCCTGTTTTTTCGTATGTTTTATCTTCCCTTTTAAACTGTCTGTAATAGAAACATTTGGAATGAGACTTATAAATGGTATTAAAAAGAAATTGATATACAAAATAGTGTCATGTGGGAGGAGGGGCGTGAAGGATGGATATGCTCCTGATTAGAGGGGGAAATGAGTGTCATGTCATCACATGGGAGGCTAAAAGTTGTTTTGTTTACAACTAAATTAACTTATTAAAATATAAAGTCCCACCTTTGATAAAAAAAGAAAGAATAGTCCCACTTTTGTATGCTCATCAGCAAACATTTTTATTTAATGTCCAATTCATCACACCATCTCCTTGTTTTCTAAAATGTATCATGCATATCTACTTATATTTGCATATCATCAACATCATAATGTGTTTCTATATCAACGTTGTGAACAAACGCAGATCAACTCAAAAAAAAAGAAAAAAAAAACGTATTGAGCCAAATACCTATTTAGAATTTGTATATTATTATGTGAATGAATAATTTTACAATTCCTTAATCCATATCTATAACAGTTTCAAAATCCAATTTTTTTTCCTTATAGGAATACTAGACTTTTATTGGTGTACAAAAGTTTAAGACAATGCAGCATCAACCAAATCACATGTTGATTAGTGTTTTAAAATTATGCTCTAGAGCATAAGGGATTTCAAGTTTACTCTTCTAATCGAGACTTGCATTACTTTCTAATGAAATTTACACTGTAACAAAAAAAAAGTTATAAAAGTATGTCTTAGAAAAACTCCGAAGTAATTGGGTTTTGGTGTATATCTACGAGTACCTGAGTTTTACACACACGTGAAATAGAGCTTGGGCTATAAGAGTCTAAGACTAGCTCCTCCCTAGTGGTTAGGATAGATACCGTACGTTCCTCTAAAATGACCTAACTGAAGTCATCGTTTTTCTTTACCCATATCTATAACTGATGCACAAAATCTTCTTTGTTTACGTATATGGATGGTGACACTAAATCATCTCTCTAGACACTACTGATGTCCTAAGGCACAGGGCACTGGACAAAGTTATTCAAAATCCTGCTATTTCTATCTACATCTTAAGGCATTAAATAAAATTTTATCAAAACTTTTGGATACTGACATGGCAAGGTGTGAATGGTCAGAACATAGAAGAAGGATCTTGTTCTTAATCAATAAATAAATCATGATTAGCTTCTATCAAGATTTCAGGACAAATTTGGCATGTCAAATAGCAATTGACTTATGAAACTCATTATCTTAATTACACCTATATCTTTTTGTCTTAAATTTTTGATAGATATGATATAGGCAAATCATCAAGGAGAGGGACGGGTGTTCTTGAAAATGTAGACATTGATTGTCAATGCTTGTCTTCGTCTGTTTGTAGTCTAAATGTCCATCAAATATGTACCACAAAAAAAAAATACCTATCTTTTATTTAAATTTTTATTCTTAATCTGATGTCTCCAATTTAAATTTTTGTTTCTTGTAACCAACGACACACTTCTTTCATAATATAGTAAGAAATACTTATGTCAATAATTTCTGTCTATAAATTGTGTTTGTTGTTCGTACTTTGTCACTAATGCTAATTAAGCATGCTTGAATTCTACAAATATAGCTGTAAGGAGTTCAATAATTTCAATATCTTCTAAAAATAGAGATAAATATATTACAATATTATAAGAATAGTCCGACTTGCTTTAAACCACTTAATTAATTATGTAAACTGCAAACTAAACAAATCAATTTGCATAATGCGCAAGCAAGACGCACAAAGATGAAAAACTATCGAAACTTTTTATGTAAACATATTTTTGCTGAAAAAATTATAGCTTTCTAGTTTCTACACATTCATAAGAAAATAATCATAATAATACATCACAATATGACGTTAAAATTAGTTGAACAATAAACTGCTCTCTTGCTCCACGAGATGTCTAAACCTTTCAACCTCGTTCATACGGCAGACATCATCGTTTTAGTATTGTCATCAATAAATGGATCGGGGGAGACGCGTTCATCAATTTTTTTTTTTCGTTTTATTTTAGGCTTTGTATTTTATGGGCCTCTATATGGCCAATCCAATGGATAATTCATGCCCGTTTCGTTAACCCTAATCTAACTCAACTGAAGTTGCAACGTTAAATGTTACTATCAAACCAGTCCACACACAAATAATTGCTGTGTGATTAAAACAATAGTCTAAAGCGTTCGTCAAATATTGTCAAAAGGATATTAATTAACTATATCAAGTATTGTTTTTTTCTTGTATTATTTTCTCCTACCGTATCATTGTCACTTTGTCAGTTTAGAAGTTCAATTTCAGAAGCAAAGATTGTTTCATTTTTAATTCTCCTACCTACCAGCCATTGTATACGTGTAAATAAATAATTTGGAACGGCTCGTGTTGCGTTTACTAAACATAATGTCTGTTTCTTCCTTGTGGTTTACTTGTCAATTTCAAGTTAGTTAATATCGACAAATTACTATTCTTATTAACTATCAAGAAAATTTTAATTATTTTAAACACTTAACTGGCGAGATGGCCTGAAATTACCAGATTTATATTATATTTATACTTTGTTTTTCCTGTTTGAGACAGTATTTGGCCGCCTTTTCCAGTTGGCAATAGTAATATACATCAAGTAACCCAAAATCCATATACATCAAGTAACCCAAAATATATTCCACAAATAATTATTTGATAACTCAACAAAATTACAAAACATTCCCACACAACTAGTATACTTGTATTGGTCACATCTATCGATAACTTAAACTAGAATATGCACAACATGTCAGTATTTACAAGATCATGTTAGTATAAGTATCAACAGCAGTCTTCATCTAAATTCTCATCAGCGATCATAAATCAAAATAGTAACATTCATAACAATATGGCTGCTTTGAAGATGAATATCTCTTGTCTCTTCTTTGTACTACTGCTCTTGCTCTCTTTGTTTGTTCAAACCAATGCGCAAGGGTTGAAAGTCGGGTTCTACGACAAAAGATGCCCCAAAGTTGAGCGTGTTGTTAAGAAGGCTGTCTTGGATGCGATAAAGAAGGATCCGACTATTGGAGCTCCTTTGCTCAGAATGTTCTTCCACGACTGTTTCGTGAGGGTAATATATTCTTTCTTGCAATGACAACCCTAACTTCAAATTTTCTTTTTAATACTTTGTCGACCTAATGAAAGAACCCTGATGTTTAGGGATGTGAAGGGTCGGTCTTGCTAGAGCTAAAGAATAAAAAAGACGAAAAGAATGCGGCTCCTAACCTCAGCCTACGAGGTTTTGAGATCATAGACAGTGTCAAGGCAGCTTTAGAAAAGGAGTGTCCAGGCGTTGTTTCTTGCTCTGATGTCTTGGCTCTTATCGCTAGAGACGCAGTGGTTGCGGTTAGTGTCGATTTATTATATCTAATATCAAATGACATATAGTTATCTAGGCCTGGGACGTATTATCCGGGATCCGGATTCGATCCGAGATCCGTCCCGGATCCGCTCCGAAAATAAGATATCCGGAGTGCCCGGATCCGAATCCGGATAGTAAAATTTCGGATCCGTCCAAACCGGATATCTTATTTTTTAGGTCCGGATATCCGGATCCGGATCCGTGTTTTTAAAATATATTAAATTTTTAATTTTATTAATAATTATATTTGATATATTAATATTTATACATATAATATTTTTTAAATATTATATTTGAATTTTACTAATATTATATGTCATATATATATTCATAAATTTTGTATAAATATTTAATTTATGTTTTATTTTTAGATTTTTTATATTTTTAAAATATTTTTTATATTTTTTTAATTATTTTTACGGATCCGGATCCGAATCCGGGTATCCGCGGGTATCACAATATCTAGACGGATATCCGAAGTCCGGATACCCGGAAGACACGGATCCGGATCCGGATACTAAAGTCACGGATCCGGCGAATCCGGATCCGGATCCGGATATCCTAAAATACCCCGGATATCCGGTCCGTCCCACCCCTAAGTTATCTACTATTTTTTGGGGGCGTTTACGGAAGCTTTATGTATATTACAAAATTCATATGGTGATTGTATAAACTCTAGAAATTAGGTTTGGATACAAAATTGATCGCGGTTCAGATTTCTGACCGATCTTAAAATAAATTATACTCCAAAATGTATGGTAAAGTATACTTCTTATATGATATGTGCAAATCGTTAATATATATTCAGCTCGGTGGACTGTCGTGGGGAGTTGAAACAGGAAGAAGAGACGGTCGGGTTACAAACATCAATGAGGCTAGAGCAAACTTACCATCACCATTTGATAATATCACTAGCCTTATCACTCAGTTTCGTTCCAAAGGCCTCGACAAGAAAGACCTCGTTGTGCTTTCAGGTATGTTTATATAATCAATAAATTAATAACATATATTAGAAGTTGGATCAACGTATCAAATAATTAACAGACTATTTTTCTGAACAAACAAAAAAGAATATTTTGTTACAAAGTTCAATTAACCGAGTTGTAATAGTTGACCTGAATATGGAAAAAAAATAGCTACAGTATAAAATATTTACCAAGTTCAGTTCAGGTCAACTCTATTAGAACTAAAATAAATAGTTCTAATAGGCAACCTAAGTCTTACGGTCTTAAGAGCATAAACAAAGGAGCTCTTAAGAGCAAGTGCATTGAAGGTTTATAAGGGGTTCATAAAGGGTTCATAAGGGGGGTTCACACAGTTTTCTAGATGAACAGTGATGAACCCGTAGCTTTGGGGTTCTCTCTGGTGAACCCGTATCACCACTGTTTCGCGGGCCCCACGACACGTGGCGGCCCGCGATTGATCTATCTTTTTTTTTTTTTTTTTTTAAACAAAAAAGAAAAATAAAAAAATTTAATAATAAAAAAAAAGAAAAGATGAACCCCAAGGGGGTTCATTGATGTGGATGCCCTAAGGGGGTTCTTAGCGGGTGGGACCCGCTAATTCCCTTAAGAACCACCTCTTAAATCTCTTAATTAAGAAGTGTTCTTAATTGGGTTCTTGCACTGTTCGCGGACCCCACTGACACGTGGCGGCCCGTGATTGATCCCCTAAGGGTCTCTTAGGGTTAATCCTGCTCTAAATATTCCATAACTAAAAAAATAAAAATATATATTTACTATTTACATGTTGATAGGTGGACACACGGTTGGGAACGGACACTGTCCTCTAATCACAAACCGGCTCTACAATTTCACCGGGAAAGGAGACAGCGACCCAAACCTAGACACGGAATACGCAGCCAACCTCAGAAGAAGATGCAAGCCTACAGATACCACGACGGCTCTAGAAATGGATCCAGGAAGCTTCAAAACATTCGATGGAAGCTACTTCAAGCTTGTGTCACAAAGAAGAGGGTTCTTTCAATCTGATACGGCTCTTTTGGACAACAAAGAAACTGAGTCTTACGTTTTAAAGCAAACGAAGAGCTATGGGTCTACTTTCTTTAAGGACTTTGGTGTCTCTATGGTGAAGATGGGTCGGATTGGGGTTTTGACAGGTCGGGCCGGGGAAGTTCGTAAGAAGTGCAGGATGGTTAACTAAGTTGAGATACTCTCGTGAGATTGTGATTATTTTTTGTGTATTTTCTCTGAAGAATCATGTGTGAAGTAAACGTATTGAAATGTAAAATAAAATAAAATAAAATAAAGCAACAAATTTATATTTTGAGTTAGTATAATTTTTAGTAAATAGGTTATTATTCGGATTAGTCGATCTTATTTCAAGTAAAATTAAATTTTCAAATTCAAAAATTCTAGTAGGTGGCCTTATTTTTGTGAGGGCTTAATCATTTCTTTTTGGGCTATATACACATGATATTTATGAACATAGTTGATAGTTACAGGCATATAAAGATGTAACAAAAGTCGAGCGTAAAGTCTCACGAGCTCATATACACATTCACGGTTTATATACACATGACATTATGACATTAAAAAAAAACTCTCTAAAAGAGTTCTTCCATCAAGAAAAAAAACAGAGAAGTTAAAAAGAAAACGCATAGGACAGAACACCTGCACACAACACAAAAAGGATCAACCAAAGTTAATAGATAAATTTAAAATTATAATTATAATTAAAAATAAAATTAGAGAAATAGAGAGAGACGAACCTTTGATCGATAGGAGAGTCATATCACTGAACAGCGTTAATGGATCTCACTTTGCCACTCAGAGGGGAGCACGGCAAGTTCGGCCTAGAGATCAAGAACAAACTGAGACCATGTGGATGATGAAGATATCGACGATTCTCGAGAACGCAAAGATCTTCCTCTCTGATCTTCAAAACCTGGCTATGTACTCTCTCTTTAGCCGTCCAACGTCCTACGGATCTTGGAGACTCGGTCTCAGCTTCAGACGATCCACTGCTCTCTGTTTCAACTTCCTCCACCATCTTCTTCCTAGCTATCGCCTCCATCTCCGACCAAGCTTCAGCTTCTCCTCTCATACTCATCCTCTATATATAAAGAAACAAAAAAAAAAAAGATATTTGGGGAAGAAAAATTCGAAATTCGAAGTTTGAAATTTATTGTGAACTGTGGAAGACATGTGGAATGGAGCTTACTGATACCATTTATATACCCCAAGCTTAAGCTTGTTAACCACATGTAGATAACGGTTAGTGTTGACGTGTCGGTATTGATGACGTCATAGGAAGTTTGCACCATAGAGGTTTTGGACACGTGTAGAATTAGATGAGCCGGATCGGTTATGGCAATGGGATGGACCGGATCTCTCTCTGTGTCTTGTTTTGACCGGTTGAATGAGACTTGTGGAAGAAGTGGAAATCGGATCTGAAAACGACCAAATCAGGCGCCGTTTTGTTCGGCATTTTCCCAAAACTAGTTCGATAACTTCCAAAGATTATTGCCATGTCATCCCCAAAAAAAAAATCTCTTAAGATTTTGTTATAATGAACTACAACATGTTCTTCTAGGGTACAGATGTAGGTTATTCCTAACATTTTAATTTATTAATATCAGATATTTGCTTCTCATATCACTAAATTGAGTTTAACTATAAATAGATTGACGAAAAAAGACTAGCTAGAGATATAAATTATACTAATAGTAAAGTAAACGTGTTTTAATTTTTGAGCAAACGTGAAATAGCTTGTTCCAGCAAAGATGAAATCAAATCGGAAGATTTTGAATTTTACTTTTAGATTATGAAGATTTGTAGTTGCTTACCAACATATTCGAAACTGGTGGTGATGCAAGTATAGTTTTCTTAGTATTAATAAAAGTAAAACTATAATGATCGAATGATTGGTAACATAAAGGTAATCAAACCATCGGCAGATATTCAAGATTATATGCAATAAAGTATATTAAAATCAGAAAGACGATTCTCAAATGTCTAATACGTGTAAAGATGGGATTGTTTTGGATGTCTCATGGCTCACGAAGGCTAAATGATACCACTAATTTCATTTACGTGTCAGAATGACCGACCATTGCTTCAATCTAGAAGTATTAAAACAAACTCAATGGTATTTTAATTGTTTTACTATGTGTTATATGGTTTCCACGTCGGTCGCATGTAACACGTGTGTTATGACAATATGCCAGAGTGTTAGTGAACTATGTATTTATATAATACCGGACGACGATATCACTAAGATTTTTAAGAATAGTAAAATCGGCAAAGGCAGTCAACTTTAAAAATATAATGCACATGGGCCGAATGGCTCAAAATATGGGCTTAGTTTTAACAGAAACGTTTCAGCCTAAAACATATTCCAGAAAAGGCCCATTAGAAATTATTTAACTGTGATCCTGGCATAAAAGAGACTCAAAAAATAAGACAAAACTTTTGTAGAGTAGATGTGTGTAAACAATAAGAAAATGGTTCGACATTCTTCGGAGAAAGTGAAAGAAAACATAAAAACAATCCACTGAAAAAAAAACAGACTACAGAGTATCAAAATGCAGATTGCTTCATAGATAAAACAGGTAAGAGTTAATAATCACTCTTCGTCATCACCATCTGCATCACCACCAGAGGCTTTCTTGGAAGCAGACTTTTCATTCCTTCTCTTCACTCTACCAGGACGGCCACCACCGAAGGGACTGGTCAGAGCAAAGTCTATGTGTTTCTGAGAGTCAAGTCTCACCATGAACGAAGGAATGTTCACCAATTGCTTCCCAACCCTAATGAATCAAAACCACTACGATTAAGATAATGCTAGTATTGAAAAGTCGAAAATTGAAACTCAACAAGACAAAAGTAATACCTGATATGCCTCTGCCTGATGAGGACACGAGAGTGGTGGATAGACTTAGCCATACCAGACTTGAACACAATGGTCTGAAGACGACGCTCAAGGAAGTTCTCAACAGTCAAAGCCAAGACGTAATCGAGCTTGTTCTGGCTCTCATCAAGAAGACCGTAACGGTTCATCTTACGGAGAAGGGCTTCACCTTCGAAGATCCTCTTGGGGTTCTTCTCGTCAAGAGTAAGAAGGTCTCTAGCAGCGTTACGGATACGGCTCAGAGAGTACTGCACTCTCCACAGCTCACGCTTGTTACGGAGACCGTACTCACCAACGAGCTTCAACTCAGAGTCTAGACGCTCCTTCTCGAAAGGACGACGTGGTCCCTTGAAGGTTTTCCCATCTATTACACAACACACATTCCAAAACCAAAACTGTTAGCAACAAGACAAGACATCTTTGATCTATGTTTTTTCTCTCTTATGATTCGCTCATTGTAATAAACCGAACCAATGACACAATGACAGACAAAAACACAATCCAAAACTAAAACTCTTAGCAACAACACAAGACATGTCGATACAGATCTATGTTTTTTTCACTGTAATAAACCGAATCAATAACACAATGACATAGACCATGTTTTGACAAATTATAGATCAAGGCGTACAGTAGTAATCCATAATCTATCAGTAAGATCGAATCGAACACGAGAGATGAACCAAACTACAAAGGGAAGAGGATGCTTACAGTTGCGGTAGTAGCAAACGTGCACCATATTGTCGCCTCCTTAGTAATAAAAACGGCGGTGTAAGAAACTAGGGCACGAAGAAAGAAATGGAGGAGATGAGTTGCATACGGCTTTATAAGGGTGTTTAAAACCCTACAGCTTAGGTCTTTACTGGGCCTTTATGACTGTATGGGCCTGTTTTAGTCGTATATACTCATCGGGCTTTCTGCTTAATTTGTATTGTTTGTTACCAAATTTCATTTGTCGACTAAGAGGATGTATCTAACAACTATATCCCAGCTTGTTTGAACCCAACATTTTTTTTTTGGATTTAAAGGCAGGCGTGGGCCATCTTATTTATACCAAAGTGGGCCTATTTAGAAAATCTTTGGAGAAAGTCAAGCTCTGGTCCACTAAAGTGGTATCTAGCGCTACAAACATATGTGCTGCGAGTGTGGCTGGCTGTCTGTTCTGTTTAATGATGAGAACGTTTAAACCTGTGTTTGTAAGTGTTTACTTGTTGTAGCTTGTTTTGGAGCAAGTGATTTGGTTTTAGATCTTTTTATATAATAGCACTGGTATTTTTGTTCTGGCCGAGATAGCCTGTAAATGTTGTAGGGTTTGTGTGCTTTTGATGTAAGAGCATAATCAACCCTAAGATATCCTTAGGGTCTCTTAATTTTTTTTTTTTTTAAAAAAAAAATAAAAATAAAAAATAAAAACGGATCAATCACGGACCGCCACGTGTTAGTGGGGCCCGCGAACAGTGCAATAACCCAACTAAAAACACCTCTTAAATAGGAGATTTAAGAGCATAATCAATCCTAAGATACCCTTTAGGGTCTCTTAGTTTTTCTTTTTTCTTTTTTTTAAAAAAAAAAAAAAAAAAAAAACGGATCAATCACGGGCCGCCACGTGTTAGTGGGGCCCGCGAACAGTGCAAGAACCCAACTAAGAACACCTCTTAAATAGGAGATTAAGAGGTGGTTCTTAAGGGATTTGGCGGGTCCCACCCGCTAAGAGACCCCTTAAGAACCCCATTTGTTTATGCTCTAAGAGGTGGTTCTTAAGGGCATCTTTATCCCAAGTTTCTTAATGGAGTTCTTGCACTGTTTGCGGGCCCCACTGACATGTGGGACCCGTGAACAGTGTAAGAACCGCTTCTTAAAATTCCTAAATAAGAACCGTTTTTAGAGGGTTTCTTACACTGTTCACGGGCCCCACTGACACGTGGTGATCCGTAATTGGTTTGTTTTTATTTTTTATTTTTTTATTTTTTTTAGTTAGAAAAAAAGAAAAATGCAAAAAAAAAAATAAAAAAAAAACAGGAACCCCAAATTGGGGTTCCTGCGTTAATGATGGCCTAAGAGATTTGGCGGGTCCCACCTGCTAAGAGACCCCTTAAGAACCCCTTTTGTTTATGCTCTAAGTTGCAACTCTATTCCAAACCTAATATATTCCAATTAACTGAAAAAAAAAACACCAAAATAAACTAGAAACAACACCAAGTAAACTATATTAAAAAAAACATTTAGTTTCACGGATATCAGGTTGTCATTAAAAATTTAGAGGTTAATCTTTTATTTTGGTCTTAGGCTACATCTCATATCACCTTTCTAACAACAGTAAACTATTAAGAAAAACAATTTTCAAGTGAATAGAAACCAGTTCTGACCCGTTGACTAAAGAAAACGTACAACATAAAAAAAAAACCAAGAGAAGTAGCTACCAAACAGCGACGTTGCTGTTCACACGTCTTCACGTTAAAGAAAACGACCCGTTCGTCGGAACACTCTCTTGACCATCTCCTCCTCCGTTAGCTCTTCTAACTCCGCCGCGTCCTGGAAGCTTGTTGTTATGCATCCACACTTTGAAAACACTTCTCTCAACTCCAATCTCCCGACAAAACTCCACCACATCCACGTCATCAGCTTTCGGCATCTTCCACTCAACTCTCTCCGCGAACTCGAACATCCTCCCCTTCTGAAACTCACTAAACTTCGTCCTAAAACGCTTCCTCGAAACTGGACCCGCCGTACATCCTCCGGAGAGTGCAAGAAGCATATAAGAGGACGAGATCGGCGGAGGAGAAGCAGGATCATCGTCTTCTTGGCTACCAGCTCCCACCGGAGGAGGAAGCTGGTGACGGTTATGAGGACGATACTCAATCCTCGGGACAACAGCTGAAACATAAGATACATCGTCTTCGCGGCGGTGAAAGTTACGGTGGCAACCACATGCGTCGCATGTTAGTGAAGTGGGGTCGCTGGAGTTAAACGACGGTGACGGGATAAACTCGCCGCAACCGTCAAGAGCGTGACCACCGATTCCAGCAGCGTGGTTCTTTAGACACTCTTTATAAGTCACAACCACTTGAGACGCATGATGTTGGTGGTCGTGACATCGTTTCCCGTTTGAGAAAGAAATAGGCTTCGCGGGCTGGATCCAGGTCGGAGCTTCTATCACGGGTTGCTGCGAATCCAAGTCGGATACTATAGTAGCTTTAGTATCTATTACATCCATGACTTCAAAATATTTAACAAGTTGGAGGAAGAAGAATAGATGAGAAGTGAAAGTAAGATAAAAATTGCACTAAACCAAACTGTTTGCTTAAATGTCAAATCTGAAATCTCTTTGGGAGTTTGAGAAATGGAATCGAAGTGTTTGGACCGATACTAATCTATAAAGCAAACTTAATAATATGTATTGTATTTGTATAAATCTACCTCCATGGAGGAAGAAGAGATGAGATGTTGAACACTGTTGATAATGAGAAATCCAAGTTGTGTGGTTGAGATTCATAATCATTATGGGGTTTTTTTTTTCTTTGGCAAAAAATCATTTAACTATGGTTTGTTGACCCCATCCTAGGGTTAATAATAAAGATAAGTGTAATAAATATAGGCTAGTAAATAGGGTTCGTAGAACAGCATCTAATGTGAGTCATGTCTTTTTCTTTTTGCTAAATTTGCATCTCCATGACGTTGACAACTAATTATAAAATATACTACTAAAATTCAATATCAATATTAATCTTTTTTCAATGATTATCATAATGTACTACTTCTGTATATATAATGGATATTATACATGTACGTTACAATGTATGTGCGCAAATTCATGTACAGTGAACGTATGGGCCTTCTTTGTAATTATTAATTTGGAATAGTCTCCAGATTTGACATATTATATAATTTCATGCCAAACGAAATAATTTATAGTTTAAATTTTGATTTGCAATTATGAAAATGTAAAATAGCAGAGAAATAATTCAAGGACATAAGTCGATGACTTGAGAAGAAATGTAGGAATGTGCTTTAATTGCTTAAACAAGTTGGCTCTTAATTCACATTATGCCAAAAACAAAGCTGGTTCATCATACTCAAGTATGATTACTACTGAAACTGAAAGCGATCAGATATTATGGTACTGATTTTTTCGATATATATATATATATATATATACAGTCGCGGACTCGTATATAGGTTTATATCGCAAAAACCTGATGGCTGATGCTAAAAGTTTCGGCCCACTTTAAAATGGCCCAGAGATATCATTTACAACACCTTAGTGAGAATTTCACCGGCAAAACGAGTGAGAGTAATGGATGAGATTCGAAGAGTTGAACTTGTGCATTGGCGTAAACACAAGCACATGATGAGATTTCAGACAAAGACTAAAACAGCACGTGTTATTGAATTGAGTGCTTCCTGTTCGAGAAAGTATTTATCTAACAAAAGAAAGGAACCTTCAGATTGTTCAATCAAAATGTCTTTTCAGGACGAGGAAGCTGTCTCTATCTTAGTGGAGCTCTAGTGTAGGTAGGGTGAAGAACATGACCTCCCTTAGTATCAACATGAATCCACTTCCGTCCAGTGATGTTGTTGTGTTCTTCTCGAACCTGACTCCTCCTTCCTTCAACGCAAACAAAGTATGGTCCTCACCGATCTCGACATAGTCTCCAGGATGAAACCGAGTACCCCCTACATTTTATTTTCGATCAAAACTAAAAATTATTTTATTTCGAGATGAATTAGGAGGACAAACATAACAGTGCATTCATATGTACCACAAACTTACCAAACGTTTATCAATTTAATTATTACTCCACTATACAATAATAAATATCACTGATATAAAACATATATATATATATATATATATATATATATATATATATATATGATTCCTAAACAATTAGACCAACCAACTATAATATAATAATGAAACAACTACTAAGATAAAATTAGTGTTTTGTTTTTCGTTAAGCAGAGGTTAACTCTACTGAAATGCCTCTGAAAAATAAAAAAGAGATTTCACAAGACTCAAGTTGGTTTCTCAAATTTAGCTTAAAGTCTGTATAGTAACAAAAAATACTGTACACATACAAACATGTTACGACACTGCTCAGTGTCTTACAACATTCGAACCACACTGCAGTTGGCTCGTTGTATTGGCTCTCAGACTCTGTTCTGCTATTTTGGTTTTTAGTTCACTGCTCATCAAAATCCTGTCCGAATGCAAATGGACATTAATTAAAACCATCAGGAAAAGACAGAGATGTCTATCACCAAATTAGGAATGTCTATGAAATAGTGAAGCGACAAACACACCAATCTTACTCCTTAGAATGATCAAAACATTAGACAAAGAGAGGCACTCACACAAACCTGCAGAGGTAAGAAATGAGAGGACAATTTGGTCTAAGGATGATGCTGTGAAAACGGAAGTCAAATACGGCAAAACATAAACAAGGATGAAAAACAAAAACTTAAAAGATGTGACTATTGAGTACACTAGTCTTTTGATGAGGAAACAAAACAACTAAAATAAGCAAAATAGGTGGGAACTAATTAAGTTGCACTAAGCTTGGAACATATGAGCAAACAAATGCATCACAAAGTTTGTCTGCACATTCTCTGACATCTGCTGCTTCTTTCAAGGATCCATCTACTCCAATGATGTAAGCTACTTCGCGAGTGGGGTTGTCTAAATCTGTGTCTTTATCAAAAACCACGGCTACTTTCTTCTTCTCGTCAATGAAGAAACTCGCAGATACCGGAAACTGCCATTGAGGGTGAATGAGTTGTTTGATATCCGCCGATAAGAAAAACTTGTTGTTCCAGGACACAGCGTTAGGCTCATCAATCTTAGTGGAAATCCAGATCTCAAACGTCAATATATCCGAGGTCTGGAATAAAACCACAAGCTGATTTTCTCTAACACTAGATAGACTCACAGTATCTTGAAAATGAGCCTCAAACGGTAGAGGCAAAGGCGGCCCGAATGTCTCTCTTGTGAAATCGAAACAGACTAAGAAACCCATGCCAAATTGTGTGTCTGAAGCAAACCAGTAGGTGTTTCCCTTTAAAGATAGGCCACATTCACCATATCTTATCATCCAGTCGTTTCGAGGAAAGAGGTCAAGAATAATCCTCCATGAATCAGAACTCATGTCGTAGATTTTAAACTCGACAAAACTAGCGATAAAATCACTAAATCTCAAGACTTTGTGGGAATTACTGCTAGTGTCGAACCCGAGAGCATACGTATAGTTGTCCACTACGTGGCAATTATGTGTTTGCTCGAACCCGAGATACGTATAGTTGTCCACTACGTGGCAATGATGTGTTTGCTCGATCCACTTGGTTTGCCCCCAATAGGGGTTCCAAACCACGAGCCTGGAGGAGTGATCTTTGGGGATGCATAACAATAAACCTTTGCAATGAAAGATTTCACACACATCGATTTGATCTGAACCGTCTGGGCCAATGAGCTTAGCTTCACGTTCTACACATGATTTGTTGATGTTAGAAAGATTGAATCTCATCAAATAAACCCTATAATCCATCATCATGACCACAAGAGTGTCGTCCTTTGCTACTTTTGATTGATGAGCAAGGTGCTTCTTTGCAAATACGCCACATCTGGACAACTTGTTCCACTTTTTGCAAGTAGCTCGGACAGGTCTCAGAGATTTCACCGGAATTCGACAGAGCACCTCCTCGGCCATATCCATTGGAAGATCACACATCTTCATCTGAAAGACAACCTGTCTTAAACCAAACTTCCTTGTTGTCGTAAAAGTTAGGTCAATTTACAATTAAACAAACAACTTACTTGTCCTCGTTCTGTCTTGAGATTACAGATTCTTTCCGCCTCTGGATATATAACAACCGAAGACACAGAAACTCTCAAGGAATTGGATTCGATTACGACAGAAGGAAAAAAAGAACACAAACCCTAAAGAATTAGGAAAGAAAAACTTTGATTTTTCTGTTTGTGACCGACAGAACAAATAGACCCGAAAATCTCAATCCGGTTGGTTCATGTCCACTAAAATTAAATTTATTACCCCAAATACCTTATCTAATTTGGGCCGCTAGATTTTTTTTTTGTCAACATAATTATATTAATAAACCCAAATGGGCCGCTAGATTTTTTTATCTTGCCGCTAATGTTTAATTTGTTTGTGTTTTTTTTTTTTTTTTTTAAAAGATCAAAATATATCGCAGAAATTAAGAAAAAGTCATTGCACTAAAATCTTTCGCACTTATATACACATTAGTAAATGTATTATTGGTTTAGCCGTTTAGGACAGCTACTTGACTATCTAAACCTTTCTGTACGAAGGTATTATCGGTTTAGGACAGCTACTTGACTATCTAAACCGATAATAAGGTATTCACTTGTTGTGGGCGGCTTCACTGGAATGGAGTTCCTCACGCCTTTGCTGCACATTTATTTTCTCTATAGCATCCATGGAGTTTGCTGGTTCCTGACAAACATTAGATCGATGGATTAGTCGAGTGATTAGATCCTAAATGTTCAATATGAGAGATTAAACGCGACTGGCATCTTCTATGGCCAGAGAGATTAACCTAAACATTCTATGATTCAAGTAAGATCCTAAATGTTCAATAACGGTCTTACTTCAACTTTGCAGCTCAGCAGCCAACCGTAGACGTCTCTGTCTAAAAGTGCATTAATACCTCCATATTTGATGTAGTATTGCCTGTCACTAGGATCAATAGATAATGCAGTGCATTGGCTTACTTAAAGACATGAGTTTCCAAGCAACAGGAAAGGAAACGCTCACCTGATCGTTTTCAAACTTTTCACCAGAAGCCACTCGAGTGACGATATTGTGTCCAGGAATGCAGAGTGTAACCTTATGTGCCTGCACTTTAAAGATATGTTACGCTGCACTCTAAAGAAAAAAAAACTATTAACTTTGGTAATTGACAGCTCATGGCACAAAATTTCAGAGCTTGTTTGACTCTAGCACTCTACTCTTAGCAAAACAATCCAAACAGTAGAAAAGAACTTGGTTACGTGGCAACAAAGAATTTGGTTCGTAGACATACCTTTGGATGACAGAATCCATGACCTCTATCATCTCAATGGTTTTGTACTGCTCAGGGTCCTCCAAGAATCTCACCATTCCATCTTTCTGGTTGATAAGTGCATGTATCTGACCATCCTGGATCTGCATATAACAGTTACTAGTTAAATAGCTAGCTTCCAAAACTCAAGTGTGGGACACACAGAATACACTACCATCTGAAGCACATGCATTTCCGCCTCCTTAGCATTGGCAAGTTGGACCATGTTGGCTATATCTTGAAGCGACAAAGTCAAGTACTTCTGAGTCAATCTCAGTATGTTCCGCTTGTAAAGGGATGCCACTGCTTGCTTAACTAATCCAAAGTTCTTGTCCTGAGAAATAGGATGAATGAAGATTATTCAGTGCAAGTTATAGGGTGAATGAATATTAATTTTTGTATCGAAACTAGGAAGATTAATATCAGTGAGAAATTACAGCTGGTGCCTTTGAGGAGATTTACCTTTTCAAAATCTGAGCTGTTGGCCACAACCACTGCCTCTAGTTCGCTGATCTTCCCATCGTTGTAACAATTACCCACTTCGTAATAAGGCTGAGAAAAGAGTGAATGATAAAATCATAAGATTGTACATAGATCCAGCTAGTATGGAGTGGGTACAAAGCAGCTCAATTCATTGGATTGAACTGAAAACAGGACTCGCCACCAGAAAATGGAGAAGATCTCATCATAAGAGCAAAAAGTAAGAAGACACCATAACATAGAGAAATCGATACATGTACAATGAATACAATTCAAACTTACTGCACACCAGGTCTTGAGGTGCCTTTGAGCTGCTGAAGAAGCGCACTTGGGGAGACTGGTACTAAACTGCACAAGTAAAAAATAATACAATAATATAAGAATAACATCATAAGATTAATCAATGCCTGACGAGAAAATAAGACACATGATATTACTAGTGGAACCAACATTACTCAAAACATACAATGGATCAGGCTCAAGCAAAATAGAATGGCTCCCAAGACAGAAAACAAGATTTACTTTTTGTACAATATAAACAGAGGCTTACCTGGCCAGAGTGAATGAGATTAACCAGTGTGTACTTTTTGTACGCCTCAAGAGCTATGGCGTTGAGTCGATACACTACTTCGATCTGAATTAAAACCAAAAGCAAAAGTACATGAAGGCTAACAACATGTGAAAAAAGTAAACAGAATGCCTTACCTTGTATTGAAGCTCTGATGCCTTCTGGAATCTCTTCAGTCCAATGCATATCATTCCCCTTTCAGAAGTGCAGAGTAAATTACAAGAAAGTTACTTTTCATATATCAACCAATGAGAATCAAACGGGTGGATTAATGCTGTGATATTAATCATCGACTCAAACAAAAACAACTGATAGCAAGGAGGGAAACTGGCTTACCCATAATAGCAATAGAGAAAAAAATCTCTAGGCTGGTCATCATCACTGAGAATGGGGAAACCAGCCTTATAGCACTTCGCCAATGCAGTCAAACATTTAGAGGAGACCTGAACCTTACGAACAGCTGACAACAGTGGCGTCACCCCTCGTACAGGATCCTTAAGCTCCAAAACTTGGTCTTTGAATCTCTTACAAAGAGTAACAACTGCAGAAATCAAAGCAATAACATCATCATCATCATCTTCCTAAACACAAAACACACAGAAGATTACATTTTTCACTCGCTAAACGAATCTGCCCAGCATCACAAGAGTTGATGATCCGAGCAATCAACAGAAACACACCAGAACCTTTCTCCTTCGATACAGAACCACACGTAAGAGCCTCGCTTGAAACAATCAAACAATACACAGTCTTAAGATCCACAAAATTGCAGACATGATACATCCAAACACATCAGAGTAGAATAAACTCACAGGTAGCCGAGAGAATGAATTGAAGGTTTAAGAGTAGCGAGATGAACATCCGAGCTGCTATAGCTTACTACTGACGCAAGATTTTCAATAAATAAGGATACAATGGAACTTATTGATACGAAGTGACAATAAAGATGGTACCTTGTTCACTTTCTTCAAGTTCGGGATCATAGTCGGGGTCATCATCGGAATCGGAATCGGAGTCTGAAGTCGTCGTATCTTCTTCGTTCAGTGCCTCCCCATCTTCAGCCGCATCCTCAGCACCATCTTCGTCGGCATCGGCCGCCTCATCTCCCCCCGCACCACCGCCATCTTCCGCCGCACGAATAAGGTAGTGCACGATACAGAAAGGGTTTTGACCAAGATGGTGATTTCTCCTGAAAAACATATCTCCGTTCGGAGTCAGCAAAACTGCTTCAGTATGAAGAACCTCATCGCCTTGTCTACGTGTTCCAGATACAGTTCCGTCGTCTATCTTCATTAACGTCGAGCCAACCGAAGTTGTCGCTGAATCTACGTGAGTTATAAAGATAGATTCCTTCCTCTAATGGTTCTGGCCCTAACCGTGCATGGCTTATTGGCAAAGGAACAAGGTGGTGTCTATTGAAGATAGCCAGCAGATCTTCTTGAGATAACCAATCTAACACTGATCTTTGGAACACTTCTTGCATTCCATGCTCAAACACTTCCTCTTGAAGGTTTGTGGCCATTAATCTTGAGCTGCACCGTAAAACGGAAGTGGTTTCAAATCTTTTTACACGCTCATGCAAGAAATAATGTTGGATTAGTGTATTTTTGTCAATTAGTTAAAATTCGTTAAACCGAACAGATTTTTTTTGTTTAATTAATTATCTCAGCCTTTTTGTGAACCTAACCGTGCATCACATGTATATTACGTATGCATCTCCTTCCTTAGTCTAACCTATCCGCATCTTTCGTTGCCAGAGAAATCTAAGTTTCTAAACTTCTCGTTGCTTCATCTCCCTTATTATCTCCCTCCCATCTCTCTTCTCACCACATGTGTCACTTCTCTTGTTCACGTATGTTTGTATCGGAGAAGACGAGATGAGACGCACTGGCGAGACTCAACCACCATCTCTTTCTCCACCGGAGGTTTGTTCTTCACCAATCACCAATCACCACCGGATCCATTTTAGTTGTTGTCAGTGGAGCCACCCTTGCCTTTGTTGGTGTTATGTAGCGGAACCACCATGGAGAAGAGACGAGCAACATTGTGCCATCACATCTCATCATCGCCGGCGCAGATTCACATCACAATCAGTCATGAATCACCGGACTGCAACTCATGTCGTCGGAGGGTGTGATCCACTGCCATAGATCAAACCCGTGAAGGTTTAAGTGATGCCTTATTCTGTTTCTTGCGCATGGAGTTATTGTAAACCTAGACTAATCATTATATTCTTGTCCTTTCCTTTCTTTTTCCAAATACGTTCATGTTATGTTACTAATCCATAATCGTGTTCCTTGGTCAAGCTGACCAGATGTGATTCTCCTCCCAAGGCAAAACAGTACGAGATCTATGGTGCATACTTATTTTATTTTATGGTGATCATGATATCTCGTATGTTTCCATTTTGCTCTATGTCATCAAACATTGCTAAGGTGAAAGTCGTGGTGATCGTAGTATTTTATATTGGTTTTGATTCGGTTTTATACGACTTATCGATATGAATTATTCTAGTAATTAAATGTAAAAAATAATTTATCCTGCTTTTATTTTATTAAATGTTTTAATATATATATATTTTTTATAAATCGGTTTAGTTCAATACTGTACCGATAGTAGCACGCCGTTCTCAAGAGAGAAATAGACGGGTGTTACAAGAACTGTCTCTCGATCGATCACCAAGTGAGCTGTGTTTCAAACAAATTATTTTCCCTTTTACATGTTCAGATCCGAAAGCTTCTTTCAAAGACACGGCTTAACGACAATCTTAAAAATACGTATATGGCTTTTCATGCTTACCCCATTCTCTTTCTTAAAGATGTTATCTTATTTTCGGATCAGTTTATCCAAATAATCAACGAGTTTCCTATATGGCTGATGAGGCTCACCAACTCTTCTAGTATTTCTCTCATGACATATAGCATAAACCACAGTTTGAAACACATAGCGAAACATGAATGTCAAGTTTTTATTTTGAAAACCATTCACCAACATTTAGACCAACTGAGACCACTAATTTGAAATGCATGTACCAACCAGATTTTGAACTGTTCCCTGCCAAACTTTCCCTAAATAGGAGCATTCCAAAAATAAATGATCCCTTGTTTCAGTGTCAACATTACAAAGCCAACAATTAGTTGCAGCTTGAGAGTTTCATCTGAGTAGTCTGTCTCCTGTCGACAACCTATTATGGATCGCAGTCCATATAAGGAAGGTTTAGGCGTTGCTTCAGGGAACCAAACACCTTTATACTATGACGCCTTTGGTAAATGTATTCTTAAGCATATTCCATGTTTGAGAAATACTGAAACATTGTCAAATGTCTTCATTTTCTCTCTTCCAGAAACAAATATCATCTTGTTTATCAAGACCTCGCTTTCTTAGGCCAAGAATTTATTGTTCAATTTGCATCGAGACTGTCACTCTATGTCTGCAAATTTTGTAAGCTTGGACCGCTCCTTCTACTGTAGCATTTACTGGAATTCTAAGATGACTGCAACGTCTTTAACTAGTCAGATCAATTAATCTCCCCAACGAGGACCATTCCTCATACTAAAATGATGTCGTCGAGCCATTATTTATTTCCACTCTTGCAAACTGTGAAGCTAATGGATGAAGATTTAATAGCTTATTCCACATCCAAGAATCTAAAAGAAAATTTTTCTTTAACACTCCAGAATGACCCTACCATTAGGCGGAGCCATCTTCTTCAATTCCACCTCCAACTCACGGTGGTGATCACGAGGCAACTCAAACAACCCTTTCTTGCTAATACTCGAGCTCGATCCTTTCACACAATCCTCTGTCTCCAGCTAAATATCAAACTCCACATTAGCCTTCCCAAGCCCTCTACAATCAGGCTTCCCACATTTATTCCGACTAGACACAAGTATTACAATCATCCACGCAGATTTAGCCGTACACGAGACGCTCAACCGGATCAACTCATAGACGATGATCTTTTGGTGATCTCATGAGTTTGGTCGGAGCATTCTTGAGCGTAACTGCGTCAATTATACTGCCATGTTTGTGTTACCTAAAGATCTCTGGCAAATACCGACGACTCGGGTTCGCAAAGCTTGTTATCATGGGTACCATACAAATCGTTATCGTAATTGTGATAACCGCAACTTACCAAGCGGTGAAAGACATTTTTAGCCGGTTTTGAAAATTTAATAGGTGAAGTCGAGTTTGAGTTAAAAAAAAAAAAAAAAGAGTCTAGTTTCAGTGTAATACCAATACCATAGTATTATTTATTTATTTATTTGTATTACACACTAACCAAATCTTTGATTCGAACTCTATCCTCGGTATTTAACGGTTTATCAGTGTATTCAGACAGGATTGCTCGAAACTCACCTCCCGTTAAGGTTTCCTTGTCCAACAAAACATCAACAAGCTTGTCGATGGCCTCTCTGTTGTTCCTCACGTGGTTCTTAGCGATCTCGTAAGCGTTATCGATTATTTTCTTCACGCATTGATCAATTTCCTCAGCGAGTTTCTCTGACATGGAGCTTCTCGCGAGCATTCTTAGAACGACGTCGCTTTGCGTGGTTGCTGGGTCGGTTAGAGCCCACGGACCAATCTCCGACATACCAAACATCGTCACCATCTGCAAATTGAATCAAAACAAAAAATAATTAGAAAACCCGACGGTTATTTCCGGTTTATAATTTTTTTTTGTTATATATCTGTACTTGTCTTGCGATCTGTGTTATCTGCTGGAGATCGCCGGCAGCTCCGGTGGTTATCTCCGGTTCTCCGAAAACTACTTCCTCGGCGGCTCTGCCTCCTAGTCCTCCGACGATTCTAGCGAACAGCTGCTGTTTAGAAACCAATGTAGGGTCTTCTCCCGGTAAGAACCACGTGAGACCACGTGCTTGACCTCTAGGAATCAACGTTACTTTCTGAACCGGGTCGTGACCTGCAGTCAATGTCCTAAACCGAGGAAAAAACTAGTAATTTCGACGTAAAGCGACTAAACCGGAAACATTAAATTTGTAAACCGGGACTTACGCACAGACTGCATGGCCTATTTCATGGTACGCTACAATCGCTTTGCTTTTACCGTCGACCATCTTCGTCCCTTTCATTCCGGCGACAATCCGATCGATGGTTTCGTCAATCTCTTCAAGGGTTATCTTCTCTCTTCCTCTTCTTCCGGCAAGAATCGCAGCTTCGTTCATGAGATTCGCCAGGTCAGCTCCACTAAAACCAGGAGTTCTCATGGCGATCACGCTCAACGATACTTCACTGTCAAGTTTCTTACTTTTGCTGTGAACTTTTAATATCTCCTCTCTTCCTTTGATATCCGGTAAACCAACGGAAACCTGTTCCAACCGGTCCGGTTTGTTTAAGTTTTAGAATCTATGTTTGGTTCAGAGGTCCGAGCATTCCAAGATGAAACATTCACTATCCGGTTAATATGTACATATCATATAGGCTCAAATTATTAAAATTAAATTAATATTCTAAAAATCGATTTAGACATCACATAACTCACATCCATCTACTAGACAATTCGAACTTAAACGAAACAATTTCCAAAACCATTTTAGAAAAGCTAAAAAAAAATCTGCCTATCGAACATACCTGCCTATCGAACCTCCCTGGTCGGATCAAAGCAGCGTCTAGAATCTCTGGTCTGTTAGTTGCAGCTATCACGAGCACTCCAGTATTCCCCGTAAACCCGTCCATTTCAGTTAAAATCTGGTTCAGCGTCTGCTCACGTTCGTCGTTTCCTCCTCCTAAACCGGTTCCTCTTATTCTCCCAACAGCATCAATCTCGTCAATGAACACTAAACAGGGGGAGTTAGCCTTTGCCTTGTTGAACAAGTCTCTAACCCTAGATGCTCCTACACCAACAAACATCTCTATGAACTCCGAACCGGACAATGAGAAAAACGGAACTCCAGCTTCTCCGGCTATGGCCTTGGCCAAGAGAGTCTTTCCGGTTCCTGGCGGCCCTGTCAACAATACGCCTTTTGGGATTTTAGCCCCCAAGGCTGAGAATTTCTCTGGCGTTTTCAAGAATTCTACTATCTCTTCAAAGTCTTGCTTGGCTTCATCTACTCCTGCAACGTCCTCGAATGTTATCCCTGTGTTTGGCTCCATCTGAAACTTAGCTTTGCTTCTGTTGCAAGAAAACATACATTAAACAACTTGGATTTAATGTTAGAAACTGATTATGAAGGATGTTACCTTCCAAGGCCAAAAGGCAAGTTGGGTCCACTAGGGGTTCTATTTGAAGAAGATGCTAATATCAGAGAGCCAAGTAAGATCAAAGGAAACCCTAAATTCCCCAAGAAGTTGAGCAAGAAAGCTCCCCAGTTCACATCTACCGGATGAGCAGCGAAATCTACGTTCTTCTCCTTCATCTTCCTGACCAGATTAACCGGTAAACCCGGAAGGTTAACCCTAACCCTCTGTATCTTTCTTAATGCTGGGTTAGAGATCTCTGCGATGGCAACCGTCCCATTCTCGAACAAGTCAACTTTCTTCACTTCATTTTCTTCCAGATGGTGCAGGAACCTCGAGTACGACATTCTGTTGGAAGCGGCTTCGATGGGAGCTTCTGGGTCAGCCTTTGCGGGATGAGCCAAAACTAAAGGTGACGTAAGTCCCAAGGCAGTCAAGTTCAGCAGGGCTCTCTTGGTGAGTTTAGAGTCTAGAGTTTTAGTTTTGAGAAGAGGGTTATGCCTGTGGCTGGATTTGGATAAATGACTCGGTTTTGGAAACTCTTGGGATTTATTATTACAGGTTGGGATGTTAGAGAGAGGGAGTGACAGAGCTGATGATGAAGCTGCCATTTTCATCACCAAAGCCAATGCTTTTGTTCTTCTTCGGGATTATGCGTCTTTACTTTATTTGATTTGGTCTTCTTATGTTTTGGTTGGTGGGTAAGTTCGAGAATTTATATAAACAGAAAAGTTGATATGATGAGTGATGACTCAAACGAAGAGGATGTTTCTAGTTTCTTTTGTCTTCCCTCTAGAACATATAACTATCTTCTTGAATGATCCAGAGATTGTACTATTGAAAAAAAAAAAAAAAGATCTTTATATCTTAAATCTCCACATACTAAATGGAAGATTCATAAATCTTAATCCTAGATCTCCTCATCTTGCGTCTTTTCTTTTGTTCAGGAATTTTATATAAACCATACACTTGGAGGGTAATAAGGCAAACACACATGTCCTAGGTTGCTTGATCTAATCAAGAACCACTTCAAGCGAAGTTCAAGAGAGTTCTTTATAGATAGTAACAGTCCCCATTTAGCACTTATGATACAGAAATACAGAAAGGCCTAAGAACATAGAGCATGTATAAAGTGAACAAAAAGCACATAATCAAGAAACAGGAGAACACATTCACTAGAAACCGTTTTTTTTTCTGCAGTATCCTCATTGTAAGGTCTTTTATTTAAACACATGGAGATCAACATCATATTAGTTTGTGTAAGAAGTTCATGTGAAAATCACTAAACCCCAAAAGAAAAAAGAAAAACATGTTTAGAAGCTAATCAAAGTATAATCATCATCATCATCATCATCATTACAACCTGTAATGATCCCATCTTTTATCTCAAAAAAAGATCAAACCTTTTTTTTCAATCATTTCTTGATCTTCCTTTGCTGCTTCTTAGGACCAGGAACTTCTAACCTCCCAACCGAACACCCACATTTGGCTCTAAAAACCAACACAGCCCTACCATTAGGCGGAGCCATCTTCTTCAACTCCGCCTCCAACTCACGGTGATGATCACGAGGCAACTCAAACAACCCTTTCTTACTAACACTCGAGCTCGACGATCCTTTCACACAATCCTCCGTCTCCAACTGAATATCAAACTCCGCATTAGCCTTCCCAAGCCCTCTACAATCAGGCTTCCCACATTTATTCCGACTAGAAACAAGTATAACAATCATCCACGCAGACAAAGCCGTACACGAGACGCTCAACGCGATCAAACCGTAGACGATGGGGTCAGGGTTGCGAAGAATCTCTTCCTTCACTAAGCAAGAGATGTCGGAGAAGATCTCCACGGATTTGACGGTGATGAACCTTATGTAAGGGAAGATCAAGAACCCCGAGGATGTGACGACGGCGATTAAGATTAAAACGTCGATGGCTGCTGATGGAGATCCGTCGCAGCAGATTGATGATGATTTTCGGTTGGTTCTTGGTTTGTTGTGGTGATGAGACATGATCGTAGATTGTTCGACGACTGAGATCGAGCTCTGGAGATGTACCATCTCAGAAACCGACAGCCTTAATCAAACCCGATTCAGATCAAACCGATCCACCAAATCCTGGAGAGAAAAAAAACAAAACTCAATTCAATTTACGATCGGATCTAGAAATGATCGTAAAATCTCAATTGGAACCCACCGAAAGAAAGAAAAAAATCAATCCGATGAAACTCTTCAACTCCAGTTCATACGAAACGAAATTGATTTTTTTTTTCTCTTCAGTATTCAAATCCAATCGTATATACACCTCGAAGCAGTGTTGGATGTTAAATAAGAAGAGAGGATATGGAGAAGTCTGGAAACGTAATCGCGGTTGAAACTAGCGCATCACCCGTAGATTAGAATAATAAATAAAAAACAGACAGAACAGGGAAGTAATCTGGTGTCGGAGAATTCAACATGTAAGAGGAAAATGTTTAGATCGTCATCATTAGAGAGACTTTCACTCTTTTACGGTCTGAATCGATTGGATGGGTCGTGTCGTATACGAATGAAGAGAGAACTCACACGCGTTCAGATTTTGATCAAACCTCCAAATCCTTCCTGCCTAGGTGTATGTTATGTATCGTATTAAAAATAATAATATATATATATATATATAAGTTGTTTTATTAATGTAATTAGTTTATTATTATTATTTCTTATGCTTTGTTGATTTCGTGGGTCATTACTACTTACTAGACTTCACTTTCCGTAGGCTTCATTACATTATTCAAGGTTGTCTGAAAAGAAGAGCAAACCAATACTTTATTAATGTAATAGTACGAATATTAAGAACCCAATCTTGTTATTCAAGCCCAATACTAAGCCCAATTTTGTATATTCGTTCTTTCTTCTGTCCGGACATTTCAATAGGTCGGAAGCTACCTACCTACGATTCAAGGCCTAAGTATTTTTAAGAGTATCTGATCACCAACGCCATTTTAGCTTAATTTTAAACAAGTTATTGATACATTTGTCTTGTTATGTGTGTGTATATATATATTTAAGTTTTAGCAACATGCATGCATTGATACTTAATTTAACTTAAGTCAAACCTTGTTCCCTAGCTAATCAAAAATAATCACCGTAATCGATGTCTTTCTAGATTTAGCCAAACTGTGTACTTCTGATTCTTTTTTTTTCTTGTTTTCCTTAACGCAAAATACATTTCATTTCCATATTTCAAAGTTCATATCTACCAACTTCATAGACAATAACCTATAAAAATATTTCATTGATGATATCTATTTAATTCTGAGATTCTTAATTTTACGAAAAATACATCTCAATTAAATATTTTAAATTACATTTTTCGTAAAATTAAAAATTTCATAAATAAATATTAATATATATATGAACTCAAAATATAGATACTATCAACGAAGAGTGCTCTAAGTGTCTAAGGAATTAAGAAATTGAAAAGAGTCGTTTTATCAGAGAATTAGCTATATTTCATATAATTTCTGCGGGTTTTTACTAATAAGTAACTTAGTAGCTGAGTAGTTTTTTAGGCATAACTTTTTTTTGTTTGTAAAATATTTAGGCATAACTTTTACATTAATATTCTTTGCTTCTTTGGTAGTGGCAGACATTAAGAGCTTGGCTCCAGTTCACAGCACGTGGAGTCATTGGGGGTTACACGTGTAACTACACTTGCGATAATAATCAACTGGCAATTTAAGACATTATTAAGTTCTATTAGTTCTAGGTTATTGTAGTCAATCAATCAAATATTTCTTCATTGGATCTGAAGCTGAAGCAGTTTCCAGGAAAAATGCAAAACCTTGAATCTAAAGGTTCACTTTTCTCTTTATTAAAGTTTTACTCATAAGAAGAGGAATGGATTAATAATTAGCATCTCATTAAAATAACATTAGAAAGTTTTCTTTGTTTGAGAAAAATGTTTGTTATAAATAAAATCTATAGAACTTCAACACAGACAAACAATGGGTCAATCTTATTTCTTCAAAAGTCTCCTTGTCTCTGCTCTTTTACTACTAATCTTCTTCTCCACTGGTAACTACTCTTAATCAATGTCATTTTCTTCTTTGTCTCCATCATGCTATTAGACTGATGTTTAATTAGTATTTATTTTATTCTTTTTGACACTTATATTTACTGTGGTTTGAGTTTATGCCTGATGATATTTTTGTTTGTGAATTTTAAGCCATGGGAAGAAACTTGCGAACTACAAAGTTTAGGTCTGGGGTTTACAGCCCTGCGGAGCTAATTCCCTCCAAGGTACTTCTTTGTTTCTCCACTTCTGTTTAGTTAAATCAATTCTTCTTAACTGTCAAATGGTACAAAATAAGGATTCTTAGGAAGTAGGAACTTGTTTTGGATGTAAGGAAACAAAACACATATGTTGTTATTATGATATTTATTAATGGTTATGTTCCATTAATTAATAGTATTAAGTGATAAAATACAGGATGACGTTATGCGGAAGATGATGGAACTGATGGATTATCAGCCGCCGGAGTCTAACACCAATTGGAGTGGTTTCGTCGCCTCTCCTCCTCCCCAATCTCCTCCACTTCCATAAATTAATTTTTTTTCCCAACAAATAAAAAAAAATAGTTTTTTTTTTGGGTGCAAATGCGAAGAATACAATGTCAGAATATTTTGGAAACAAATAAACAATGTGTAATTGAAAAGTTTATATTTTGATAAGTTATGCTTATGACTGAGTTCAGACGGTAACATAAAAAGTGATTGGCCAATATTATAATTGAAAATATACATACCAACACTTGAACTGTTGTTTTCTTGATTAATTTTGCACTGTGCATGTTCATGCAAATAAAACTTCATATGTGAATCTTAGCATATAGAAGTTACCTGTTGTATAACATCTGATGTAATTTGTAACTGAATACTAAATCAATGTTAAAAATAAAGGGTTCAATTAGGTAGGACAAGTGATAATAAGAGGGCTATAAGGGTAATAGTTCAAAAACTTGGCGCGTATCTGAAATAGCTGGGAACAAGAACAATCATTCGATTAAAGTCCGCCCAAACCCTAACCCCAATTCCGTAGAATCGATTCGTCAGCAGAATCAAGTTTCGCACTTTCTCCAATAGAATCGATTCGTCAGCAGAATCAAGTTTCGCACTTTCTCCAATCCATACGTCTTCGAGATCGTAATCAATCGAAATCTATAATCATTTTCATCTATTGAGCTCGTTCTTCCATCTGTTGTTCTCCGTTTTGGTTTGGGTAGAATCGAGACCCGAGTTCTAATTTGATATATGTTTATTGGATCTTCTGCGAAAACTTTTTGATTATGAATACGTGTAGATAATATATAACCAAGTTGCATACTTGCATGTTTGTCAAGTGCTACATTACTATAGTTCTGAAGTTCTGATTGTTTTTGATTTATATTGTGATTGAAAGGAACAGACTTTCCCTGTTCTTGTACAATGTCAACGGATCATGGAGATAGCCATTGGAAGAGGTCCCGTCCTCAGTCTGACTACGATGACAATGGTGGAAGTAAAAAGAGACAGCGCGGCAGTGACGATAGAGACTCTCTTGTGATTGACCGTGGTGATACTGTATTCCGTTACCTCTGCCCGGTTAAAAAGATTGGGAGTGTCATTGGTAGAGGAGGAGATATCGTCAAGCAACTGAGGATGGAGACTAGGGCGAAGATTAGAATAGGGGAGGCAGTTCCAGGATGTGATGAACGCGTGGTTACCATCTATAGCTCTAGCGATGAGACCAATGATGTTGGAGATGGAGAGAAAGTTCTTTCTCCTGCGCAAGATGCTTTGTTCAGGGTCCATGATAGAGTAGTTGCGGATGATGAAGAGATCTCTGATGGAGAGCAGAAAGTTACAGCCAAGCTTCTTGTTCCTTCGGATCAGATTGGATGTGTACTTGGGAAAGGTGGCCAAGTTGTACAGAACATTCGTAGTGAAACTGGTGCTCACATTCGCATCGTCAAGGACAGGAACATGCCTCTTTGTGCCTTGAATTCGGATGAGCTCATTCAGGTATGTGTGTTTACTTTTATTGCCTTCTCTCATGTGTCTCTATATGTTTTTTCAGTTAGCTTATGTCTTTCTCTTTTTAGATATCTGGAGAAGTGCTCATTGTTAAGAAGGCTCTGCATCAGATTGCCTCTCGCCTTCATGAAAATCCTTCACGTACTCAGAACCTACTTTCTTCTGCAATTGCCGGTTCTGGTCCACTCATGAGCCATGCGGTTGGTCCTCGAATTGTAGGGATAGCCCCGCTGATGGATCCTTATGGAGGATACAAAAGTGATGCAAGAGATTGGTCACGCCCTTTATACCAAGCTCCTAGAAATGACCCACCGCCAACAGATTTCTATATTCGGCTAGTTTCACCAGTTGATAACATTGCAAGTGTTATTGGCAAAGGTGGTGCTCTAATTAATCAGCTTAGACAGGAAACCAGAGCCACCATTAAAGTGGATAGCACTAGAACTGAAGGAAACGATTGTTTAATAACTATATCAGCAAGAGAGGTTTTGGCCTTCTTTCTTTTAGGTAAGAACGGTTTATCCAGCTTTTCGTTCCTTGACAGTGTCTAATCTGTTTCAGGTTTTCAATGATGCGTATTCCCCAACCATAGAAGCAGCTATGCGGCTGCAACCAAAATGCAGCGACAAGGTGGAAAGAGATTCTGGACTTGTTTCATTCACAACTCGCCTTCTTGTCCCGAGTTCTAGGATTGGTTGTCTTCTTGGTAAAGGAGGAGCTATCATAACCGAGATGAGAAGAATGACCAGAGCTAACATCCGCGTACTTGGGAAGGATAATCTTCCAAAAGTTGCATCGGAAGATGATGAGATGGTTCAGGTAAAATTCACATTAACATATTGCTACTCCTCTAATGGCCATTGCAGTTTATCCTCTCACTCTTAAAGCCCTTCACGTGGAGCTTCTAATAGCAGAAGCTATCTTGAAAATTCAGATCTCTGGAGAATTTGATGTTGCTAAGGAAGCTCTCATACAAATTACATCAAGATTAAGAGCCAACGTATTTGACCGCGAAGGTGCTGTTTCTGCACTTATGCCGGTCTTGCCTTATGTTCCTGTTGCCCCAGATGCTGGTGATAGGTTCGACTATGATAGTAGAGACAGGAGAAGACCTGAACACGGGATTCCTTATCCTAGTGGTTATGGCTCAAGTGGTCTGTCTGAAGGTTATTCACCTTATGGTGCGCGGGTATGTCTGCTTAAAAGGTTCCATTACATGTTGTTCTCAACATATCAGTTCTCTGTTAATGACTCTTTGGACGTGTTTTTGTAGGTTGGTGGTAGTACTCCATATGGATTGTATGGTGGTCACACATCGGGACGCAGTGGCAGTTCCGGGTGAGATAATTTCTCCCCTGATGCAATTACCGTTTAGAACTTTGTTGTCAAGTGTTTCTAATGTTGATGTACTGCACATACTTTTGTTTTTCATAACAACTCTTGGATGTTGATCGTTATTCTCGGTTTTGTCGTCAGGTTATCCAGCCATTCTTCTACCCATCGACGCCGAAACTATGATTATTAGAAGCTATTGTTGGGTGATTAAAAGGTAATGTTACGATATGATTTGTTTAACTCCTTTGAACATTAGTTTACCTAGCTGTTTTGCCCCAAGTTTATGAGATGATCTGATATGTCCCCCTGTCAGATTCTGATACACTGCTTTTTTCCCCTTTGTGACCTTTTTCCCCGTCCAAATAAAACAGTGTGAGATCCTGAAGCCTGAAGCCAACCCCAAAGCCCACAGCTGAAGCCTTTTCACCAAACAAGATGACAAAGCCATAAACACAAAACTGTACCTAGGAGAACCGATTACGTCTGGATGAGATATTTAAGTTTGTTTCCATTGTCCGCTTGTAAACAAAAATACTGCCAAGTTCCTACCCGTTAAACCATATCCAGTTGCCTGTAATATCTTTCAGTTTACCTTGTCTATCCTCGGATCAGATTCAGAAACCTTTAGTTTGGTTATGCGTGGTTCCATCTATATGCATTATATAACTTATGTTAAACGGTCTCGTTATACAGCATGCTTAATCATCTCTCTTACAGGTTAGTGCAAAGTATAACCTTATAACCAATCTTTCAGAGTCTTTAAAGATCATATGCAGGAAAGCAATGAGTGAGAATATATCACAGTTCTCGTGAAGACGACGTTGTTCAGGTAAATAAACCACTTAGGCATCAATCGTCCCTTTTTGTCCACATGAAAAGGTATATACATTTCTTCTTCTCTTTCCCTCTATGCTATTCCTTGCGCAATATGCTTCTCTGCAGTCAAGTACATGTTCCTATTTTCTGGAAGATTCTCGTCGTTGTGGAAGCAGAAAGACTTGTTAAATGAGACACCGAGTCAAGAGATGTTTAAGACTGTGAGTGATCTGTTTCGAGTAGAGAACAACAGAGTTGAAAGCTTCAGAGATGATGGAAATGATGCAGAAGTGTGGCTATGAAATTGATTTTCAGACTCGTTGGTTCTTGATTTGCAACATGAGCTCTTGTAAGGAGAAGAAGACATCTGGTCAAGGATTCTTGTATAGGCTTCTCTCTGGGGATGGGTATGTTTGGAAGCGATGATCTCCATTTTTAAAGGTTTGGGGATAAACTTTGAAATGTAAAAATTTCGTGTCATTATGTAAATTTACGATCATGTAGAGCCACACTTATTATTGTTGTAACCTTTTGCTTTATTTAACTTATGTATCATATCACTGTTTAATTATAATCAACCTATAAGCCAACTCAAAAGCCTGAAAATCATATCCTCAGATTCAAAAAGCATACACACTTTTGTAAATATTTTCGTTTGGGTTAAGTGTCCTGCTTCAGTTTGATATAATTGTTTTGATGATTATATATATATATATACATTGATATCTGTTTTTTTGATTAATCAAAGTATGTTTTTGACAGATAATCATTTGAGTTTCAACATCTCCCATCATTTGGGGTTTGTTAAATCATATGCTAATGGAGACTATTATTCTAACTTATCATTCTGCATCAAGTATAATGTTCAACTACTCCACATGGATGCTTCCTTCAAGAAGAAAAGCTTTTTTTAGTTGAGCAAAAGATTTTAATACAAAAGTGGACAGAGTTTATGTTGTCCAAATTTGGAAAGATTAATCGGTTTGGTGGATTAGGAAGGTTGAATGCATTATCATAAAAGGGAGTGACACCTTTAGCAAGTACAAGGACCTTATCATAACCAGTTAACCACTATATGTCCCAAATGCATGCAATATATATACACACTAAGTCATTGCTCGTAACACTCACCAAACTCCCACACAAAATATTCTTGCCTCCCAAGAAACGAAACATAACCCTAAGTTTCTTCGCAAGAAACATAAAACAGCTTCAAGAAGAAAATGAAGTCTGGTCAGGCTGAAACAAATGTTCAAAAGAGTGGTTTGATGAGTAGAAGAATTGCGATTCTCGAGTTTATCCTCAGGATTGTTGCCTTTTTCAACACCGTAACTAGTGCATTCCTCATGGCAACCACTAATGAAACTCTGCCTTTCGTTACTCAGTTCATACGATTCCATGCCGAATACAGCGATCTTCCAGCCTTAACGTATGTGATTTTTATTCTTTTAGACTCATTCACCTGTTTTTGGTAACGCCTGGATCCATTCTTAAAAGAGTTTTTTCCCCTTTGGTTTGGTTAAACAAACAGCTTCTTTGTGGTTGCAAATGCTATTGTAAGTGGTTACTATCTCTACCTCTAGCCTTTGTACACATCGTCAAGAACAAGACTCAGAACAGTAGAATTCTTCTTATCTTCCTTGATGTGGTAAGCCATCATAAAACCAAACTTTGTCCTGTTTCACTAGCATGTGTCTTCTTGTTAGCTTACAGTCCGATGTTACTGCTTACAGTTTGATTTATTACCTCATGTGTTAGGCAATGTTGGGTCTTGTAACTGCTGGAGCATCCTCAGCAGCAGCTATTGTCTACTTGGCACACAATGGGAACAACAACACAAACTGGTTTTCTATTTGTCAACAGTTCAACTCCTTCTGCGAGCGTATCTCAGGGTCTTTGATTGGATCTTTCATTGCCGTTGTCCTCCTCATTCTTCTCATTCTCCTCTCGGCTATTGCTCTTTCCCGACGCCATTAAAGACCTGCTCTTAACATGATATAAGAGTTTTCTTTTCTTTTTCCCTCTGATTTATTACATGATTTGGTGTGTAAGAAAGCGAACTTGAGCTTTCACTTGTATGTCCTCTGCGTTTCTGGTTTTTCTTTTCTCATCTCCATTGTAATTCTCTATGTGGTTTATGTAATGGGTATCTATGTGGTTTAACCATCAGTATCATCAAACATCTTCCTTTTTAACATTATATGATCATGAAATCAATATAAATAATAGATGATGACAAGACAACACCTATTTTTTATGATGAGAGTAAATATCTCATCATCAATCTATCATCATCCTTCTCGATCAAACTGTATCCAGACGGTTTTTTCACTCCTGTATCATCAAACATCTTCCTTACTTTCTGCGCCCTCTCCCACTCACCTGTGGAAGCATATATGTTGGAGAGCAACATATAATCGCCGCTCTCGCCTTTTCTCATGCTCAACAGTTTCTCATTTGCATACTTCCCTAACTCCACATTCCCATAAATCCTACAAGCACCTAAAAGACTTCTCCATGCAATGGCGTTGGGCTCAATCTCCATCGACTCCACAAACATGAATGCTTCCTCTAATAGCCCTGCTCTCCCCAACATGTCTACCATACAACCATAATGCTTTATGTTTGGTTCAATCTTGTACATATCCTTCATAAGATGAAAATATTGACGCCCTTCATCAATTCTCCCAGAGTGGCTGCAAGCTAATATAACTCCAATGAAAGTCACCTCATTTGGCCAGACTTTAAGCCTTTGCATCTCTTCGAACATTTCGATTGATCCCTCAGCATGATGCAAAGCCAAACCAACAATCAAAGTATTCCAAGATGACACGTCTCGTTCTTTCATCCCTCTGAACACTTGAATTGCACTATCTATACTTCCACACTTTGCATACATGTCAATCACAGCATTCCAAACAGGAATGCTTATATACATAGAGCTCGAAACCGAAGCTGTTTCCAAGATGTAGAGATGGATTCTCTTCCCAGTTTCAGAGTCTCCCAAGTCTGCACAAGCAGACAACAAACTCAGTATCGTCACAACATCTGGATGTTCACCAGCATCCCTCATCTCCTTGAATATATTTAAACCCTCCTTAGGATACCCACAATTCACATAACCTGAGATCATTGCGTTCCAAGTCACAACATCCTTCTCTGTAAACTTATCAAAAAGCTCTCTCGCTCTATCCATCTCCCTACATTTCAGACAACCAGTAATCATCACATTCCAAGCAACCTGATCTTTATCAGGCATTTCATCGAAAATCCTAATAGCCTCATCTATCTTCCCTCTGTTAGCATACCCAGAAGTCAAAGAAGACCAAGCAACCTTATGAGCTTTCGCAGAATCATCAAAAAGCTCGCTTGCAATCCTCAAATCTCCACAGTTAGCATGAAAAAGTATCAAAGCGTTCTTAACATACTCGTTGGAAGCAAACCCATGTCTCATTACTTTCCCATGAAACGCAAAACCATTACTTATCCACTCAAGCCTAGAGCAGGCCTTGAGAGCAAACGTAAACGTATACCTATCAGGCCTCACGCCTCGTTTCTCCATCTCCGTATACAAAGCAACAGTCTTTCCTGGTTTCATGCTCTGAGAAGAGCCGCGCAACACGTGGTTACATATGGATACATCTAGTTTGGGAATTACGTCGAACAACTTGTGGGCGTACGTAAGCGCACCAGGAACAGATAATGAAGCTGAGTAGATTAACTCTCCGACCACGGAGAGATCAGATATGAGTCCACTAACGACCATGAAAGCGTGAACTTGCTTCAAACATCGGAGGCTTGTGCAGTTCTGCCATAGCTTTGGTCGGCGTCGAGTAGCGGTTCGGTCGTTGGTTTGCTTCCTGATCATCTCCGTTTCACATCTCTCCGTTTCGCTCGGGATTTATATATGGTTTCCGGTTCAGTAAAATCGAACCGGAACCAAAATCAATTAATGTAATTTCCGTTCATGCTAACCGGTTTATACACTAGTCTGGTCTTCTTGTTGAGCGGTGAATAAAAGACAGTAGTTACAAACTCGTATCGTCTTGGTTTGACATGTCTCGATTATTGCTCAACTCTTTTGAAGATGACTTTTCAAGTAATTGATTTGTCACTACTCAAACCATTTATTATATTGGGATATTAACCATATAGACTTAGAATATATTATTTCCATATTATAGATAATCTCTTTTTCTGGATAGGAATAGGAATATGAGAATTGTATATAAGAAAGGCCTTGAGCTCATAAATCAATAACACAATAACTTATTCGATTACATAACTTCTCATGGTATCAGAGCCATAACGGTTTTTGTGGACCAAAACTAGCGCTTTCGTTTCTTGTGGTTAGAAGAGTTTGGTTATGGTGATGACAATTGAAGAAGACGAAGACGACGATCCGGATGATGACGTGATGAACAACTTCGATCTTACGAACTTCGGCCTCACACGACAACGACCTCACATGACCACTACGAACCAACGACTCTACGAATTTCGATTTACGACTCTACAAACTCCACACGCGAACTCGAAACACTTGAAACTTGAACTCTCGAACTCTCGAAACGACAATGGCAAGAACTCTTGCAACGAAAACCACGACTCGACGAACGATTTCGATCTACGACTTCTCTCTTTAATCAACAAAGTGACAACGACCCCGACTTGAAAAAAAAATTTGAATTCGACGAAACTGAACCGACGACCCAGCGAAACGATGAAACCGAACCGAAATCACGATATGAATCATCTGATGATTTTGATGATATTCGTGACTACTGAACGATTTAAACTTTAAGAATTTTAGTTCAAGTTGGACATACAAACACTTGTATGCTCCAACTTGAGAGGGGGGGTATTGGGATATTAACCATATCCTATACGATATAGATTTAGAATATATTATTTTCATATTATAGATAATCTCTTTTTCTGGATAAGAATAGGAATCTGAGAGTTGTATATAAGAAAGGCCTTGAGGTCATAAATCAATAACACAATAACTTATTCGATTACATAACTTCTCATATTAAGTTGGTCCTTTTGACAATTGACTCTGTTTTGTGTTGTATGATTGATTGATCATGATTAAGGACAAGTAGTTGTATGATTGATTGATCATGATTAAAGACAAGATCATGGATGTGAGCGTAATTATTAAGAGATGATGTAACTGAGACCAGCAAGTTAGTTTGGATTAGCTTAAGGATAAAATTATCAAGAATTTCAGTATTAAAGAAAAACAAATTTGTTTTTTTTTTTTGTCTCCATTGAGAGAGTTTCTTGAGGTAGAGATTAAAGACTTGTTTTCCACGCCTCTGATTGCTATTGTTTGTCAATGTGATGCATAATCTAATGTCTTTTTCTCTAATTATGTTGAAAGTGGACCTTGTTTATATCCGAGTTTATTTCCATTTATGATAGTTTTGTTACAAGCTTTTTACTGTAAAAAAAGTGTTCTTATGTGCCAGCCTAAAAGCTGCAGCAACTACCAAACCAAGCTACAAGTGTTTCAACCTTTTCAGTCTGATGTTGCAGATTGAGCATGATGCAAAGTAGTCTCTTCTCACATGGCTTGATTCAAGGCTCAGTTTTTGGTTTCATAGGTGTGTGTGTGGCTTATTGTTTTTTTTGCAATCTCTGATCACGTACACTTATGCAGGATACTTGTAGCAACACATGTGTGAAGCCGTGGATCAATAGAATATCGACAAGTGGCACCATTTATGAAGGCAATATTGAAGTGCGTTAGGACCATACAGAGTGTAGAAGCTGGCAATATGGAGTCAGCATGACATTTATAGAGGTTTGTCCCCATTGTCCTTTACATCATTTGCAGCCAAATATAATTTTCTTTTGATCCTTGAGCTCTTCTCTTTCTTCTTCCTCTTCAGCTTTCATATTTATGATATTTATTCATTTTATACAAAATCTGATTTCTTTTTGTTTATATATGTACAAGTCTTTATGATTTTGTCTTTATTGTTCTCTTATTTGATGAAGATACTTGTTATACCCTACAAGCTTGGAGCCCACCTCAATAAATCCATCTTTCATAGCCTTCATGGAACATTAACCTCCACTTCCTCTTGTATAGTCTAGTAAATCTCTTTAATGTCACCGTTCTCCTTCATAAATAATCTACCTTTCTTGGTAGGAAAATTTACCTTTCTGATAGCATTTGTACACCTACAAGGTTTTACCATAACCACATAAAGATCAAATCAAGTCTATGTTTTAAACTGAACTGGTGTGAAAGTTGTTATGCTACTGTGTTCTCAGAGGATGTTCAAATGTTTCTGAATACATTGTTTGTTATTGTTCTTTAATCTAGTGTGGAAAATTTGATACTCACTGACTTGACACCAAGAAAGATGTAGCAGCCAATGAACATGTCACTAAATGATGAAGAAACCACTGCACAACAAGTACTTGAATTTCTCTACAACCACAAGATGCTTCCTATATCATTTAGGAAGCATAATGCCTATGTATATTATCACGTTATTTTCTTGACAAGACTATTATTGTATATGCTATATGGTGTTATTTAGTCCCATTCCTAATATAGTGTTGCGTGTGAGTTTTATTGTAGTCATAATGTTTCTGTTCGTTTGCTTACACAGGTTAAAATTTTACTAAATCCAGAGAAACGAAACAGATGAGTAGTGAAGAAAGTCTTTGCATAGTTAAATTTACTTGCTTCTACATTAGTTTTCTCCTACTTCATCATGCTCTCTGTCTCATTGATTTGCTACTGTAGTAGTGTCAGTTTCCTATTAGTCACCGCCATTTTTAATAGCATTTAGTAATCTACTTCTTTTAGTAAGGGTTGAAGAGAGTAAGAAAAGTGAAAAGAGAAACCAATAATGTAGTGTGACTTAATAAGAGATTACTAGTTATAGTACTATGCATATACATAGAGGGTAAAGCATTGAGAACTTTGTGGACTTTAAGGCCTTAGACTACCTGTAAAAGTAAAAGCTGAGGGTAACTAATACAAACAGCTAAAACAAACCAAAGGCATCTTATTCTTTTTTATCTCAACCATAGTGTTAACTTCATAGGCAAGTTCAATGCGGAAGAACGATGATAGCATACCAAACGATGGAACTAGAGTCCTAGAACTGGATATGCTGAACGAGAAAAAGTTGCAAAATCGTATAAATCTAAGGGAGTTATTGAGTTTTGATATACAAGATCATCATCACAGTGATGAGGGCCAGATAGTAGCTAGTGTCACTTGAATTTACTTCTAGCACAAGAAATAACCACTTGTGATATAAAGAAGTCACAATGGCAGGTAATAAAAGATCACCGCCTTTTTGTGCTTTGGTGTGTGTGTGTGTGTGTGTGTGTGTTATCTCTCTCTCTTCTCTCTCTGAGAGTTATGGTAGAGAGGGGGGACTTGTTAATCCAGGTCTTTGAGCTACAAAAGGTAATAACTTCTCGGGACCCCATTGTTAATAAATGCTCAACCATGTGAGATAGCCGGGGATTCATTTCATTTTTCTCGTGTATGTCTCCCTCTTTCTCCGCTATATATCATCCTTCATCACTCGGATATGCTTCACTTGTAACCTTTCTACAACTGTAGCCAAATAGTCCAAACCTTTTTGCTCTTACGCTGATGATCATGATGATGATCATGTGATGTACCTTCTTCTTCTTTGATCTGTGATAAAAGAAAAATGGGTAGATCACCATGCTGTGACAAGTTGGGTTTGAAGAAAGGACCATGGACACCAGAAGAAGACCAGAAACTCTTGGCTTATATTGAAGAACATGGACATGGAAGTTGGCGTTCATTGCCTGAGAAAGCTGGTTAGTGAAACTCTTTGCTCTGTATATTTAAAAAGTTTTATTATTCTCATGTATCATCCTTCATTCTCAAACCTCAGGTCTACATCGATGCGGGAAGAGTTGCAGACTAAGATGGACTAACTACTTAAGACCAGACATAAAAAGAGGCAAATTCAACGTGCAAGAAGAACAAACTATCATTCAACTCCATGCTCTGTTAGGAAACAGGTGGTCGGCGATAGCAACTCATCTGCCAAAGAGAACAGACAACGAGATCAAGAACTATTGGAACACTCATTTGAAGAAACGGTTAGTTAAGATGGGGATTGATCCAGTGACTCATAAACCCAAAAAGGAAACTCCTCTTGGTTTATCCAAGAACGCAGCCACACTTAGCCACATGGCTCAATGGGAAAGTGCTCGGCTTGAAGCTGAAGCAAGGCTAGTTAGAGAATCAAAGCTTCTTCATTACCAAACCAAACCATCATCCCATCATCATCATGGATTCACTCGTAAGACATGGACAACAAAAACAAAACGAGGTAAAAAAAAACAGAACATAGACACTAAGTCTTTGCAGTTTGTTTGAACTTTTCTATCTCTTTGTAGGCAATGTAGATCAACAACAGCTTGAATCTCCGACATCAACAGTGTCATTCTCGGACATGAAAGAATCATCAAGCGTAATCCCGACGAAGATGGAGTTCTTGGGATCATCATCGTCATCCACGGGTCTGACTCTGATCAAAGAACACGAACACGACTGGATCAGTTCAACGATTCACGAGTTCGAGGCCCCGGAGATGGAGGAAGGGTTCACGGGTCTCTTGCTCGGAGGAGATACACTAGGACCACGGAGTATCTCTGCAGACAAAAGCGAGAGTAGTGGTGGTGAGTGCAACAACTACTACGAGGACAACAAGAACTATTTGGACAGCATTTTCAGCTTTGTTGATCCTTCGCCGTCCGATTCTCAGCCGATGTTTTAAAATCTAAGGGTTGATATTTCTCGAGGAACGTTTTTGATGCTAGTAGTTGTATGAACAATCATATGATCGATCTTTCAAAAGAAAGAAAACAGTTCATAATATCCGTTTCATCTTTGTTTCTTGTCAAACGTTCGCATCCCCTTTAGCCAATCCCCTTTAGCCAATCCAATCATACTACCACTTAGTCCTTGGACAAATACCACTAAAATATAAACTATAGGGATTATTGGTTGAGTCCTAGGAGATGAATTTAACTTTAATTTTTACTTACAACTCTAGAAATCACTAATCATGCTTTACATCTATATTATTAAAATTGAAGTACCTTTTGGTACAGTTTTGAAATATAAATAATATTATGAATGAGAATTGTTTGGAAACATAGATAGCAATATAAAAATACTTATTTTTATTTACAAATTTACAATAAATTAAATGTTTCATTTTGTATTTCTTTTTATTTACAGATTCTGCCACTGCATCTAAAATAAAATAAAATAATTACAATTCCAAAGTTTATTTAACCAAATCGATATTTATATATTGACTATTAAAATTTTTAATATGTTGTTTTATTTTAAAATAAATTAACAAAAAAACAACATGCTAATACATGAATAGTACAATTACATCAAATAGCATAAGTATAAAGTTTTAATATAATACTTCATTTGTTTCAAAATGTTACATGTTTTAGATTTTTCACACATATTAATAAAACATATTAAATCTTAGTATTAAATGTAATTCTTTTGTGATTTACTATTTTTCATCATTTTTAATCAATCAAAATTCAATAAACATAATTAATTTTCTTAAAATTTTCAATTTGACACAATTACCTATTAAAAATTACATTGAAAAGGTAAAAAGTACATCTTTTTGAAACTTATTTTTTTCTAAAACATGGATTATTTTGTAACGGAGGGAATATGATGTACAAATAAAAAATATTATCAAACAGCTATTTTATAATATAATATATTCTACTCTATATGTAAATTACAAAACATAAAAAAATACATGAGATTTTTTTATAAAACCAACGGTTTATAAATTTACGTTAATCACAAGTTAAATCAAACATCGAGACGGAAGCGCGGATCAAACTCTAGTTAATTCTTAAAGCTATAACAAAAAAAAAACTGTAAAAATATATTGATATAACAATAAATTTTAAAGCTACATTCCTTAAAGGTAAATAAGAAAAAACAGAATAATTTTTACAATTACAACCCAATTAATCGTTCCCTATATATTGGATGCATAGTGATAGTGTGGCTGTGGTGAAAACAGCACGTTGATATGTCGATTATTACTACAATAAATGTTGGTTGTTACATGTCTTTTTCTTGCCTCTCTTGAATCCCCGATTTTCCAATTAAATGTGATTTAAGAACACCAAAGCCGAAATAAAAGACCAAGCCAATATATTATTTAATGAAAATAAATATGATCGTGATGATAATTGCATACTATTTATTTGGATATTGACCCCCATGAAAGTCGACGAGAAACATATCCCAAAGGTTAAATAATATTTCATCTATTTCATATTAAGTTCATTTAAAAAAAAAATTGTTACAAAATAAATATTGTTTTCGAATTTTGATGCAAAAATTATTAATTTTATGCTATAATCTATTTATTATTTATTAAAATATGGTTAAGTGTATAAATAATTGTGTGTTTTACATAAAAAAATGTAAAATTAATTATTTTTTAATTTGTGTGTAAAAATCTAAAATGACACATATAATGAAACAAGTTGAGTATTAATTATTGTGATATCATCCAGAGAAATAAATGATTACTGAACTAAACTAGTATTTCATACATACTTAAATAAATATTTTAATAACCAATAAATATTTAATAATAAAGTAAATGTGTAGTATCTCATATTTTCTGTTTAATAGGTTATGTGTCAGATCACACGATATTAATTCTATTTTTGAAGGAAATGTGTAATAAAATAGCTTATTATCTGCGTTTTTGTGATTCGCCATTGTCCTGCACTATGGGATAGGCCTGACTCAACTCGGAAAAAAGATTAAAAAAAAATTAATAACAAAATAAACACTCATTGATAAATATTTTGAAGCTCAAAAATCAAAATTTCGTTTAATAACTCCAAAGTTTTTGGGTATCTCCCCCATAAGAAAGCTCTTAACTATAGGCCCATTAGGAGCCCAATATCCAGGTAAGGGAATCGCGAAGTAGAGATTTGGGAAGGTTGGGACTGATTTGGGGGATGGTTTTGTTTCTTTGAAGAAGACTGACTGCAAGGGATTTTCCGATGACGCTGCCTCCAGGACTTTACTCCGGCACAAGCTCTCTTGCTCTTGTACTTCATCTCTCTCTCGTTGTTTCTTTTTATGTTCTGAGTTTTTGTAATTTCATCTGAGGTGTTTCGCTTTTAATGAACAGGTTGCTCGTGCTTCTGCTTTTGGCGTAGGTCTCGTCTACGGCAGCATGAAGCTCAAGTTCTTGAAGGTTTGTGATTCTGCTTTGTATCTGCTATGAATCTGCAACTCACTATATTTGATTGATGATTGTGAGATTTGAGTTGGTGGCCAACACAAAAGATTTGATCTCTAGCTATACATGGTCATTTACAAAATAGTGTTGTTCGTTTGCCAAACAGACAACACTTTTATTATACACATTATGTTGGCAAACGGTTTTACTTATTTCATTTTTATCCTTATAAAGGATTCTCTCTTTAACAGAACCGAGAGTGTTTTTCTTTCTTTTTGAACTCTTGGGATATCTCTATATAGCCCAAAAATTGTTAATGAATCTTATCTTATGGTTAGTAGTAACAAATTACTTTTTTCTCACCTGCAGATGACGAAGCCACACAAGGTTGAAGCCAATGCTCATCATTAATAAGAAACTAAAACCTGGGCGTGTGGTTGTCGGTCATGTCTCCCCCGTCCCGGTTATCATTTTTCTTCTTCTTTCAACATAAAAAAGGAACAACTTTGTGTCTGAACAGCATATTATACGGCTCTTATGAACCTTTTTTGGAGCCAAACATTGCTTGCTGGTTTACATAACCCGAGTCATGAGCATCTTTTTACTTTTGTTGTCACCAGCCCAGTCTCGCCATTATATTACTAACATTGTTTGAGTCATGTGTCTTTCGACCTTTTTATTTTTCATCTCTCTTATAACGTCCTTCATTTTCAGATGTATAAGAATGGTTCCCAGTCTAGCTCAATTATACATTTTTATTTGTTCTTAAATCGAGTATCATCGATTGAGGTTATACATAAACCACATTCTTTTAACTTTAAAATATGTCACATAACAGAAAGAATCACGATACTGGGATTTAGTTTTGGTGTTGAAGACATTCTTCAGGCTCTTGAAACCACACCAACCAAAACGGTGCGGTTTCCCCACTAAAACTAGCCTCTGAAATGGAATCGCAAACACAGCCCTTTCATCTCCCTAAATGTTGCATTTGCAGGTATAATATAATATCTCTTTTATAAAAAGACATCTAAACAAATCTTATCACATGCTAAACACATCTTGGAGTTCAAGACTTGTCAAAATTTTCAAAGAAGAATATGATAAAAAAGTGAGGTGTTTTATTCCTTTGTCATACACTTTAGCCCAATAACAATCTAGAGTCGTGACTAAAGAGTGTCTAAATGATATTATAAAAAAATAAGAGAATTTAATACTGTGGATCCGCTGCTAATTATACGTAAAATATATAGAAGGAATCTCATCTCAATAATTGTTTTCTCTATAGTATAGTTGCACATGCCTGTTCAAGCTCGTGAAAGGCTCATCTCAGGTGCCGAGTCTTGTTTAAGAGCCACTTTAGAGAAAGTTATAATCAATGATATGATACAATATGCTTAATCACAAGTTGGTGAATATAAAAAAAACGAACTACTTTTAGATATATTCGACTGATAATTGGAACATTCATTAATGCTAATTTTTGTTGCCCAGCCAATTTAATACTTTCCTTTTTAGTTTTACTGAAACAATTTTATACTCCCTCCGTTTTTTTGTAATTGACGTTTTAGGGAAATTTTTTTGTTTTAAATTATTTGACGTTTTCAATTTTCTATGTAAAATTTATTAGTAATTAATATTAGATGACCAATGATATTATAGTTTCTATTTTACTATTGGTTGAATTGTGGTTAGGTAAACAATTAATGATGTTTTTGTTTAGAAAATGATAAAAAATTAAATGTTTCTTAATCTGTGTGCATAATCCTAGAACGTCAAATAAAAAAAAACGGAGAGAGTATTACAAATATTTTATTGCCGACAGATTTGAAGTTCGCCCCCATATCAATAAAATATTTTTAATTTTATTTATAAACGTATAATATTTCATGATTAACTATTTTTCATAGACTTTAATTAATAAAAATTCAATAAATACAACTAATTTATTGAAACTTTACAATTTATTAAGCCTTTTATCAAAAAAAAATCTTTACAATTTATAATTATTATCTAATAAAAATATATAAAAAATTTAAAAGTGTATTTTAAAACAATTATTTTCAAAAATATAGAACATTTTAAAACAGGGGAATATTTATTGGGTTGACTGAGTACCAATTAATTCAGAGCTAAATTACTAGTAATTTGTAGTCTTTAATATCCGAATTAATAAATAACTAAAAGTCTTGAATTTCTTTTCAAAACAAAGAGAGACACTGAATGAGTCAGAGTATTTAAATTAAATCAGAGCCATCCACGTCCACTTTCATCAGATTCCTCGCGCTTTCCAAAGATTCCTCCTCATATTCTCTCTCTCTAGAAATACTTTAAGCCCTCACCGTCCGTTCATATCCAACAACACCAGAACCATCTCTCAGAGATCCAAACAAGGTTTCTCATGAAATTCGGGAAAGAGTTTCGAACCCACCTCGAAGAAACCTTACCAGAGTGGAGAGACAAGTTCCTCTGCTACAAACCCTTGAAGAAGCTTCTCAAATACTACCCTTACCCTTCCCCCTCCGACGATCAGATCGACTCTCGTCAGGTCTTTGCCGACACCACTAACTTATCTTCTGCAGATGACGACTCCGTCGTAAGGCCTGCGGAGGATCTTCAGGGTTCGTTTGTGAGGATACTCAATGAAGAGCTTGATAAATTTAACGACTTTTACGTCGATAAAGAAGAAGACTTTGTTATCCGATTACAGGTTTTTTTTAATCTCCTCTGCTTATTCTATCTTAAAAACCGAGTTTTTATTATTAGGTTTGATGATTAATCTTGAATCTTAGGAAACGAATTGCTTTTATAGAGAGGAACCTAACAGTTCTAGTGATGATCTCTCTGTATGCTCTTTCGTTCGTCCTCACTATTGTGGTCCAAATAGGTTCTGTATTGTCTAAAGGACAAGACTTTCCACACTTGCTAATCAATAATGTCACTCATTTTTTTACTTCTACAAGATGGGCTTCTAAGTTCACTAGTTTGTCTTAACATTTGTTTTTTCATTGTGGGTTGTCACAGTTGAGATCTTATGGTCTATGATCCTTGCTCTGAACACACTAGTTTTCACTCATGCGGTTCATCTTACGCTTTTTAACTGAATTTGTGTGCATCAGTGTATATTATAATCTGTTTTGTGTACAGGAGCTCAAGGAAAGGATCGAGAAGATCAAGGAGAAGAACTGCAAGAATGGGGAGTTCGCATCAGAAAGCGAGTTCAGTGAAGAGATGATGGATATTCGAAGAGATCTTGTTAGTATTCATGGCGAGATGGTGCTCCTTAAAAACTACAGCTCCCTCAACTTTGCAGGACTTGTCAAAATTTTGAAGAAGTATGATAAAAGAACTGGAGGACTTCTTCGTTTGCCTTTCACTCAGGTGGTTCTCCATCAACCCTTCTTTACTACTGAGCCACTTACCAGGTTAGTCCGTGAATGTGAGGCCAATCTTGAGCTTCTCTTCCCATCTGAAGCCGAAGTTGTTGAGTCTTCTAACACAGTGTCAACCTCGCAACAAAACAACTCACCAAGGATCTCTGCGCAGACTTCCTCAACTCTCGGCGATGAAAATCTTGATATATACAGGAGTACACTCGCTGCAATGAGAGCCATACGAGGGTTGCAAAAGGCCAGCTCGACCTACAATCCTTTATCATTCTCCTCCCTTCTTAAGAATGAGGATGATGAGACGGTAACAGCTGAAAACTCTCCCAACTCTGAGAATCTGCAGAGCAAAGATGAATCAGAGAAGGAAGACAATGGACCTTCCCCCTGATTTAGAAGAGAATCATGTTCCTTGTGATGCAAGATTTTGAGAATCTGCTTCTTCGTATCACCCTGACATGTCCTAAAGTATTATTAACACATTCAACACTTGTCCGGATCCCTGTTTAGGTTCTTTACATTTTGCTGTTCACAGCTTTTGTAAGCATTTGAGCACTTTATAGATCTTCAATAATTATGTTCTTCATTGTCTCAACCTTCTCTCATTTTTCAAATTGGTTTACAAAAGTATTCTCAAGAACCAATATATTGTACAGACGTTTGATCTGCTCACCAGTAATCTGAACAAGAACAAGAACCTCCCTTGAACTGATGAAACCTATTTCTATCTCTGATGATGATTTCTCGGTCATAGACCGTTGAAACAATCTTCATAGCTGAGTGACAATCCCGACATATCGTCAGATTCTTGAAGATATAAAGAGTTGTCCTCGGTTTTGTTACCAGAAGCCCGAAACAGACCGCCAGTTTCTCACTGTGACAGCCCAAAGCTTGCTCTTTGTCCTCCAAGTCAACCTCCGAGGGAGAAACCAGGCAAGAGACATGAGGAACATAACCAGCTGATCTAATCCGTTCAATCACTTCATTTAACTTCAAGTAAATCTCTTTCGTTCTCGGGTGTGATCTATCTCCTGCACTAAACCGATGAACTGAGCCGTTCAAGTGAATGGAACTCATACCAGGAATTTTCCTGATTCCTCTGTTTCTCATACTTCCTCTTAACCTATCTACAACGTCACTCCTTCCTTGTGCAGCATACATGTTGGATAAAACTATTTGGTATTCCATGTTGCCTGGACTCATCTCAACAAGCTCTCTTTTAATCCGTTCGGCTATCTGTAGCTTTCCATGAACGCTACACGAGCCTAGAAGCGAACCAAGGACAACTTCATTCGGAGGCACTGTCATTTCCCTCATCAACATCTCTGCTTCTTCAATACGACCAGCTCGCCCCAAAAGATCTACCATACATGCATAATGGTCAACCTTAGGTTCTAAACCATAGGATCTGAGACTATGGAAACATCGCCACCCTTCTTCTACCAACCCGGAGTGGCTGCAAGCACTTAAGACAGCACTAAAGGTTAAGTCATCTGGCTTCACCTCTCTTACCATCTCTGGGAACATGTCAATCACCATCCTACCTTTCCCGTGCATTGCTAACCCACTAAACAAAGCGTTCCATGTTATCACATTCCTCTTACGCATCAATCTAAAGACTTTAATGGAAGAATCTATGTTTCCGCATTTGGCATACATATCAACCAATGACGTTCCCACCATGACATGATCACAACTCTCTTCCTCCCCCATCATCATCGCCATCTTAAACGCATACACATGAACCCATCTTCCAATAACCAGGTTTCCTGATTGCGCACAAGCCGATAACATCGAGCAAAGGGTGACGAAATTCAAACCATACCCACATTTAAACAACATTTCAGCAAGAAGCTCCATTGCTTCACCTGTAAACCCAGCTCCCACATACCCAGCAACCATAACCGTCCAAGCAACAACATTTCTCTCAGGCATTTCTTCAAACACCCCTCTCCCATTCTCCAACCCTTCCCATTTCACAACCGTGTCCAAAACCACCGTCCATGAGACAACACTCTTCTCCTCTAACATCTCGAATAAGCGTCTAACTTCACCCACAAACCCACATTTCCCATACATATCCATTAGAGCATTACAAACCTTAACACTAGTCAAAAGTCCCATCTTTACAGCAAACCCATGCCCTTGTACACCGAACCGAAGATCCTCTAACTTGGCACACACGCCAAACAAGCAGACTGCAGCCACGTCATCAATCTCAACTCTTTTCCTCCTCATTTCCACGAAGAGCTTCATTGACTCAACCAAGTATCCGTACCGGGAAAGAGAGGACAACAAAGTGGTCCAATCCACATTGTCTTTTTCCGAGAGAGGAATTTCGTCGAACAGCTTCTGGGCAGTCGCTATATCACCAGAGGCAGCATATAACTGAAAGAGCGAGTTGTTAAGGTAAGACCTCGGAGCTTTCTTCAATCCAGAAGTGGCTAAAACGCCGTGTAGCTCCTTTCCGACACGGAGCAACGAGCGGTGCTGCGCACACTGTCGCAGAAAGATTCGAACTTTTTGGTTCGATAAGCATTTCATTAGATATAAATGGTCAAATGTTTGTCCCTTTTGCTTTCTAGCCTCTCAGTTTCTATAACTGCTAGAATCTTTTCAGCTATACCGTATGATCTTCGCAGACAACGGTTCGAACTTTTGGTCTTGTGTTCAATTTTCCCGGGAAAATATCAAACTCACCTCACGCGCCTTAATGGGCCTATTTTGGGCCAGAGTGGCCCAAAACAAATCGTCTAGGATCTTCGTTATATTATCAATCTAGAATACTCGACGTCCCCACAAGTCAGCATCATCATTTTTTCATATTCTTTTAGGGGGTCCATGTGAAAATCTACTCATATTCTTACAAAATTTTAAAACAGACATTAGATAAACAAACACGTAACTTAATATTGTTCTTTTGTTTCATACTTGAAACATATTAATTTCAATCTATTTGGTACGAATAGATTTGAGACAGCTTTATGAAAGGGACATGTGGTGGTTGGATTTCAATACTGGAACTACGTACAATCACAGATAAACTCACATGGTACAGATAAGCCAAACATACGTTTACAAATTATCTTAAAATTCTAATTTTTCTTTATAATTTCATTCACACATGATCCAGATACACTCTCTTCATTCAACAATTAATTTCAGCAAATAGATCAAGTACAACCCTTTTAGACAATTGATTCAAAGATACAAACAAAAACAAAATATTACAAACAAAACATTACAAAAAATAAAGAAACTGAACTGATTGGACTTTCTAACTTAAATGCCTTTCCCTGAAAAGAATTTGAGGTTTTTTCTAATTGGATTGGATCCAGAGAACTGTGAGAATCGGTCACTTACCACATCCTTAACAGGGCAAAAGGAATCATGAACTGGGCGAGACCTGTGACCACGGAGACTGATCCAATGCTCTTGGCAGGTGCAGATTTTGGTGGAGGTGGGAGCTTCTCGACTTTAACAGCGAGCTTCATGCCTCCATAACATCCACCCTTACCGTCGAGCAGATAGTAATGTTTGGTGACGTTGAGAGGGACAACGTCTCTACCAGCTCCACGTGTCCAGTTAACGAGAGGATGGTCGGAGTTACAGTTTTCGAAGTCGGTCTTGTTTACTTCAAGGATGTTGTGTTGGTTTCTGTCGAACACGAAGTCTGACAACAAAGAGACCATTAAAAACATATCAGTTCGATTAAAAGCAAAGATCTTTCTTGTGGAACATATCATAATTTGAGCTCTAGTGGTAATGTCTGATTAAAGATCTCAACTTTAACCTGTTTATCAGACACAGACAGTGAAGAGAGAGAGATTGTGTATCATTCAGACAACCTTAACAATGTTGGTCTAACCAGATCTGGACTACTCAGGAAACATTTATGGAAACAAAACCCACAAAATTTTATAACCCCTTCAATGGCATTGTAGAAAGCCAAGGACTTTGGTATAAAAAGTTGATTTTTTTTTTTAAGCAAAACCCATTTAAAAAAAGAAAAAAAAAACAGATCTAATAAACAGATGGGAGAGTAGAGAAATGTAGAAGAAGAGGAGGAGAAGGAGAGAGCATACAGAGCCAGTCTCCGATGTAGAAATGCTTTCCCTGAGCCCAGATTGTATAGTTGATGTTTGGATTCCAGAACTTGTTGTCTCCCACTGTATATTTCTTCGCCGTCACTTCCGGCACCGGCATTGCCACTACAAAAGCCAGTACCACCGCCGTAATCATCACCGTGAGTCTCGCCATATTTTCTCTCTCTCTCTCACTAGACTTGTGGGTTTAGTTGCGCAATTTGTGATTTAGAGGTGGACTAGTGGTGGGGGTTTTCATAGCCCATCTTTTTTCAACTGCTGTTGCTGTATTATCATAAATAAATTATTTTAAAAATTCATGAACCATAACACTTTTAATAAAAATAATAATAATTTAACCGCGTTTGTTGCGGAGGACTTGCTGCACTAGCTACTTTTGGCAAGGTATAAACGCGTCGCCAGTTATTTATTCCAATAAAGTTGCCAATTTTCTTTCTTACTAATTTGCCTTAAATTACTTGTTATTTTCTTTTAAACGAATACTTTACATAGCTAAAATAAATAATTATTCGAATTTACAGACTATGGAGAGATTTAAAAGAAAAAAAGAGAAAAAAAATTCATTCGAGATTGAGCTGACAAAAGTATATTGCTTAGTTTTAAATCCAGACATATCCAGAACATCACGCTGTATGTCTATAATTTTGTTATTTGTATATTCGTTTTTGACTATCGTAATGCTACTTTATTTTAAATTAAGCAGACACAGATTATACGCTTTTTGCATGTGATGTGATGATGATGATATGGTTTTCATGAAACATATTATACTCTTTTTTTGTCGGCCTCTCATTAGTTGATTTTCAAATTCACATTTTTGGATTTTATTTTCCTTCACAGATATATCATATAATGTAAAATATAACAAAAAAAGTTGAACAAAAGAGTTCAGAGGACTATGTATTATGAGCCGATTGTTTAAAATAATATACATCTGATTATTTAGCAGGGGAAATCCAGTATCAGATTTGCCCGGTTAGAGAAGAACCGGAAAGCGAACTTGAGTTATCCTTAACCAGATTGGCTAAGAGAAGATAATATTAAAAAATGTTTGTAAATATAACCGTTACCGTTGTTAATGATGATGTTCTCTAAAGTTAAAGTTAATCACCTATTTGGCGACATAATTACTTAGGATGAACAAACAAACCTAACCTGAAACTTTGAACTTAATCCGATCCAAGAAAAATGAATCTGAATCGATAGACATAAATATCGAATGGATCTTGTTTTATGATATTTTGGATTATAAGTATTATCTAAAACAAATTCAAACATAAATAGATATTTATAGAATCCAAAAAAAATTAAATCCTAAATAATAATTTATACCGAACACAATCTCAATTCCTAATTATGTATCCAAAATATACCAAAATATTATTGAGCATCTAAAATCATTATATATTACATGAATAATTAACTCAAATACTTAGCTTAATATATGTTTTGGTATTTGGTTAATATTAATGTTTATATTTAATATTTATACATAGCTTAATATAGATTTGGTTAAATTGAATTGAGAAAAGTTTGTGTTTCTTGAAATGTAGTTTTTCTTCCTTAATGTATGTCGATTTTCTTGTTATTGTATTTTCTGTTTTAGAGTTTCAAGTTCAGTGTCTTCATAATTGAATGTTGAAGGTTAATTGTTGAAGGTGGCGGTTGAATCTTGAAAGTTTTAGAATTTAATTTTGTTTTCCTTGAATAATGTTTTTCAACGAACTATTTTTTATTATAAATGATTATAGTCTTTACATAGTACTTCGTTTTCTATTTTCATTTATTTGTTTTTTTACCAGTAACTATATTTATCTTTCGTTTAATTGTGAATGATCATGGTTGATGTTCTTTTTTTTTAAATTGATTTTACTTATGCTGTAGTTATAAACTATTACAAATAAAATAGTTTTAAACCGAAGAACTAATTTATTTATGTTTTGGTTATAAAATAGGTTAAAATATGGTAAACCCGATTGGGTTCCAAACCCAAAATATACATCGGGTTATATTATTTTTTTTGAAAATTTACTAACTCCGATCCAGACCTGATAGAACTGGACCGGTCTCAAACCAAAACTTTTATAGCTAAAATGTGGCTGATCTTGATAAACTCAAAAGAAAACTGAGACCTCCTAGCCTCCTAGGACAAAACCGAAAACCCGATTGGGACTTAGCCCACTTAGTTTTAGGCCCATCTGCAAAAACTGCGCATGGGCCCGGAGCCCCGGATCAAAAAAGTCGTGAACATTATCTTGGGTGGATTCATCATGACAAAGAGAGACAATCAGTGGTTGTCGAATCGGACATGATGTCTTGAGTTTGATTATTCCTCAACTGTCTCTTTACTCTGTGATTCTCTTCTCTCAGTTTAGTCTCCCTGAAGCTAAATCGAGCTCGTTCTCTGAATCTCAAGCTTTGCAGCAAACAAAGTAAGCACATGAACTCCTGCAAAACCCTATTCCGCGCCTCCCTCTCTTCATCTCCATTCGTTCATCTCCCAAACCCTAATTCATCTATCACCCTTGTCTCCTTCCGCGCCTTCTCGTCTTTCTCCTCCGTTCTCCGTCCAAATCCATCTACACACAGCATCGGAGCAGCTCGTTGCACTCTTCACGAAGCTGCCTCTCTTCCAGTTCTAGAGACCTTCACGGAGAATCCTCCCACCGTGAGTGTGAAGGAACTGCTGACAACCAATCGAAATGACGCGTCGAGCATGATGAAGATGGAGCGGAGATGCTCCTACAGCGGCGACGGTAGAGGATCATGGTTCCCTTACGAGGACAGGTTCAGGTGCGGTGACGTGCACCTTAGCAGCCGTGAGGTGTTGGAGGCGGTGAGTCCTCATATGATGGAGGAGAGGTCGGATAGGTTCAGGCGTGTGGTGGAGAACCGAAGCTTCTCGGTTTGTCTTGTGGTTGAAGGTCTGTCTGATATAGGAAACATCTCTGCTGCGTTTCGCTCAGCGGATGCGTTGGGGATTCAATCTGTTCACGTTGTTGCATCTGACAGCTCCAAAAGGTGCCCCCTCTGAGGTTTGGCAATTTCTGTTTCAGCTACATTGCCCTCTTGTGTCTAATACTTGATCATATGATTGTATGTCAGATTCTTACAGTTTCTTGAACTGTGTATTGACACTTAAGAGTGATTGGATAGAAACGAAAAATTGATCCTTTGTTGTGGAAGGAGATGTATAAAACATTTGATTGCATTGTGTGAATTCGTGTGTGTATGTTTAGGTATAGGAACAATCGACATGTGAGTATGGGAGCTGAGAAATGGCTAGACATTGAGCTTTGGGACACACCTAAAGAATGTTTCAACGTCTTGAAGTCTCGTGGTTACAGGATTGCCACAACTCATTTGGGAATGGACACGGTAAACTCCTATAAGATTTTTGCTTTGATCCTCATCATGCTCATAGAGACTTTTATTTGTTGGTTAATATCTCTCATAGGTTTCCATTTACGACATGGACTGGTCACAACCAACAGCAATAGTTGTTGGAAACGAGGGGAGTGGCATAAGTGAAGAAGCGTTGGAGTTATCAGATTTATATTGTAGTATTCCAATGAACGGAATGGTTGATTCGTTCAATGTCTCAGTGGCTGCGGGGATTTTGATGCACCACGCTGTTTGTGACAGAACCGCTCGTCTGGTAATAAACCAGCTGCATAATCTTTTTAGTTCAGGTTTTGTTTTTGTAGTAACATATATTATGGGTGTGAACAGGGAAGTCATGGAGATCTGTCGGCAGAAGAGAAAGAGATATTGATGGCTGAGTTTTCACTTCGCCACAGTAGAAGCTCACTCTTTATTGCTTCCGAGTTTGCTAAACGTAGACATCAACAACAACAACACTCTGCTTCCTTCTAGTTTCCCAACACTTTGTTTTCATTTTTCGTTTTATGGGCTTTGCATGTAATGTAAGGTTTTAAAGAGCCTTGATTGAGCTTTTAGAATCTGCATTTATGTTTCAAATGTAACATTTGTTCTGTTTTTACCTAAAATTTTGTTGATTGATAAATTTAATTAAAAATACTCGATCATTTGTAAATACTAGTCAAAACTTAATGTTGAAATTTTCATTATTTGGAAATAATTGTAAATTAAACAAACTTAAAATAGCAAAATTAAGTCACAATTCTAAAGAAAGTAAAGCCTAAGTAAAAAAAGATTGTTGAGGTTATTATTTTGAATTGTTTGTGTCCAAGTATACACAACTAATCGATTAACATATCACTGCTTGTAGTCTGTATCCTCTCCTTGTTGCTGCTATCTTCTCCACTTGATCGTTTCTTAGACTGATGCGACCTCACAAACTCATCTATTCTCGCTTTCAACTCGATGTCCGGTATTAACATATCCGATGTCAAATGTGCCCGGTTAAACGGGTCGTGCTGCAGCAGAAGCAAGTATGATCAGATCAAAGCCAACGTTAAATGATTGCTAGATCAACTTTATATATATATATAGAAGTGAATACTTGCTTACATTGTCACTAAGAAGATGACGTTGAATGATGGCTCGATCAACTGTGGTTTTTGAGCTTGGGAGTATCACTGGATCTCTCATTAGCGTGCACTGCAAAATTTTTTTTTTTTTAAATAACAGACATTAGAGTATGTTACGGTAACAAGATTTAGTTTTCTGTCACATTAGAGAGAGAGAGAACCTGAATTGGGTCGAGGAACTCCTCTGGTATTTCACCAAGTGCAGCTTCAGCATCCATAGCTTCGGAAGCAGCAGCTTTGGCCTTTGTGCCCAACTCCATAAACTCCTGAATGATTCTTCCATCTTCACCTATTCTCCTAAGAACATCTACTCCTGCGTTGAATAGCTGCAAAAACAAGCACTTGTTTTTGTTCAGTAAAGAGACATATAAATTATCATGAAAGTGGATATCCGGTTTAGGAGGTGGATTTGACCTGTTCGTTATATGATCGTCCATCACTGGATATGGCACCTGGGAATATGTTTTCTGAGTCTCCTCTTGCGAGATTGACATATATACGAACAATCTTCAAAGTTCACCAAAGGTTCCGTCAGTTTCTTGTTTCACTCATTCGGGTGAGGAGGGTGAGTAAGAAGAGTAACCACTAACCTGTTTAAGCAACTGTCTTGGACGGAACTCGTACTTCTCAGGATCTTTCAAGCTTAAAGACTTACGCTGTGGACCCACGAGTTGTAACAAGAAGTAATTAAGCATATTCGCAACCCTCTCAACCTGATAAGCAACAAACAATTAAACTATTCATACGAACTTAAGTTATCAAATCGAGCAGGTGATCGTTTAGGTATAGAGTCAGTTTTACCATCTCAGGGAGAAGAAATGGGGCTGTGATCTCCTCAGATGTAAATGCAAGCATAGTCACATCCTCATTAGCCAGCTTCATGTCAATTCTAACAATCTGCAGAGCAAAATAGAATTCTTTGAGCCATCATGAACCGAGTCAGAAACAAGATATAATACGTGTAGTCCACTAACATTCTCCTGAGAATGGAAGAGTCTCGTTCTATCCTGTCTCTCTTGCGCTGGTCTCTGCTCCCACTCTGCGGTATTTGACATCTCTGCCTCGATTTGTTTAATCTCGAGAATTTTGTTAAGACTTTCATCCAGAAGAAAGATGCTATCATTGACTAAGAAGTTTAAGAAGTTCAAGTACACGCCCTTCTCTTCCTCTTTTGCAATCTGTAAACAATCAAATTTGGTAACATTATAACTTTGGCACATGATGATGGAAACTCAGAGCCATGGTAAGGAAATTAAGAATTTACCCGTCTCCACGCATTTCGGTGACTAGGCACCTGCCAGAGATACTCTAGAAGCTCGGCAATGTTGTGGCGAATGTTGAACTTGTCATAAAACTGCATTCGGATCACTCGGTTTCAGTCACATTAAAAGCGAGAGCGAATGCCCATTAAGGCTTTTAAAGTTAACTAATTGCGAAGTACTATGCAATAGAGAGAAGCATGTTACTCCAGAAATATTATATCCACCAAAAACAAAATTTCATGCAATCACCTGAGTGTGAGAACCCGTGAACTCAATGTCAACATATAGTTTCAGTAAATTCCTGACAAGATACTCGAGCGATAACTGATGGCCTTCAAAAAGAGTAGATGTGGCAGAAGAACCACTACACAAACAAAATTGATTTGAGATCAGTTGACCGCCTTAATGCAATACTTGTTGCAATAGTAACAGAAAATGAGGATTAACAGCTTTCTTTGATGGGTAAAAAAATACCTTGAACGGGGCATCCAGCAGTTCAAAACTTCAACCATCTTTGCTCTGAGATAAGGGTTTCTAACATATTCTGGACTTGCCATGAACATTATTATGAAGTTCATAAAGTCGTCCTAAAAGAAAGAGACAACGATCATCAATGCAGATACAGGAAATCGAATTTCTGCAGACGGAAAACATACCAGCAGCACTCCATCCAAAGCTTTGGGGATTCTTGAAGCAAATATGAGTAACTCCATCGCATCTTCAACAAAATGCTCCGGCATACAGGAGAATTCCATGGGGCAAGTTGAAGGTAAAGGCATCTTAAAGCCACCAACAAGTCCAACTAACCAAACAATGACTAATCGATAGAAAGAGAGAGCTCGCTGGATAAAGTCTCCATCCTTCAAAACAGTATCAGATAAAAAGATATTACTATCATGTCCTCGGTCCAGAGAAAACGCGAAAGATGTTCACAGAGCAAAGAATATGATTACAAACCCTTAATATTTGAGCTTCGTGGCAAAGCTTTTCCTGAGAATACAACTCTAATTCTTTTTCCATTCTGGTTATGTCAAGCTCTAACTGTGGAGACGGTGCTTGATCTCTCATGGCTTTTAATGTTGCAAGATTGTCTTCACCTCTCGAGATGTCCTACGTCATGCAACAAAGATAAAAAAGTAAAGAACAATACAATAACTATCTTCTGCAAATCCAGGCATTAATGACTCTTTCACAATCTAAACGAGATTAAGTTCATATTTTCTCTGAAATTCCTTCTTGGAATTACTGTCAAATGCTTTGTCCAGAAAATATGTCAGCAACCAAGATTATATAAGAGGTGTCTGCAAGATAGTTTATCATAATTGTTTCTCCGTAATATTTTAAGTTCGGGAAATTACCTGAGAAAGATGTTTAAAGTCCGAGAGTGCTTTTAGGAGACCCAAATTGAGGACCCTTGCCGTCATAAAGAAGCATTCACAAATGAAAGTGTATTTAGTTGTTGGCTTTGCAATCTGCCGAGAAGCATTACTACTTGAACTTGTGGCTTCTTTGGATTGTAACAAGCGATTTTCATTCCCGTTTCCAGCGTCATTTGCTTTTGCCGCATTATCCTTGTTAATCCACTCAGAAACTTCCTCGGATGATGCATGGATAGCAGTCACGTCGCTGGTGTAAATAATTAAATAATATTACTCATCATGAATATATAAAATTTAGTGAGGAGATACTCGTCAAATTATCTCGAGGTCCATACCTTAATTTTAAGCGATGCCCATAGAATGCATATTTTGGGTCAATCTTATCCCTTTTAGTAAAATGCGGGTCCAAAAATGGTTCACAGAGCCGGAGCATGACTGCACTGAGATTACAAAACATACCTGAGCTAGCACAAGAAACTGGATCAACCTGTCATACAAGATAGTATATTAATTAGTGCCGGAATAGGTGGAAAAGTACATAAACTTAATGAAACCGAGAGGAGACAAATAACAAGGTATGAATGAAGATCCCCAAATATACATCCTACTGAGGGATGATCACCTGTATATGGGCCCTAGATGCATTTGCATTGATCACTTCAGCAAGAAACTGTAGAACACACTCACGTGTATCGGTACTTTTAAGTAAAATCATCAGAACATCATGCAGGCCACTGTACAAAATATTCATAAAGTTTTTGATTGTAGAGAAGGATGATAATAAATCTGCAGGACGACGTTCCGATGCTCCAGAGAAACACTGCTGCCTGACATTCACAAAAACAATATAGACATATATTAGCGTTGCCGTAACAGGCAAATAATATTATCTGACGTATATCAGGAGATAACCCTTTCATTTGCACAATTTATCCTTGTGAAAAGTCAATGTCCAATGAACAGTCAAGATTCCTCAGTACAGAGCAAAAAAAAAATCTTCAACACTAGGAGAGAACTAACTATGTTTTTTGTAACTATACTGGGTTTGTAGAATCATGCTTAAAATATACATCACCTAACACTAAAAGGGTCATCTTATAAAACAAAACATCTCGCTTCTTTCCATTTTCGATCAAGAGACCACTTTGTAGTAGAGCTAAACAACTTTGCTTCTTGTCCTAACTGTCTTGATAACTAAACAACCCCGGATATTACAGTATTTCTAGCAATAGAAACCGAGAAATAAGTTTCAAACTCACCCAACATCAGGTTGACTCTTGAAGAGAGTGTTATCTGGCAATGCACTAATATGGAAGAAAGGGCCGAGAATGCTCGTCAACTCCATAGCTCGACCGTTCATATAAGCCCCACGTGGAACCCACCACTCATGACTAACCAGAGACTTAGCTCCTACAGGTAAGCTAACAAGATACTTAAGCGCCCTCAACGGTGGCTGGAAATCTCCAAGCACAGATACATTAATAACCGAAGACCTCAAATCCTCGTACAACTCCTTGAGAATCAGGTCCAAGTTATCAAAGTCCGAGTCCTTAAAAAACTCATCCAAAAACCCAGGAGGAGACTGAACACCACCACTACTACTACCACCACCGCCAAACATATCCAACGAGCCAGAACCAACCTCGGAGAAGATCAACGGAAGCAAAGGAGACACACTCTTCCTCCTCTTCGCCTTCTTGGTATCATCCGAGCTCCCAAACAAATCCGGATTCGCCAAGTGAATCCTACAGTAAGAAACCGCGAGCCTCTTCGCGTCCCTGGTGACAACCTCCATCTCCGATCTCAGATTCTTATCCTTCATCGACTGGATTTTCTTGGATTCGTCGTATGCACGGCGGTAGCAACCGATGAGGTAGGGGAAAGGCGGTTCGGCGGCGGAGAAGTTGCCGGAGAGACGATCGATGAGGACTCTCTCCATCAGATCGCGGGAGAGTAGGAGGTCTTTGCCTTCGCTGAGAATCTCGGCGGCTGTCATCTCCAAGTAGACGACTCGAGGATCTGCATCGGTGGTGGATTCGGTTAGGGTTACGTAGAAGATCTTGCGGAGGATTATGTCCTCGATTTCAGCTGGAGATCTTTGAGGCTTGCTCGTCGACATTGAGTGTGTGGTTGAATCAATAACGGAGAATCGATTTTGGATGATTGTGACTTTTGATCGGCGATGAATCGAGTGGAAGCAGTTCAGAGGAGTATCTATTGAACTTAAAATGAGTTTTTTAAGTGTGATTAATTATTTGAAAAAAAAATCAAATTCACGAAAGGAAGAGAGAAGCCGTCGCTGAGTTTATTGATGATTAAGACAAATCCGAAGGACTCGAAGCTCTCTAAATACGATCTGCAGTGTTGTACTTGGTCGTTCTTACTTGATCAAGGAAAGAATATTTATTTTACTAACTTGTTGGCTAAGAATTAAATACAGTTATTTAACTTCTTTGGGCCTTCGGCCTGATCACAAATACATCCATAAATATCACAATCATTTGCAAGCCTTGTTTAGAATTCAGATTGATCATTGATTGATGATCGATTTACATCCAGTTTTGTCGTTTTTAATTTACATTTATCTTGTTGTTGAAAATGAGAAATAATCTTTGCTTGTATGACTTTATGTTCAATGCTTATTCATAATTTACAGAATTTCTAAGTTAATAATGTTCAAGTATTAGTGTCGTATGATTTTAGTACTGTAAAGATGGTACATTATTAACAAGATGAAGCTTTTGTGTAAGAAAAAACTCAAATGCTAGTTTTAAACTCATATAAAAGCACATACACATATCATCAAAAGAGAGATTTTATTTTACACAACAATGGGAACAACAAAAAACAATCGAGGACGAACAATGAATTACTTCGACCGATAAATTTAAGAACTTTTTGGTTTTACTCGAGATGATCATGCGGTCGGATGGACATGAACATCGCGGCATACTGAAGTAAACGGCGTTCACTGTTACCTTCAACGCTATGTTCCGACACAGGACTCATCGAACCGCCTACACCACCACATGTTCTCTTCCTGTACCGGCGCCACGCCATTTGGATATTCACCGCAGCCCATGTCCTCCAGTTTGAGGAGTAGTATCTTGCCGTCCGCTTTAGACGCTCGTTTGCGAATTTATAACGGAAATGATCAGTTATGTACCTAAGATCTTCTGATCCTAGAGAGAACGCCTCGATGTTGTCGAGACAGACAAATGTTGCGGAGGAAGGAGGAAGACGGTCAATAAATGGACGACGTAGGCACCATGAGAGTAGCTCGTCGCCTAAGTAGCCGCCTGGCTCGAGCGTACTAGTGGCTACCACGCCTTTGCTTAGGCTCTGGTTGCGTTTCACTCTCCCACGCATGATGAATATCATTCTCTGTACAGGATCTCCTTCTCGGATGATCTGTGAAAATCAACATAACCCATGAACTCAGATTTTACAAACTAGAGAGACCCCAACAAAACATTCTTATGATGCGACGAGTACCTTTTCGTCTTTAGAGTAGACACGAGGCTTAGCACGATCGCAAATGTTGTCTAGGATCAAATCGTCCATGCCCCTGAACAATGGCACCTAAGAAAAACAGACATATTATCATCAGACTTGGTCGTTTTTCACACGTTTGAACAAATTCCATCTAAGGTTTGTTTTCTAGTACCTTGTCGATGAGATCAACGCAAAGATATCTCTTGATATCTCTTCGAAGACCTGGAGGCAGATCTTGTATAAGTTCCAGCTCGTCTTCTCCACCCAAGGCAGTCCATCTCTGCCGTTCAAATCTTCTAACTCTCTGTCTTAACCGAGAAGGCAACTGCCTACGTTTCATCCACCATTCCATATCCCTACACCGTATCTGCATTTTCCTCTTCTTTGCCATTACGGCGTGCAAAAACACCTTCAAATGAAAGCAAACAGGATGTTAAAAACTTTGAATTCCATCAAAACACAATATCATAGAAGGAGAGACTTATCCTTGCGTAGTTTACCTGAATGTTTCCGATCAACAGAGTGAAGAGTAATAACCCGCTAAGTACCATAACTATGCTGAAAATAACCTCAAGCCAGTTGCTTGTGGGCTCAAGATCGTTCCCGAATGTGCTGTAAAACGCCACACACAAATCAGGGTCAGTATTTGACACTTAAAAGGTTATTAAGCATGGAAACCTGAAACTACCTGAGAGTCATTAGTCCCCAGAAGATAGGGTAAAGGATCTTAACGGCAAGAGAGTTGCTGGAGATGACCGGAAGTGCCCAACCGTAGATACCATATCGGAATGGTCCGTTAGAGTCTAAGCACATAGGCTTATTGACAACACTGGTAAGGTTTCCAGATAAGCATGGATATCCGATTGTGCTAGTCGGTGACATGAATTGGTAACAGACCTCTTCTTGGCAAGACAGACTCAGATTACAGTTCCCGTTCCTCATGCATTGTTGTCTAATGCAAGAAGCAACACGCTGTATAGCAAGAACATACCAGCATCCCCCAGCTACCTGTAACAACACAAAAACTTCCATGAACTTAGTAGTATAGACACATGGAATTTGATATCTTTCCCTGAGTTGTATGCAGCTTGAGAGGACTTACATGAGAAGCGATGAAATATGCGATGAGATTAAGAGCAAAACCCCACCAAATAGTCCCAAAAATGTAACCAGTGACCTTCTGCATCCTTCTCATCAAACAGAAGCAGTGATAAATCTTGGGGAGGAACTGGAACAAGAAGATTAGCAGAAGGATCGTCATTATCAGCTTAACCTTCTCTTCTCTTATCAGTTTTGGTACCACTAACCAAAACACAGCCTGCAAACAAACAAACACACATCTCAACATCAAGATTCATGGGGGCTTAATTGATATTAATATAAAGTTTATGGTTATTTGATAATATTTGAATAGTTTGAAGGCTTTCTGAGAAGTTTAAACCTGAGGAACCGGGAGGATGACTATAACATCAAACCAGAAGCCAGTGAGAGAGCGTGCGTAGTGTGACGCGATGGCGCGTGGATCCCAAACGAGCTTCCCACACCCAACGACGAGTGACTCTCTCGAGACATAAGCCAATCTAAACTGAAGCCACACGTGCCACAGGTGAAGAGCGTCGAGGCACGTGCGAACCACCGTGACAACAGCCGCGAACGCGCCGTCCATGTAAAGACACGCCGGTCCAGTAGTTCTCCCGATGGAGAGAGCGTAGAAGAAGAGCGGATCCACCGCCAAAGCCATCCCGCGAGCTAGAAGCAACGCGCGGTTCCATCTCTGCACGCGCTTGCTCCTGGGATCGAGAACTTCACCGAAAGGACCCTTGAGACGTCTGAACCGGGCTCGAACCGGGTTGGGAGCGGATCCTTCCTGGATCGGGACTAGGGAAGAGCCGGCTGAGGCACGCCACTCCGGCGCGTTAGCTTGATCGCAGCTGGTGGAGTGGAAGGCTGGTACGCCTACTTGTGTGCATGCGTAACACTCGCCGGAGCTTAGCACCGGCGTGTCGTCGCTGCTGCTGCTAGATTCTCCACCGTTGTTTTGGATGATGCTGTTTTCCGAGAAAACAGTCGTTTCTCGGCGGAGTTTCTGGGAAAACAGTCCAATCCACCTGAAAATCCGAATCGTGAAACACTAAACTTCTAGAAGACGAATCGATCTATTGTGAAGTAATTGCATGGTGGCTTCAAAGGTATAAAACAGTTCAGAAGACGAAGCTATTCTCCAGGAAAACATTTTCCCGAGAAAATAACACCGTTGAGTAAAGAAACAAAAAACGAAATACATTTTCGAAATTACTGAGCATTTATACGAGTAAATATAAAATATACCTGAAGAGGAAGTTGGTGTGAGAGGGCATGATTGAAGTAGATGAACCACCATGGGAGAGACAGAAGATTTGCAGGTAGAGATTTGAGAGAGAGAGAGAGAGAAGAGAGGTGGAGAGAGATTGTATAGGCCAAGGGAGAGTGAGTGTGTGATACGTACGTCTCTAATAAGATTCGGTTTATTGTTAGGGTAGACTCCGGTATGAAAAGATTAAACCAAAACTTAACCTTATACCGAACCGGATTTTGACGATGAGGGATGAGTTGTCAAGTGTCAGAGAGGTGTGTGGTTAGTAAAAGAGAGACCTCTTTAGCAATGGGCCCACAACAGAGACACTGAACAAATTGGATTCCGTACAGATCATGAAGATTTACAACGTTAATGGACCCAATGTGAACCCGACCCATTTCAATTATTAGTTACATAAAGTTAGTTCTTATTGCTGAATCATTGAAATTTAGATAAGCTTTAATCAAATTTTACTTGCTATAACAGGACATGTTATAATTCTAATTTGAGGATATAGTCTGTGTGTAAGTATAAATGTATACCATGCAATACAAATGTTTCACAGGTTAGATATTTTGCAATCAATTGTACAAAGAATATGCTTTCATGATTCTATATTGATATTTGTCTCTATCATCTAAAATAATTATTGATAGATTTTTTTGTTGTGTGATCAATTGATATTTGTTATACGTAATGTACCTACCTATCAAAGTGAGAGACTCCATTAGAGATTTTATTTATTGTTTTAATATTTTATTTATGAGAGACTCCACTAGAGACTTTCAATGAAACCATATAATTAACACACACTTTTATATCAATGTTGTGAATAAAATAAATTATTTGATCATCCAGAGGTTAAGGCAAAATAAACTACTCTCTCTGTTTCTAAATAATCTATATTTTGATTTTTTCACACATATTAAAAAAATTAATATTTAACAATCAATACACAAATTTTTGAAATATAACAATTTTCCATAAAATTTAACCAATAACAATTCAATAAATCAAAAATTGTCAATTAATATTTTTTGGAAGTATTTAGAAACAGAGGGAGTATTTGTGATGGTTATTTGAATTAACAGAAACATACTGCAAAAATCTAATCTCGTAGTTAGGTATCTGTTGGTTACAGTCTTACATATACACACTCTTTATAAAAAGCAGCACATTTTCAAATTTTCTAGAATACCCACAATTTAGTTCTAGTTTATATTAAATTCACCTTTGGGGACTTGTGGTACCTACCATCCACGTACCTGACTGTGAAATTTCCACAAATGATAATCACATGATCGAAATTCTAAGAGTGATTAGTGGAATAAACATGAATGGTGTGAAGTAGAATCATGAAGTATAATGGTAGAAGTGTGAACTCTATTAAAAAGCAATATGTTATCAAAATCCAAATATATACTATATGGATATTCAGTCCGTGTAAACAGCAGTTGATAATGTTATGTTTATTTATAAGTAGAATTGAACTAGTGATTTTGAGTTATCATTTTCAAGACGACTAGATCACCAACCAGTTAATAATAATGCATATAGATTTTTTTGGTCGACATATTTTAATAAATTAACAGTAACCTAATTCAGCAATAATATATTATATAGGAAAAAATAATAACAAAAATGTGGAATAGTGTCTGATGTACTTTTCGAGCATATAGCAAAAAGACAAGGAAACCATGTGCAATAACTCGTGTCTATTTTTTCTTTTCTTTCATGTCCATGTATATGTATGTAGAGAGCAGACCAAGTGGCACAAGACGGCAAAATACAACGTGACATTATCTGATTTCGATTGTATCTGGTTGGTCGACATTCCCTTCCACAGACTCCAATTCCAACAAAATAGAACACACTTTAAATACCGATTTTGACCTTGGAGCTTTTGAACACGACATTTCTTTTTGGTTTCGAGTTCGACACGCCAAGAACATCAAAGCATTTTTAGAACTAAATACTTCACCTAAAACTGTTTAAATTTAAGATGCAAAAGCAACACACACATCATGTCTTCTTGGCAGATCTACGGTAAAGGGCCGCACACGTATAATAAATCAGGCCCAATATATAAGTTGTCACAAGGAAAACTATATATCTTTACTAAAATATATTCCATTTTCAGAGATTCATTCATATACCAGTCAAGTTATGATCAACAAATTATATATAACCTCTGGATTTTGATACATCAGTACAATGACTTATATAAACTCACAATAAGATAAATGTTATCATTGTGTTCTGTCACAACCCAACTCACTAGAAGTTCTATACTATAAAGTTTTACAACTCTTCTTGGTCTCCTCCAACATGTGTCGTTTCTCAATTGCTCTGTTTTGAGAAAGCTTCTTCTTCCTCCTTCTCAGCATCTGCTGTTTCTGACTCAATCTTTTTGAATGTAAGCTTTTGCTGAGGTAACTGACCATTGGAGAACGCTGTGACCTCTGTATCGATCAGAATGCCATCTTCTTCCTTGAAATCTCCTCTCAAGATTCCTTTGGCGAGCTCGTTCTCAATGTTCTGCTGTATCACACGTTTGACAGGTCTAGCTCCATAGTTAGGATCATACCCGAGGCTTCCAAGAAGATCCACCGCTGCATCTGTGATCTCTATCTTCATTTTCCTATCTGCAATTCTCTTCTGCACACGAGCCAGCTGTAAAATATAACACAAAAAGAGTGATTCAGTGAGAGGGATTAAACAACATAACACTGTGTTAAGTTGAAGAGAGGCGTACCTGTAACCGGACAATGCTGTTGATCTGCTCACGGTCAAGAGGCTGGAAAACTATATACTCATCAACTCTATTCATAAACTCAGGACGAAAGATTGATCTTGCAGCATCCATCACTCTCTGTTTAATCGTTTCATAACCGAGCTCATTCGCGTCATCATCCGTGTTGTTGTTCAGGATATACTGCGAACCAACATTCGAGGTCATGATAATAACTGTATTGGTGAAACTCACTGTACGTCCTTGAGAATCCGTGACTCTCCCATCGTCCAAGATTTGGAGAAACACATTGAACACATCTCCGTGTGCTTTCTCAATCTCATCAAAGAGGATGACTGAGTAAGGTCTTCTTCTAACCACTTCTGTTAACTGTCCTCCTTCCTCGTAACCGACGTATCCAGGTGGAGCTCCAATGAGTCTCGACACAGCATGTTTCTCCATGTACTCACTCATGTCGATTCTCACCAAAGCTTCTTCTGTGTTGAAGAGATAAGAAGCAAGTGCTTTGGCTAGCTCGGTTTTGCCAACACCGGTTGGTCCCATAAACATGAAGCTAGCTATTGGACGGCCTGGATCCGAAAGACCAGCTCTAGATCTTTGGATTGCTTCAGCTACAGCAGTCACTGCTGGATTCTGACCAACTACACGTCTATGCAGTTCCTCTTCCAAATGTAGAAGCTTATCTCTTTCAGACTGTTGAAGCTTTGACACAGGGATTCCAGTCCATTTGCTCACAATCTCAGCTATGTCGCTACCTAACACCTCTTCTCTAAACATAGACTTGCCAGAGCTTAAGTACTCGTCAAGCTCTTTCTCAGCTTCGTTTAACTGTCGCTGCAACGAGTTTAAGCTTCCGTATTTGAGCTCTGCTGCACGGTTAAGATCGTATTCACGTTCTGCTTGCTGGATCTCGAGGTTTACTCTATCAATCTCCTCTTTGATTGATTGAAGACGGGACATAACAGACCTCTCGTGTTCCCACTGCTCCGTTAACTCAGCTTGCTTCTCCTTTAGTAACACTAACTCTGTTTCAAGCCGACTTAACCTTTCTCTAGAAGCTTTGTCTGTATCATTAGTGAGTGAAAGCCTCTCCATTTCAAGCTTTATCACTGCACGGTCAAGCTCGTCAAGTGCTGTGGGTTTCGAAGTGATTTCCATTTTCAGTTTTGCCGCTGCTTCATCAACCAAGTCAATTGCTGGCAAAACAATTACCAAATAAGTTAGTAACATTGTCTAGTAACGAAGATCATATGATAAGAATGGCAACAACAAAGTATCAACCTTTATCAGGTAGGAACCGGCCACTGATGTAACGGTCAGAGAGAATAGCAGCTTCCACTAGAGCACTGTCTGAGATGCGAACTCCATGATGAAGTTCATACCTTTCTCGCAAACCACGGAGGATCGAAATCGTGTCTTCAACGGTAGGTTGATCAACATAAACCTGTTGAAACCTACGTTCCAAGGCTGGATCTTTCTCTATGTACTTTCTATATTCATCAAGCGTTGTTGCGCCAATACATCTTAGCTCGCCTCGTCCCAGCATTGGTTTTAGTAGATTACCAGCATCCATTGCCCCATTAGTTGCACCTGAAAGAAAGCAAAAGATAACAAACTTTCTTTAAAATCTTTGCTATAAAAGAGTACAAACAGTGCTCAAACATTGAAAACAATGATGCATACCTGCACCAACAACTGTATGGATCTCATCTATGAACAAAATGGTTTGGCCTTCTGAGTCTGTGACCTCCTTAAGTACAGCCTTTAGTCTATCTTCGAACTCTCCACGATACTTTGCTCCAGCAATAAGTGCGCCCATATCGAGAGATATCAACTGAAACGAAACCAGCAAACGATTGAGTCAGCTGTTCTCCAAACTGAAAGAAAAATAAAAGATAAAACTTTGATATATAGTTGAATACCTTTCTGTTCATCAATGCTTGAGGTACATCTCCTTGCACAATCCTCTGAGCAAGCCTGTCTCAAAAGTGGAAGTGTGATATCTTAGTATCACGTAAACATATGTTTTACGTTACTGAAGTTTAGTGTTGTGACAATTTACCCTTCTGAGATTGCGGTTTTACCAACACCTGGTTCACCAATCAAGACAGGGTTATTCTTAGTCCTCCTTGAGAGAATCTGAATGCATCTACGGATCTCATCATCTCTTCCAATCACAGGATCGAGTTTTCCTTCTCTAGCCATTGCTGTCAAATCTTTTCCATACTTCTCCAATGCCTCGTACTTGCCTTCCGGATCTGTCAAACATGATCATTAACTCTCTTATCCACTAAATACGCAATGGAGTTTTCAAAATATGAACCTCACAATGTGGTTACTGACCTTGGTCAATGACTGATTGTTTCCCTCTAATGGACTCAATTGCAGATTTCAAACTCTTCTCAGATATCTGAAAATCCTTAAACAACTGTTTCCCAAACCGCTTATCATCAACAAAAGCAAGAACCAAATGCTCCACTGAGACATAAGAGTCCCCTAAGTCTTTCTTATACTGTCTTGCTCTCTGAAACAGACCTTCCAGATCACGCCCCAACATAGAACCAGCAGCTTCTCCATACACCTGGAAGTCACTAACTAAGTTCCCATGATCCTCAAAACAAAAAAAAACAACAACAAAGTTCAAACAATCACTACCTTTGGTTGGCGTTGAATGAACTTATCCGTAGCTTCCAAAACCTTGGTGTTATCCACACCGATCTTAGAGAAGATCCTGCGAGCTAAACCATTCTTCTGCTCCAAAAGAGCTTTCATAAGATGCTCTGTCTCCACAATCTGTTGCTTATTCTCTTTAGCCACATCTGGTGAAGAAACTATCGACTGCCACGCCATCTCAGTGAACTCTTGCTGTGTAAGCTATACAATCAAAGATCATGTATTCGTATCAGTTTCAGTATTCGTGTACGATTACAGTTCAATAAAACGTTAAAGTTTGAGACTTTACTCTTCCATTAGAAGAAGCTTCACATCGGACAACGAACGGCCGATGTTCAAGCCTCCGCGTGAGCCTCGCGCTCTGTTTTAGTTTCAGTGCTTTGAAGGAACTGGGTTTCGCCGGAAAAGCTACGGAAGGTTGGAGATGAGAAAAAGAAGAAACCTTTCGGGACTCCGATATTACACCGACTACACCACTAAACGCCGCCGTAGCAGTCGTCCTAGCCGTCGCCATTTGGTCGGAGCAATTTAAAACGGGAAACAGTTTATAAAGGAAGTAATATTACAACAGGCAGTTTAGCGCGAACTCGCTAAAACGTTGAGATGTTTACTTAAGAATTGAGCAACGATAACTCGCTTTTTGCTTCTTTCTAACAGTTGAGCGAGAAGCAGGAGAGGTGGGAGGAGGAAATAATAAACAATGGACAGGAAGATGCTAAACGACGCCGGAGGCTTCGTGAACCCTCGTGATGAAGTGCAGAACTACGCACTTTCTGACACGTGTTATATAGAGTTTTCCGATGTGGAAAAATAGAAATAACACGAGCCGTCCATAAAAGAGCTGAAATAATAATGTAATAAAATATATTTTCCCAGAAACTTGGGCTAAATAGGTCGGCCGGCCCAAGTATGTAGCGGAAATACAAAAAAAGACGTGAAGCAGATGAGTAGTTAAGCATGCATAGACACGCACTAACATCTTATAACCTCAAAAGTAATTACATTACAAATCACAGGCTTCAAATGAGTCACTGAAACTAAGAGAAAGAAGATTCATTTTCTATAGCACCGGAATGATATCATAAGAAATATGTAGCAAAAGTGTTACATTGTTCTTCGACTATCAACAACTAACCTTTTTGGTTATCCCTTAATAACCAAAACAAATAAATATTAATCCAATCTTTTCTCCTTCTATTCTACAGAAACAATGATTCTTTTATCTCTCCCTTACTCTTTGCTGCATCCCCTTCGCTCTGCAACAAGTTTCTTATGTATTGTAGCAAACTAATCTTTCTGTGAATCTTTTTTTAGAGTGAGCAAAACCTGCACTGCTCCTGTTTCATCTCTTCTCTTCCTAATGTCTTTCTCTGTCTTCAATATATCCCATCTGAAAGTAGTATCGTTTTTTGCTATTCCAAGATGTGACAGTTCCTGATGAAGTCATTCGAGTAGTTCACGTATTTTGTCCAGAATGGCCGGAGATGCTCAAAACCTATCTCCAGCCACGGCTTTGATTGTCCATTGTAGTGGATCACTGCAGCTTTGCTGATATTCTCTATGTTGCTCTGGTTCTGATAGCCTAACCCAAGCATATGCCATGACGAGTCTATTATGTGGACGTGCCCCTTAAACGCGATAAGAGCTGGAGGCAATGTTCCAAGCTTCCACATTGTTAGATTCGACTTCAGATTCTGCTCAAAATACCAAAAGCAAACAGAGTAAGAGAGTGAGATCACCTTTAAGATTCTGTTTAAGAAAAAAAACAAAGGAGCGCAGAGCTTCTTTGATGATTACCTCTCTTAACCAGGAATGATATGTTTCTCTGATGTTTGTCTTTCTCCAAGCTTTTAGATCAAAAACATTCATACCATATGCCCAAGCACATTCTTCAGGATTTAAATGCTTTGCTATGTGCGGGTGAGAGAAATTGAAGTAGTTCCTTAAACGCTTTGACATCACACGTTCATCTTCACCCCGGCAAGTTTCTACTGCTCCATTGACCTTACCACCAAGGTCAACTTCCCAAAGTGGAGCCAAGTCTCTTTGCACAACTATATCATCGTCTAAGAACACCACCTTGTCCAAGTTCGGGTAAAGCTATATTCCAAAACACAAGAGAGAGGATATTGGCAATCAGTACAACTGAAAGTTGAACAAAAAGAGGTATAGATTTGATTTACCTCCGGTATATATATTCTAAGATGGTTGAGCAAAGATATGTATTTTGGACTTCTAGACTGCAACTTCGAAGCAAATCTTCGAGGGGTTGTTTCACTGAGGTTTGCCCCAGCGACATGACTCCCATGGTAATAGTTCATGAGACCATTATGGCTTTCCACAGCTTCCAAAACCGGAACATTCTCTCTCGTCAACCAGTCAAACTGATGAACACCTTTAACTTCCACAATAGCAGGTCCAACAGAATTGAGAGCAAACCATGAATGCATACCCGCGTAGGTTTTCTTGTCTGTGATGATGTGAAAGACGACTTTCTCTGGTTTTGAAGATGACTGCACAGCGGAGGAGACCACAACTGATGCAGCCAGTATATTGTCCGTGGACAGAATAAAATGGTGGTAAGCATTATCTGAAAGAACAGGGAGAGACTCTGGAGAAGGAAGTTGTCTACGAGCATGAGCATTGGAGGAATATTCATCTGTCAGTCTTAGAGAGAGACAATGAATGCCTTTGGGAATGGAGCTTGCTGCAAAGTGCTTGTTCGTAAGTTCTGCAAATTTAGTTTCTCTAATATCCCGTTCGAACTTCTCCATCTGTTCAAGACAGAGATAAACAAATCACATAAGATATCTTCTATTTTATATGGCTCACTTTAGAGACAATTTGATGCAAGGGCAATAGGGCATCTTATGTAGGTTCACAAACATTTACAGATTAGACAAAGCGTACCATGGCTCGCAGAACAAGAGCAAATGTTTTGGCATCATAGTGGTTATTCTTAGTATCCGAAACAAGGTGATTAAAAGAATCTGGAAGCTTCAAACCATCTGGAATGTCTTGAGTGCTTACTTCGTTTAGAATTTTATAAAAGTCTCTAGCTAGTCTCTGCAGCAAGAGACACAACATGGGAACAAATCTTATTTAAGAACATGAAAAGATACTGAAAAATAGCATACTAAATAAAACAACAACTCACCTCTGAATCATCTACCCTACCAAGAAGACGTGGACCTAACCGCCTCCCTAAACAATCTGAGAGTAAGAAATAAAAAAGGTAAGAAACTTTAACGAGACAATCACAAGGATGGAAAAACTCAGTAAATGAACATCCTAAACCATATAAAAACATAGAACCGAGATACCTCAAACAACATATAGATAAACAAAAAATGTCATTCAGCTCCGCAATCCAACAAAATGCATTAATAGGGAGGGAAACTGAGAAACAGATTGTGAAAATCATATGTACTAACAACAACAATTAAGGTTGTACAGCTGCTTGAGAAACAAGATCCTACAAAGTTTATAAGTGGGGACCTAACAAGAAAAATCCAAAAAATCCCAAAACATGGTCAACTTAATCCTCATCCTAGTACGATCCTACAAACCTAACGAGATGCTTGTGACAATGAACACATAAAGATACAAACTTTTCGTCGGCATACACAATGCAACACAGAGAATCAATCCTAAAATAATCTAATCCAGATCAGCAAAAGGAGTGTTTTTTATTTTACCAATGGAGGAGCATTTGTTGGCACCTTCGAGGGTAACGAGAGCGGTGAGGATGAAGACAAAAGGCAACAAGAAAGCGAGAATCAAGATGGTGTGGAAGAGAGTTCGGTAAGAGATGTGACGAGCTGCGACCTTGCTGCTCGAGATCGTGATGCTTCTCATGCTAGGCGATATGTGAAGCTGCATCCTTTGTTACCGAATCGAAAACCCTAATTCGTAACAATCCCAAACACAACATCAGATCGCATTGGGTTTCCGATCACCAATCAAAATTTGAGATTCCCGCCTCCTCCTCTGGAGATTGCTTTCGAAGACGATGAATCTAAACTGGGTTTGCCACAAAGTCACGTCTTTTAATCAGAGTCTTCGCAGAGATGAAGATTCGAATTCAAAGAGCTGAGGAAGAAGGAAAAAAAATAGAGGGAAGAAAAAAAAAGTATTCTCAGTGATTTTGCCGGTGGATCTAAACATATTTATTAAAGCATAAAAAGAAAAATTAAATAAAAACTATATAGTATTATTGAAGATCTAAAATTATGAATTTGAGTATTAATGAATTGGTGTCTTAACCTTGAGTTTAGGGGTTGTTTTGTAGAGAGCTAAATATAAATTGTCTCCACCTATTTTCATGGCTAAGCAAAGAGTTTTGCTTTTCCATCTTTCCTTTAAAATGATTGATATATAAACTAATTTTTATTCCAAGCATATTAATGAAAATTGACTAATAAATTGCTTTTACACCGTTCATGATAATTAGACATTTTCTCCATCTTTTCTAACGTCTTAAACCAGCACAGTAAACCGGTGTCATCCACATGAAAATTGCTTGTGTTATACAATTGATTTTGGATGTTGATGTCTTAGCTATTAATAGTTGGTAGGTCCAAATTGACCATATAAAATTTTCTCAAAACTAATTAGAAGGAGGCCGTACAATTCTATTTGATGTTTTGGTTTAATATTTATTACAAAAAGTAGTGTTATTTAATTTCATTTTATATGCTCAATAGTTTTGTTGAATACCATGGACCCGACCGACACATTCTAGTATGACTTTTCAAATCGTCAAAATTGACTCAAACCGGAATGCTCTGTTTTTGAGTGTTGTACCTTGCCATGACACTTCTTGTGACCACCTAACGCATGAGGCGACCTGTGATTACCTGAACAGATACTACTTGTGTCGGTCTCAAGAGCATTCTTCTCTTTATTTATAGATTCATACTCACGCTCTACTGATTCCTCTGTGCAACTCTTCTTGCTCTTACCTTTGTTCAGACGAGATTATCTTGTTACATAACCTGCGTTGATGCTCAACGTTCCTCTCTCCAGGTTCGGTAACAATCTCAGTATCTGAATTGGAACACTTCCTAGCTCCTATTAAAGGGCAGTTCTGTAAAACCTAGATCCAAAGTCACACGATTTTGCCAGTTTCAACCGACCTAAATCAGACTTGTGCCCCAAGAAACTCGCTGTTTGCTTTCCATGTTTCATCACTACCAATCTCTTCTTTTATGAAAATAACTAATGTAGAAATGAAAACTTTTTCTATTAGGAAACAATACTTGAAAAACTTACAATATATGATAACCAAGTACATAATTACCAACAAAAACCAAACCTAAAAATTTCTGTTGGATTTTCATAAGAATAACAAAACCGACAATTATTGATCAAAACAATATTAAAATGGAAAGAAAAAATATGGAAAACTCATAATAATTCGGAAAAAAAAATGAAATATAAAGCTAGGGAAGAGGTTTGTTTGGATTGGTTTAGGCAAGAGCAGGCATGTCCTTGAGCCACTGGTCCAATGGCTTACCAATGGAGTAAACAATAAACCCAATCTTCCTCAGTTTCTCAGCATCCACCACGTTCCTACCGTCGAAAACAAACGCCGGTTTCTGCATGTTCTCAAAGATCTTCTCGTAATCGAGTTTCTTGAACTCGTCCCACTCGGTTAAGATGCAGATACCGTGAGCGTCTTTGGTTGCAGCGTATGCGTCCCAAGCGACTGAGACTTGCTTCACAGTGGTAGGGCTCATGGGCTGGAGATGAAGTGGGTGGTCCCAGTCGAACTTGTTCATGGTTAAGTCTCTTTGAATCTGTTCTTCCGTGACTTGTGGGTCGTAAATGCTGATACGAGCTTTGTCACCTAACAGACCTTTGCAGACATCAATGGCTGGAGTCTCTCTTGTGTCTCCTGTGTCTTTCTTGAAGGCAAAACCGAGAACAGCAATCTTTTTGTTGGAGACCGTGTTGAACATTGAAGAGACAATGCGGTTAACGAATCTGGTTTTCTGGTAGTCGTTGATCTTGATGACTTGTTTCCAGTACTCAGCGACTTCAGGTAAGCCGTTGCATTCACAGATGTAGACTAAGTTGAGGATGTCTTTCTGGAAACAGGAGCCTCCAAATCCGACACTTGAGTTCAAGAACTTGGGACCGATACGGGAGTCTTTACCGACAGCGTAAGATACCTCTGAGACATTGGCGCCTGTTGCTTCACAGAGAGCGGACATTGCGTTAACTGATGAGATCCTCTGAGCTAAAAAGGCGTTAGCAGCAAGCTTGGAGAGCTCAGCGGACCAGAGATTAGTGGTGAGGATTCTCTCTTCAGGGACCCATTGGGAATAAACGTCTTTCAAGGCTTTCACAGCTGCAAACCCTTCAGGTGTTTCACGGCCACCGATGAGGACACGGTCAGGCTTGAAAAGATCTTCAATAGCGGTTCCTTCAGCAAGAAACTCAGGATTAGAGAGAATCTGAAACTTGATTCCTTTGCTGTTATGTGTAAGAATCTTCTCAATCGCCTCTGCGGTTTTGACAGGAACAGTTGATTTCTCAACAACAATCTTGTCGGAAACAGAAACATCAGCAATCATACGTGCAGCACTCTCCCAGTAAGTCAAGTCGGCAGCTTTGCCAGCTCCAAGACCACGAGTCTTGGTCGGGGTGTTGACAGAGACAAAGACAATGTCAGCCTCTCTAACATGCTTCTCAACATCAGTGCTGAAGAAAAGGTTCTTCCCACGGCACTGCTTAACAACATCATCAAGACCAGGCTCATAGATGGGAAGCTGATCGCTGTTCCAGGCAGTGATCCTTGGCACAGAGATATCAACAACGGCTACTTCAACAGATGGGCATTTTAGAGCAATGACTGCCATGGTTGGACCACCCACATATCCAGCTCCAATGCAACAAATCTTCACCATTTTTTTTTGCTTGTAAAACTGAAGAAAAAGGTTAGTGTAAACTTTCAGATCTCTCAGCTATAAATAAACACCAAAAGTAAGAGATGAAATTCAATAACACAAGCCTTGAATTGAATCATATGTCTCCACAAAAAGTCCTTTAACAACTTTGATTAACAGATAAGCAGAAGGAATCTTGCATTAAGCTATAAAGACATTGACAAGTAGAATCCACAATATATAATTAAAAAATCAAAACTTTAGGAAACCCAGATCCGGTTATCGAAAACCCAGATCCGGTTTTGGAAAACCAGATGCACAGAGAAAATACATTTAACGTAAACATGATCCCATTAATATCACTCCAAAGATCAAAACTTCATGATCATGCTTCACAATGAGCTCCAAATTCAACAAAAATGATCGATAAATACAAATAAAAATCACAGATCTGGTACATGCATCAAAAGTAAATTACGTTTCGGATCACCGACACAGATCGAGATAATCACAGACTCGGATCTACAAAATAAGAGATAGAGATAGAATTGATCGTACCTTTGAGCAAAGCTTCTTTGTCTACACAATCGTAGAAAGCGGAGCTGAGGGGAACCAAATTAAATCGCAGCTGAATCTGACGATGGAGAAGAAGAGCGGGGCGAGTAAGGAGTTTATATAGGTGTTGAGATTCCTAAAATGCCCTTGAAACCGTCAAAGAGTAAGTAACGCGTTTTAAAAGTGTTTTTTTTTTTGTTTACTTTATTTAATTGCTTAATCAAAAGGTTAGATTAAGCTAACATTTTCTGTTAAAAATTAAATGCAAAAGGTTAGCTGAAAAAAAACGATGGGTCTCACTCACTCTCACCATGTTTGGCAGGTTTTAAGTCTTAAAGACACGTTAAACATTTGACATACTACAACATCAAGAGATTGGATCTCGACCAACTTTAATACACTGTATTATCGTATAAGTCAAACCAAAAAAATTATCGTATACGTGTATTTCATTTTATTAAATACTGTGCTAGATTTTTCTAATTTAAGACAAATTATTTTACTACTTTAAATCTAGTGTATATTTCCAACAAAAAAAATATTATTCAATGGTTTGTCTAACTTTTTCCTTTGAATCTAATGTTTCGACCAACATAAATGCAACTACTTTAACTACAAAGTACATTTATTATTCAGATATTTTGAAAGCAATTTGAAAACTATTTATTCCGTTTCAAAATGATTTATTTTTGATTTTTAAAAATATATTTTTCACATTTTAATGCACATTTTATTAAGTAATACTGTAATAATGTTAAAATGTGAATTTCAAATAAATTAGTTGTGTTTGTTAAATTTTAATTAAAAAAGTTGTGAGGAATAACTACTCACAAAAATATGAATTTACAACAAAAATGTAAGATATTTATTCTTACCTAAAACATCCTATATTTTTAAATATGTTTATTCTTACCTAAAACATCCTATATTTTGGATTGGAAGGAGTTCATTTATTAAAACATTATTTTTTAAACCAATTCAAACATTTAAACATATTGTTCAGTTAAAATATCCATACATTTTGCCAGCAATTTGAAAAGTATTACTTTCTTAATCTCCACACAGTATACAAATACATGATACATCGAAACATCAATAATAGTGTTAGGTTTATTCAAAAAGAAAAAAAAAATCAGAAGGAACAACAACCATGTGTATCTTTTCTCGCAGTTTACAACTTTACACGTATAGTTAATAAGGATTCCCTTCTGTTTAGTATCTTGTGTTATGCATATTACATAATACATCACTGGTTTTATGTGCGTCAGTGTTCATTTGATAGTCTATAATATACTTTCCAAAGGTTGGTTGGTGATTAGTATCAATAATGTACATCTTAATCTATTGTTATGAAAACCATTTTGTATAAGTACTTAAGTGATTGTGCGGTGGAGTCTGCTGGACAAAACTTGATTGCACTTTGCTTAGAAACTCAGTCACACTTTTTGAAGTGCTTCTCAAGCTATTTAAGACTAGTTTAATAAATAAAATATAGCAAGAAGTCAAGAAGAGTGTGGTTGAAAAATATTAAAAAAAATAAAAAAACTAAACCAGATCTTATGAAAAATGCGAATATAACATGGTTCGTGTACGTAGACCAACCAAAAAGCTGATTCCTATACAACTCAATATAATTTGGTTTGCCATGTTATCTTCACCTTTAACTTTCAGCAATATGTACTCCAGCAAGTTATGTAATCAAGGATTGTAATTGTTCGATTTGGTAATTTTATACATATTACGAGTAAATCTCATTCTTGTGTTCAACTCTTTGGATCCACGCACCCTTAGACTGTACTCATTCCCAAAACCAGACCACCAAACTACAAAATGATCAGAACAATGACCTCTCTTTGCATACACAACAGAGAACCTTCTTAGAAACAATGAACTTATTACCCGAAACTTGTACTGGTATTTTGGTAAAGCCTTTTGTTCTAAGAGTAGATATGATGTATTAGATTCGAGTCTTAGCAGCAACATAGAAGAGATCATTCAGCAACTTGGGATACAAAATCAATGTGGAGGACAAAAACTTCAACAGCATCAAAACATCAAACTGTGTTCGTGAAGATTAACACAACAACAACAACACAAAGAGAGTGAAAGATCTCAAAACCTTAAGAAAAAAATCTCTGTAACATTCTCTCGCTGCTTCTCCAAAGCAAAACAACATCCAGCTCTCTTCATGATTCAGATGCAAAACTGATCCAAACCTGAACTAAGATTAGATGTGAGATTGTGCTCTCGTATCTGAATGTTGTAGACATTATGTCCAAAAGATTGGGTAAACTAAGATACCCGGTTGGACTTTATGATCAGTAACACATGTATCGATGAGGTTTTAGCTTAAACACATAATATATAACACACGTAAATGTACATAGGCATTGAGACACGAGTGAGCTCATGAGAACAAGTCAAAGTGAGGCTTGTCTAACAACTCAGAACAAAAAAAGGAAAAAAAAAAAAGAGAAATCGTCAATGTAAAACATCTCTCTCTCTCTCTTTCTCTCTCTCTCTCTCTCTCTCTCTCTCTCTCTCTCTCTCTCTCTCTCTCTCTCTCTCTCTCTCTCTCTCTCTCTCTCTCTCTCTCTCTCTCTCTCTCTCTCTCTCTCTCTCTCTCTCTCTCTCTCTCTCTCTCTCTCTCTCTCTCTCTCTCTCTCTCTCTCTCTCTCTCTCTCTCTCTCTCTCTCTCTCTCTCTCTCTCTCTCTCTCTCTCTCTCTCTCTCTCTCTCTCTCTCTCTCTCTCTCTCTCTCTCTCTCTCTCTCTCTCTCTCTCTCTCTCTCTCTCTCTCTCTCTCTCTCTCTCTCTCTCTCTCTCTCTCTCTCTCTCTCTTTCTTTCTCTTATATCTCTTCTTCGTGCTTCCTCGGTTTCATCGACATTCATCCATCTCAACAATGGCGTCATTATCGATTCCTTACGCCAAGGTCTCTGCTCCAAAGAGGCGGGTCGGATCTATCCCTGGGATTCGATGGCAGCCTCAACCCAATGGGATCTCTTTTCACTCTCATGTATTCTTCTGCTTCTCTCTTGTAATAAAGTCTCAACCTTTCAATACAACAAGTTTTCTGATTGGTGGGGAAGTATGATCTGTTTAGCGTTTATATAAAAAAAAGTTTCGGTTACTGGACTTGTGACACTCATGTTTAACTATGTAACTTACAGTGATGTATCCATACATGCATTTATATATATTACAATGATGATCAAGTTGCTGTCTTTTAGTATTCATTTGATTCATAGTCCTCTGTTTTCTTCGTCTTCAACAGACTCAATCTCCAATCTGGAGGTTGCATGCCACAACCAATGAGGTACAGCTACCTTGTACAGCTAATAGTACGATGTAACCTTGTTACTCACTCACTCACTTTCTACTTCTTCTTTTTTGACAAACAGAAGGTTGTCTCTAACTCTACCCCAGTGACTAACGGTGGGTGTTTGAACGGAAACGTCAAGACCAATGTTCCTGAAACCGCCGCTGAGCTCTCTGAATTTATGTCTAAAGTCTCTGGTCTTCTTAAGTAAGTCTTTGCCAATCCTTAGTTTTGTTTCTTTACACAGAACTAATCAAACATTTTATTATCTTTATGAAAGGCTTGTGGATTCAAGAGATATAGTGGAACTTGAGCTGAAGCAGCTTGACTGTGAGATTGTTATTCGAAAGAAGGAAGCTTTACAACAGCAACCTGCACCACCAGCTCCAGTTTATCACTCGATGCCTTCTCCTCCTCCAATGCCTCCATCTCCAACAGTGTCTCCTCCTCCTACTCCTTCATCAGCCCCTGCGACAGCGAAACCAGCAACAGTCCCATCCTCTTCTCATCCTCCACTGAAGAGTCCTATGGCTGGTACTTTCTACAGGTCTCCTGGACCCGGTGAACCTCCTTTTGTCAAGGTACATGAGGATGAGAGAAAATCATCTGAGTGAAGAGTCATATAAGTTGAGGTGAGTCAGCTAAGTTTATGCAATTTGCAGGTGGGAGATAAGGTGCAGAAGGGTCAAGTTGTTTGCATTATCGAAGCTATGAAACTGATGAACGAGATTGAGGTTTGTTTTTTCTTAGTAACAATACGGTATCATACATTGTCATTATCGTTGGCAAGATATATGTTTTAGTGTGACCAATCATTAGTGAACTTTTGGAGTTTATAAACATGTGAAGATGTGTGTTGAAAACAGGCTGAGAAGTCAGGAACCATCACTGAATTACTGGCTGAAGATGGAAAACCGGTTAACGTTGATACGGTATGGATCTGTCTCTCTCTCCCCATCTCCGGTTTTCTTATATGAATTGGTTTTGAGATCACTAACACTTTGTGGTCAAATACTGTGCAGCCTCTGTTTACCATCGTTCCTTGAAATGAAGAAGCTGTCATTTTAACTGTGGTTCAGAACATCTCCAAACTCTTGGTTTAGCTATACCGATGTGCTGACAAATCGTTTAAAGTAATTATCTCGGTCAGGTTGGTTTGGGTTCGATTATTTATGTTTTTTTCTTTTTAAAACTTTCTGAACTGTCACTATTTTTTTTTTCTGAACTGTCAGTCTTTTGAGAATGGCGTAACATATCAACATGCATGTCTTTCGAATAAATTAGACAAATTAATAGTAGGCTGTACTATATGTTTTCCATTGATAAGAACTGTGGTGTTGAGATAGTAATATCACACAGAGTCACTCGCCAGTCGGCACGCTAATATTGGTTAGACTGGTGTACACATTCGCAGAGAAACAACAGGATCAATGTCAGTTGGCACATTAAAAGCTCGATCATTATGGGATATCCCATCTATAATAGTTTGGTGTAACATATAAGCATTCTCACCTAAGAGGCTAAGATGATAACAAAAACGAGAAATAAAGCTAACAAATCAATAGTGAATACCATCCAAAAGATCAAATTAACAAAAATACCTACGCTAGGATTCTTCTACTTCCATTTCTTTTCTTTTTTTTTCATCTAACGTGCGTACCAATTCGTTCATGGCTTCCTAATTTTGTAAGAAAATCGTACTGTACATCGGGTTATGAGAGCCTAAAATCATAGCGCCATTTTGATTCTCTTTTTTCATTGCTGCTGTATATACAGTAGTGATCTATAACAGGAGCAAGTGCCTGTCTGACATTCACCTTCTGTTGCTATTTCTGGTACTGTAGTTTAGTCTCCGAGCTGTCATACCACTGCTTCCTCCTCCATTCCACCCTCTGTCACCCTCGTCGTCATCATTAACATCGTCCTCATTGTAGGCCACTGCTTTTTTAGCAGATCTTGAGCTTTTTCTTGGCGTTGGGCGTTTTCTCTTGACGTTTGATGAATAAATGGTGTAGTCAAGTGTATCTTCTCTCATCGCGTTCTTAAATTCCTGCAATAGAGAGAAAAGATCAATGAAATAATGATTTCTTTGACCATGGATCTAGATTTATAGTGAGGAGAACAAAACTTCTTGAGCCTTTTACCTGGTATCTCAGAACCAACTCTTGATATGTTGAAGGCAAGTCAGTGCGAGTTCCGCTGAGGTCAAAGGCAACGCTCTGTTTGGACAGAGGATCTCCTGGCTTCAATGGTTCCGTTGGAGAATAGGCCTGATAACACAATCACGTTTTAGCTTAAAGAAAAAGGAAAGCAAAAAAAAAAAAGGGATCTCAAGCTCGAAAGGATGAATCGTACTTGGCAGCGGTCATCATTTAAGCTGTACGTGACTTTTAAGTATCTCTTGAGCTTCAAAAGAAGCTGTAAAGCTATAGCTGATAAGCAATCAACCTGAAAAAGCACCAAAAGAAAGGCTGCCATGAGACGAGGACGCCATACATATATATAAACAAGCAACGATCATAAGAGGTGCTCAATTTGGATAAATCATATGTAATGAAACTTAGCCGATCTGCAAAGCCTGATCTATGCAAGTCCCGGTTTACATTCGTTTAATCTTCCTACCGAAAAGGTGAAAATTTCAAACCCAACTCTTAACACCCTAGGAATCAGAGGAAAATAAAGTATGAAGAAGTACCTGAATTTTCTGCAGATCATCGGTGGACAATGCAGGCGGATCAGATGAGGCCATTTTGTGCACATTTGCTTCCCCATTATGCGTTTGATATGAATTAAACTGATCCCTCGAATCTTGGTATACTGTTCCATTGAGATCAACTGGAGTTGAATGACCAATAGGAATTCCAATGCGTTGGTTCTTCTTGGATTCTTGTGTTCAAGTCCATCATGTGAATCTGTCCAGGAATCGGATCTTGTTGGTACGTTCCATTTCCATGCTGAGTCTTTGCGGAATCTTTATGTAACAAAGCCTTCAAATTTGACTCGATTGCACCAGCCCGGATTTGTATAACTCGGTTTATGGAATATACAAGATAGAGCGGCTCATCAGGTGTTGTGAATGGAAGTAAAGCAAGGGTTTCAGTGCAATACCTGTCAAGAGAGACAGAAAAAGTTAGTGTTTATTTTACCTAAGAAAGACTATGTTTTTTGCAGCACAGCGAAAACGCACATTAGAAAGGATATCACTGAGCCACTCCAAGTTGGATTATCAAACTTGCGAACAATAGATGTCATAAATTTGTTCCGAGAAATCCGGTTTCCACGGATAAGCTTGTAGATCCTAGAGACTCCAAGTCTAGCTTGTGTGAGAGTGGTATTAGTATGATCATTCTTCCCCAACATGTTTGTCGAACCCTTCTGCTGAGGATTTTGATTTGATTCTGAAGAGACCTGGCTAATGGATTGCATGAAGATGAACGACATTTGAAGTCCGTCACCGAGACGGCTTTCAAAAAATGCCGGATACCTGATGAAAATGTCGAGGAGAGTTAGTGCGCCGATAATTGATGAACGAATAATGTAAAGCCAATCAGAGGATTACTTCTCATGCATATTCATTAGTAAATGATGGGCCAGCTTTTGGTTGGCCTCGAGAGGATCTGTCTCAAGGGCAATCAAATAAGGAACACATGTAATAGGATGAACAAGACCTTGACGTAGCACAACTTCCACTATCTGCGGGAGAATATCTCTCATTAATTTACAGAAGAGTAAAGAGACAGAAGCAAAGATTATATAATATTAAAAAATGGCAAACCTTGAGAGCAATCTGGCGAATTTGATCATCAAAGTCCAAGCATCTACCTAATATCTTATCCCAATACAACTGCACAATGCCTCCGCAAATATTGGTGTCACCTGCACCAGCGGCCACAGGTACAGTATTTCCACCTTGCTCAATTGGGTTAACCGTGATATCAGCAGCTTTCTCGGATCCCAATTGTTTTTCCGCATCAAGAAGGTAATCATACATGTTTTGCAATGCTTGCATCTGGATCATGAGCATTATAATAAAAGGGGTAACCATATGCAAAGCCTAAGAAAAACATGTATGCCATAGTAACCGAAACACAAATAGATGGGCGATATTAACCTTCATACGCCCGTTTGCTTCATCTGATAATGTACTCTCGATTATCTTTCCTATGTCTTCTTCCAACATGTACTCAGGCCGCGCAATTAGAATAAAACCTAGAGCCTACATGAGTTTGGGGATACCATTATACTAGCATAATACAACATTGAGAATGTGCAAGAGACTAGCACCGTATGAACTATACCTGCAGGGACCTGACTTTCAACGAAAAATCTTCCACGCGAAGATGTTGTTTGAACAAACTGAGACAGCCGGAGAGATTAAATTTCCTGCCACCTGAGGTGCTAATAAGAGAGTTTCCATGGCGAATAAGCAAGCCAAGACAAAAAAGGGACCGCCCAGCAATCTGAGTTAGCAAGAATTGTTCACCATTTAGCTTCAGGGTAATCCGTTGCTGGACTCATTGTAAAGTATAACAGTTATCACAACTCAGACAACACTCTCTCTAAGGTGGGATATGTGTGAACATTGAATATTACTATCATTATGCAGTAAACCACAATGAAGATCATTGTCAGCAAAGATTAATGATTTTATAAGCAAGAGGAAAATGACAGTCAACTGTCTCTTAACTATAAACAAGATACCAGTCCAACGAGAATAAGAAAAGGCCCTAATTTAAGTACTGATGCAACCGGATTTATGCAAGCTACAACAGTGCAATATACCGACCCCAGAAAAAAACTACTTGTAAAATCATGCGCATGAAAAAGACTCAAAGAAGACTCGAAAAGTGTTGAACCACAAAAAAATTCTGATGCATGATCTATTCAAAGAAAACTCACCTGGTTGCTATCAGACCCTTGGGCCTCCAGCCGCTTTAAAAAGAACTGAAGAAGATGCTCAACTACACTAACACCTTTTCCCGACAATTTACTCACAGAACAAAGACACCTGCGAATTTGAAGGGTAGCACCAATCAAATAGAAGTAGTATCCTTAAAAAACATATGAGCGGTGTTTCTTGACTGCATGTTCCATGTATGTATCGTCCAAATAAAAATGAACGTATGTGAAAGCCAAAAACGATGTATAGAGCCAGGAATGACGGTTGTTCAGTAATAAAGGGTACCTAACGCATGCATGAACAACAGTTAGAAATGAATGCCGAACAATCATATGCTTTAGATCTTGCTCCAGATCTTCGGTGACACTAAGAGGCAGCTTGCGGATCAAGGGTAGAACTGAATCAATAATGAATATAATACTCTCTAGTAACTGTGCTCCTATTCTACTATCAACCTGCAACAAATACAGGACGAAATGGAGGTTAGCAACATTTAAAAGTTTGAGATACTATTGCGGACACACCATACATATGATTTCTTCTTAGGATTATTACCACCATTTTTCAAAGAAAACAAGCATAGCTAAGCTCATAACAGAATCATTCATTTAAAAGAATCTTGACCATAGTGGTCAATATAACCTGAGTCTTCAAATACGGCTGTAGGGTAATAACAAACTTCGTAGGGTCTGAAGCCGGTGTACACAGCCCAGGATCCACCAGACAGAAAGCATGCAAAGCAAGTACATAAGGAAGCACTTGCACCTCTCCCTCTCCACGGCTCAGTTCTTCTACCTGGCAGAATAAATGAAATTATATCTTGGTATTCGACAAACCCAGCAATGCACAGACAAGAAGCATTAATGTTCACCTGTAATATATTTTCCAGTAAGCACTTGCACATCAGCTCGCAGCGCCTGCGTACCGATGCAAGAGCAACTGGGTTGATACCAGCAGCTTTAGTTGCTTGAGGGAAAAAATCAAGGGCCAGGGCACGCTTAATAATTGTTACAAGAAGCTGGTGATTGGGGGTCCTCCTTAACAACCCCACCATTTGCTTAGTTTTCGTTTCCACTTCCACCGGAATGGAGCTACCATCACTAGCAAACTGAGTATGATGCCCTGGAGGTTCCTCAAACCAGAATTCATAGAAAGTTTTGCACACAAGATCCTGCGAATGATTTTTTTTGTAGTATAGATCTCGCCAAGAAAGATCAAATAGCAATGCATACCGAAATACAAAGGTTACCTGGATGCTAGACTCATCATCACTGATACGAGATAATATCTCGGCACATGCACTTGTAAATTCAGAGAAGTTGGGATTTGAAGTACACATGTCACGTATTATCTTGATGGCTCGTTTTCGAACACTCACTCCAGTATCCTTAATCCTTTCAGCTACCTTCTCAAAATACTGCAAAAAAAAAAATTCCTTAGGTCCGCAAAGACACAGCAATAGTAGGGAATGTTATATGACCTTAACGATACGGGAAAAAGATCAACTTACCTTTAAACCAACATCAGGATGTGATGCAATATGCCTACCAACAAGTTCCAGTGCAGCTTCTCTAACAGATATTGCAGAATCACAAAACCTTCCTTCAACAGCCAACTGAACACGCTTATCACACAATACCTCTGGATCAGCTTCAACAATTATACTAACCTGTTATGATCAAAATGAGAATGTATTATTATTGCAAGAATAGAATAATTGTATTCTGGTTTTACCCAGAAACAGAGATAAATTATGTGTTTTAACACTTTGCTCACTTACTGCTCGCATAGCTTTCGCCCTAATAATGGGAGAGTTCTCTCTTAAACTAGCCTAAAAATTAACAGAGTTAGGGGAAAGAGAGAATTCAAAAATAAATAAAAAAAGATACATACAAAACCTTTCACTAACCAGGAGCATGTGTAGAATCTTATCAAATCCTCTGGAAAAAGAACTGTTTAGTCCAAGAGCTAAAGTAATTTTCTTAATGGCATCTCTTGTCAAGAACGAAGTAGTAGCTCCAGAGTTACGGATTATTGACTTCGCTTTCAGTCTGGCAATGTAATATTTGAATTTCTTCTGAGATTTTGGGACATCTTTATACCAAAGGCAAAGATAAAACCTGCACAAAGTACCTTCCATATAAGACCCACTTAAATTGCAAAAGCCGAAGAAAGGAGTCAGGAACAAACCAGCAAATGCAAGTATGCACATCATCAGCAGATCCAGTATCCTGAAGGTAATTTAAGAGCATCTGCTGCACCACTTCTGTCTGTGTAATCACATTTAGATCTTCTTCGGACTCTAACTTACCAGTGCCCTTGGTGTGCGTCTTGCAGTAAGACTGCAGTACAAGAAGTTGCCTCTTGCTTATGCAGAACGGACAATGCCAGTTTCGACTTGGAATGTCTAGTTCCTTTAAACCCAAACAGTCTGCATGAAACCGCCTTTGACAAATTTGACAGCCTAATAAGTTCCCAGCCCTTTTACCTAAACAGAGAGCGCAATCTTTTGTAACACATTGGTCAAGTTTGGTTTCAGTATCTGATTCTAGTAGCGCCCAGAATCTGTCTCCACTGCAGAGGACAGCATCCTGTTTCAACCTTGCAGCAATTGTACCTAGCAAGTCGATGGCCATTGACCGGGCAGAGACATCTTTTGATTTCAACCCTCCATTATGCAGAAGTATGACACAGAGAACCTGCAAGAGTTGACCTGTCAGAGTGAAAAGAAGCATTGACTATTTATAACAAACACAGTAACAAAATACGTTTACCTCAAGAATGGGAGACACTGCTGGATATTCAGGAAGATTCAATGCTGTCAGTAAATCATTAACAAGATTCTCAATCATAACTTTTATCTCAGAGGCATCTTGAGCCTTTGCACCGGCATATCGTTCAAGGACACGAGTCCAGAAAAGGCAACATGTTTCTGTAACTGCCTCATTGCATTTAGTTAGGTAGCCATCATCAACGGGGGTCTCCAGCATGGAGTTTGCACAGGAAGCCTGTCTCAAGGTTTCAGGAAGGCTTGTGCTGTTGTGAACCAACTGAATGAGCAAAGCGGTGACCATTTGAATCTGCTTCTGTTCTTCATCAGGGAGAAGATACGTTCTCAGCACTCGTCTCGAGGAAGGTAACTTCCATAGCAAATGAGATAACTCATCTATCACATACGTTCGATGTTGAGCATATGAATTATATATCTGCATCAAAGTAGAAATTTAACAACACTGATATATAAAAGTGAAAACACAACAAAGATGTGTAGTAAGTTTAAAGTCTTACACCACCGATTAAGCTAATTGCTTTAAGTTGCAGAAGTTGGATATTTTCCACCAGAAATGTTGTAGTACTTGTCTTCAAAAGTTGTAAAATGCAACTGTCAGACAACCTTTCTACGAACAAGAGGTCCTTGAGTAAGCCAAGAATAGTGCAAAGTTTCTGTAATGCAGTATTCACTGCTCCAGAGATCCTACGAAGCGGAGATATCAGATTGGAAAATAATATCACAAAAAATTGGGTATTAATCAGTAAACCTGTTCACTCCTGACTTCTTCACTTTGCCACTTTTTCCCGTTCGTCGCCTTTTACTGGCTGAGCTCATGTCAGGATCGGGATCATCATCATCATCACCTAGAAAGCATGTGGCATATATCCATATGTCAGATATTTGTAACTGGAACATAACTTGTGCAGTCGTACAAAATATTTGAGCTTAAAGACATGCCATGCACTATACAAAATATGCACAGCACATCAAATTTCCAAAGTAAATCTGAAAACAACCTTCAAATGCCACATTATCTGCCGGTTTACTTGCGCTGCGGTATGATGGATCATAAGCAGACATAACAGCCATCATTTGGTGCCTAGAAAACTCCAGAATTCTCTCAATTACCTAATTGAAAAAAATACAAAAACAAAAAATTGAGTCAGTTAAAATGGTGACATGTTGGCAGTGTGAAGAGACGTATAAGCGTGATCAGATTCCAGGGAAAACAACACCTAAGAAGCAATCACCTCTTCCTTGTAGAGCTGTTTTGGCATATCACTGTTTGCCATCACTGCAAGCGATGCATGGATGGACTCAAGGGCACCAAGAACCAACCCAACAGAATCTGAATCTGACTGAAATGATTTTGCACCAGGAAGTGTTAGGTAAAACATATTTGCCACTTTCATAATAGTAAACGTTAACACGCACTAAAAAGAGCTCATCATAATTCAAACAGAGAAAAACAACTTTGATTGAAAGCTAAACTGTAACGATAAAATAGTCCATGCGTCGAGAGCAAGATGTAAACGATCCCACATAAAGCAAGAGAGAGGCAAATAGAAAATTACTCACATGCTCACTATTAATGGCCAAGCCTTCTGCCCTATGTATCTGATGATCCAAGGAGTGCAATAACCTAGACAGAATATCAACAGGTACCATATGCAGAAGCATTTTTGACCTTATAGTCATCAACTCAGTCACAAGAACACGAACTTCATCAACAGGCACGATTGACCACTCTGCTCCATCACTGTCATCATCAGGGACTTCAGCCCTGCCACAGAAGTCCTCCAGCATCTCACAAAAGCTTTTAACGATGGACTCTATATAAGCATTAGCAAACTACTATTATTTAGTGGGTAGGGATAACTGCAAAGAGAGAAATAAAAAAGAAAGAGGACAGACAGACAGACCTTGAAGCACAGATGAATCTGGCTGAACTGAAGACGCGCCAGGGCCAGCGCCATCTTTACGTTTCTTCTTTCCCTTTGACTTCTTCGAATTTGAAGATTCCTGCAATTTATTCAGTTAATTCCACGGCACATAAGATACTTATAGAGGACGATTGCGGTGATAGTCTTACATTCATGGTGACCGTTTCAGGTCGAGAGTCAAGCGTTGTAATATCATCTCTTGGTGACTGGTCTATCAAAGGTCTGGTATGCCAACTATGATCTTCAACATGATTTGATCGTAATTCCCTTTTCACAGGCTCAGGATTGATACTCCTACCTAAATGATGATCGGCCTGTCGTTGAATCTTGACAGGAACACTTGGCTCAGAACTTCTCTGTTGAGGCTCTTCATTGGTACAGACTGGATCGCAGGTCGGACCTGTTAAACTTAGAAGTTGTAGTAAATAATAAACACAAACATATTAAATCTATCAAACACTGGCGCAATGACAAGTAAACAAATAACCATTAAAGCTCAGAAGTCAGAACAAGGGAATCCTAGCATAGAGGTTCACTACCACCTGAATGGTGTGAAAAAGGAAGGAAGATACTGTAAGTAATAGTATCAAGCATTAAAAGCATCTTCTTAAATGCCGACTAAATAATCTAAAACTTAAAAGCTTTCTCCCCCTAAAGACGTTCAATATTTTCCTCAAGCTTCATTTACCAGGGTTGGCATACTCAAATGCTCCAGGATTGCAACGTAGAACTTGGTCATATAACTGCAAAGGCTCCGCAGAATTACAGTTCAGCGCCATTGCCTCGTTTCTAAGATCCCTGCAAATATTAAATCAGAGATATATAAGTTGGTGGCCTAAGCTAGTGGAGAAAGAAACACAATCTAATCCTAGAAAATACGTAAATTCAAGGTTAGCTGTGACTTTAACCAGCACATAAACCAATTTGAGAGATAGTCGACTTACAAATTTAGCAACGAAACAGATTCTTCATAAATAAGAATCTCAGCCAAATCACTAACTAGTTTCCTGATTTCAGTTCACGAACTATAGTTGCCAAGGGAGGAAGACGAGTCAGATTCACTTACAGGTAAGAAACGTCAGTTTCTTCAAGCATGTTTGCGATTCTCCTAGACTGCGAGAGGATCTCACTGCGATTCAACGACCTGTTGCCGCTAATACCATCACCAACCTCATCGAAGAGCTTGAACTCCCCAGGTAGAGTCGCGCCGCAGAAAATGGGTAACGAAGGGAGCGGCAAGTGAGAAGCGACCTCCGACTGCACTGTATTGGCCAAACCGATCCCGAACTGATTCAAATTCGAAGTTGAATCCCATCCGGAACTGCTTGGATTGCTCATCGTTCGGATCGTTGAACTAAAGTCGCGGATTCAAAATTAGGGTTTCTAGAAATCAGATTTCGAAGAGTTTGAAAGAACAAACGGGTGGTTTTGAGGGGATTTTGGGAGGAAGTTTGGGAGTCATAGAGAGAGAGAGTTGAAACCTAGATTGACAAATTAGGGGAGACTGAGAGATGTAATTGGCGGGGAAAGTAAGAAGACAGCTTCTCCTGCAATTTTCCCTCATTTTAATAAATACATAAAACTGATTTTTAAGGTATTTTTTGGATAATTTTTTCTTGTTTTTTGTAATAAAATATATCTTAAAAAATTAATCAAAATATTATTTTTTTCATTTTTTCATTTTTTCATTTTTAAAATTTATTTATTTATTTTTAATTTTAAACATCACCTCCAAAATCTCCTTCTATAACTTAAACTCTAAATATAAATTAGTTAATTTAAATATTATAAATCCATATTTATATTTTTAATAAAAAAAATTAATTTTTTAAAAAAAATATATATTTTTGTGATAAACTCAGTATTTCTTTACTTATATTATCTTTTACATTACTGTAATACCCCCAGGATCGCTACTTGATCAGCAGTTTCGGGTAGTTTAGTTTATTTCCCGATTTTTCTTTTTTATTTAAATAGATGTTTATTTCACTTCTTGGAGGCCTGGCTCGAAACTATAAAAGATAAAAATACACAACATACGGCCCATGGGCTTTAGGAAGGCATAGGATACAATAGCTGAAGCATGGAGAATTGTTACAATGAAAACAAGTAACACAAGTCTGTAAACTATTTTCATTGGCGACAAAAAGAAGAACCATTTTAATATTTAATCCTAAAACATATGGAGTTTTATATATTGATGTCATCTTCTGATCATTGGTCGGTCACGAAAATCTCTAGTTTTTGTAGCCATATACACAATCACTTTCCAAGAAAATCAAGTCACCATCTGATCCTGACATTGAAGATATTTTTTTAGTCACTACAACTAATAAGGATCAAAGCTCACGTGTCACTTTAACTTTCAAGCAATAAGCTCCCAAAAGTTTGGAAGAATCCGACAAAATCTCCACAGGAATATTATATTTTCTTCTCCATAGCATTATTACCTTTTTGTGAAAATATAATATCATTACCTTAAGTAAAAAGGGGGTTTAAGTAACAATACAGACATTATGCAAGTACATGCCTCCAGATTCATATCTTGGTCTGTAATTTGATGAAGGAGCACAAAACAGTTATCTAAACACCATTAGTAGATTACCTTTCCTTAAGAGTTGTTTCATTGCAGGCCGCTTCAATGTTTCTTTGGAGAGCTTATTAAAAGTTTTAAACCTGAAAGTAAACTGACAGAGAAGAGCAAGAAGATAGAGAGGATGGAGATTCTGGTAAATAAAAATATATATAAAGGGCAATGCCATTATCATCCATGTATTGATTGATAAGATTTTAACTTCCAAACTAAGTTAATAGCTTAAAACTAGCAAAAATAAAACCACAACAGACATATCTGTAACCAAACAGGATCATCCCTATTCTTCCTGCAGAGACCTGATCCTTTTGTACTATCCCAGGGTTCTTGATCTCTTTAACCCAAAACACACAATACAACACATATCTACTTCCATTGGAAAGGAGCAGCAGAGCAGGAGTATAGCTAAGCTGTTGTGTTATCCAAGGATGGTTGTTTTTCAATATTTTCTTGCATTCCGAGGAGACAAAGAATAGTACCAAAACATATAGATAAGATACTTTATCTTCTCCTTTGGGACGATTGGTTATATGTATAGCAAAGACTAGTTTCGAAAGGCAGAATCATAATGAAATGGATTGTACTCCCTCTGGTATACTCTGAGGCATGGGTCCAACTGCAACGTATCTCTGTGGCATCGGTTTTAGAAGAGTGGCTTGTGAAGGGTTTCCGGGGACTGGTCCCTTGCTGTGAAATCTTGCGAAACGGTTGATAACTGAGAATCTTTCCAAGTCCTCTATGTCCAATTTTAACTCTGCCATTGACTGTGTTTTCAGTCTGCACCAAAGAATAAGTAAAAAGTCTTTATGGAGAGTTTATGAGAAGAATGAGCAGCTGTTAAAGTAGTTCCATACCTTTCAAAGCTTTCCTTGAGTTTATTTGCTTTCTCTGTTAAACTTTTAGCCACTTCAAAATGTTGCACATCCTCAATCTTTTTCTGTATGCTGTTAAGATATTAAGGGTTAAAGAGTTTCTCAATAAGGAAATTAAATATTGTGGCTAAAGTTAGTGTAAGGAAAACGAAACACAATTTCATTTAGTATGATACTTACTTCTCAACCTCATATGACGATGATGGCAAGCCATTCTCTCTCTTGCGGGTAAGGCTGCACGCATCACCAAGAGTTACTCTAGCAATGAAGAAACACAAAATATCATAACTTGACGATGCTTCTGAAAATAGAAGGAGTGAGGGTGGCGGATCAAATAGCTGCTGCATAAGCTGTGATGTTATAACAAGTCTTCTCTTTGAACGATGCAGTGGCGGTGCAAATTCGAAGGTATTTGTACCATACTCCGCCTACAATGGAATTAAGGACATTCAGTGTACAGAGACAAAAATCATATTTCACTCACTCCAGTTTCTACTGTATGAATCAATATACCTTCTCAACTAAGAAGTTAGCAACTCTGGCCCATTTTTGTTCCGCCACACTGCAGAAAATGTATCTTATATGTTTATCAAATGATAATACCAGGGAGGGGGGAAAGTCAAGACATGTAAATAATATGGGAAAGACCTGTTTGTGTGATCCCTTTGAGATGTATTAGAGACTTCTTCATGCCAAGCCAACGGCTTTGTTCTCATAAGTTTGCGTTTCTTTGGTGCGATTATCTCTGCCTGTTTGTTCATTATGTTTAAAGGTTTAAAATGCTGAGGCAACTGCTCGGGAGTCACTTGAGAGTCATGTGCAGGAATCATCTGGTCATTTCGAGAGGCTCCCATTTGTTCCATCTTTGAGCCCGGGAACGCAAATGGCTTAAGCTGTGACATTGAGCTCATTCCGCTATCCATTGGCATTTTATTAAAATCTTTGTTGGAGGCAGTACAATCAGCTGCTCCCTGCTCTTGAGGCAAACCAATCCTCTGTTGCAGATTATATCCTGTGGAAGACATATGTTGGGCCTTTTGCGAGGTTGTCACATCACTTCTCAGTATCTCAGCGGGAACTTTGAGTGATTCTTGCTCCAAAAGATGCTGGCGAGTTGGTAAGTCCATCCACACATTAAACTGCTGATTCGTACCTTGTTGGGGTGATCTAGTCTGACTAGTGGTGTGACCTCCAAGGCCAGGATCCAGTTTAACTCCTGGAAGTGTTGCATTGTCAGATAAAGATGCTACAAATGGATTGGTCGTCTGCATCTGGGATACAGACAGTGTGGACGGATCATTCTGTTGGATGAACTGCGGGAATATCCCTGCTTGTCCGAGCTGACGGGGCACAAGTGAAGACATACCGGCTAAGTGACTTGCAGATGACGGAGCTGTACTGGAACGATGAATGCCTGTCTGAGATTGTATCTGATCAAACATCCCCGAGGACTGCAGATACATATTACCTGTAGATATCTTTGGTTGAGGATTACAATCCACCCAATGACCAGCCACATTCGAGGATCTCTGAGTGGAAACAAGAGTACTATCATCCTGAAAGAGACCTGGTCTCAGCTGATTTGAAGGCACCTGAAACCCAGGAAAGCTGGAGTTCAACGATGAAGAGCCAAGCAAGGTGTTAGTATTCACCAAACCAGGCTGTTGCTTATCACTGTCTATGAAGTTGGATGTGTCATTAATGTCCGCAGATATTTCCATGTTCTGATATGTTAAGCCGCTAAACTCCTCAGGAAGACCAGTATCGCTGCTAGAAGCTTCAGCAACAGCAGTCTGCATAAGCGCGCTCCAGCTCCCACTCTGCATAGATGATGGGAAAGGACTGGAGAAATTTACAGTGTCAAATTTGTCACCGAATACTCCAGAAGCAATCTCGGAGATACTACTATCTTCCATACTGAACAGAATCTTCTCTTCTAGTGGGTCAAGAGGAACCAAACCTTGAGATGGCTTCGTAGTATCCTTCTGCTGAAATGAAGACCAGCTTGCTTGTTCCTCCTGCCTCCCACTAGAATCTTTTGGAGAACTGTCAACTTGTTGAGGAAGGAGATTTCCGAAGTTAACTGAACCTGCCTCGGACATATCTCTCCCTTGAACTCCAAGGTTTGACATAAATGTTCCCTGTTGTAGAGGTAACTGTGGTTGAGATGAATCATACTGACTATTAAGGAAAGGGTTATTAAAATTCGATAACTGCATCAAAGACTTCTGTGTTTGACCACTAGGAGGCGTAGCTACTAGACTGCCAGGTTCCTGATACATGACTTGGATGGGAGGCTGTTGACCCATATTACCTCTTGCATTAGTAGCCGGAGCACCATACAGAGAAATATCAGGCTGCTGAGAACCTAAACCCATCGAAAACATGGTTCTACCCAGCGTTCCTTGTTGTCCCAGGGTTGCATTCCCCTGCGCCCAGTTTAGATATCCTTGTGAAGAATAATTTAAAGGCATTTCAGCAAGAAGAGGTGGAAACTGTCTGCTACTGTTAGCTTGCTTCTGAGCTGTAGATGAATAGGGATTTGAAAAGTTCTGCTGCTGCATTTGAAGAGCATGTAGTTGCTTGAGCATCACCTGCTGTTGCAACAACTGCATCTCATCGTAACCGGACTGCTGCATTAGGCTATGTTGCTGCTGGAAAGATAATTTCTCTTGAAGCCTTGTTTGGAAACATAAATCACACCACTAGGTGCTTCAGTTCTGTCAGACCTTTCAGAATTTGTTGTCAGGATTGGAATACTCACAGAATCAGTATCTTGATGAAACTTGAAAACGAGCTAACCACCTGAGCTTATAGTCTTTAGCTGGTTATAAAACCTAAGCGTTATAAACTGCAGAATCCTCCTTCAATTACTATCACATGCATTTAACTTGTAACATCAGCTTATCCTTCTTCCAAGACCAGTAGATCCATAAACACCTGTAACACCAAACAGTATTCAAGAGATTTCATCCCAGTAAAGCAATGCGAAACTTAATTGTTCAATAAATCCTAACCTTTTGGGCTAATCTACCTGAAAACGACATTCAAAGGCACCAAATTGGGGAAGAACCCAGAAACAAAATCTTAAATACACTAACACAAAGACTAATCTTTCAGCCAAAATATTTGATTTTCAGAACAATGAACCAGAATCAATCAAACTAAAGCTAGTTTTATACAGGAAAATTCAAGAGAAACTTATAATTTACCAAATAAAAACCGTGATCTGAGGAGAAGAGAAGCTGAGAATCGTCTCTAGGGTTCTTCTTCTTCTTCACTGGAACAACAAACCTTAACACGGCTCAATTTGCCACCAAAATAAATAAATAAAATATATATATATAAAAAATAAGAAAAATAATTTGTTATTTATTTTATTTCTTTCCCTCCTCTTTTCAAGCTTCTCTTCGTCTCACCTTTAATTGACGCTGCCACACTCAGGAAAATAAAGACCTTTTCTCCAGAACAGTAGACTGAGAAAATTTCTGATTCTTTTCGAGATGTTAAATCTTCGGACAAGAAGCCGAAGAAGGCCAGAGGACAGATACTACTGCAAGAAAAATAAATACAGTAAAAGAAATAAAGAGAGAGAGAAACTAATTTTCAGAAAATACAAAAAGTTTAATAAATTTATGACAAGGAAACGAACCTCAGGTTCGGAGTTTGGTTACGAAGAAAGGCGGTAATCCTGTGTACAACGTGTAGTAAACGTTAGATGCGCTTTGTAAGTTGTTTAGATTTAACGGCCAAGATGATTTTGAGTTTAAGATCGGACGATGTAGATTTATTAAAAAAAGTTGACCTAGATAACTACGAATCGTTAGCTTCAGAGATAGGCTGATTAAAAGTAGGTGGGAATTAGCTCTTTGATAATCCCACGCGCTTTAAACAAAGCGTGGACTTTATTTTCTCTTCACCACTGTAATACTTTTGTTTATTAGGTAATTAATTTAATAAGAAAATTGATATCCTTCTAATTTTCTCTTAATGGTTCCAATATTCTTTTACTTTTATGCAATTTATAGCATAACAAACTGGCGGTATTCAGTATATAGTAGTAAAAATAAGCAAATACATTTTTTAATGAATCGGTATTAAAAGCAAAAATAACATTCATTCAGAGTATGCAAAACCTTTAGGAAGGTTTCTCGAGTAGAACTTACAAGTCTTTGATCGATCAACTGTAACAGAAAATCTTTGGTGTTTCTGAGTTGCAAATATTCCAAGACAAGAAATGATAATCGAAAGACTTCAGATTTAGTTATGTTCCACATTTCATGTAAGAATAAAGAGGTGGTCGAATGATTTTCAGATTCAGACCTTAAGAAATTGAGATCCCGGAAGAGATTCGAAGGTTAGAGTCTGCTCCTCCGCTGACTACGCTGTCTCCTTTCCACCAGTCAGCACATAAAACCTTTAAAACCAATATTTTTTTCAATGTTTTGAGTAACAAAAACTAAGAGTAGAAGATAGAAGATAAGTTTGTGTGTTACTTTACCTTATCCTTGTGTGTGTCGATAACTGACAAAGGCCACTGCAAACGGAAATGGAGGAAGAATCTCAGTTTCAAAGCAAGGAAACAGCGGGTTATAACGGAAAGGAGTTTGTGTGTACTTACAGCGGTTCTGAGATCCCAGAGCATGATTTTGCCATCATAGGAAGCTGAGAGCAAGTGAAACCAAGAGCTTTTGTGCCATTTACAGGCGGAAATCCATGATGCGTGTGAAGCAAATTGGAACACTGGAGCGGATGTTCCTACAGATTGTATGAAGAGAGTTTATCAACCAGAGTAATAAACGTGTTTGGTTATATATTTTGACTCTGCTTGTGTTCAAATAGATCTCTCACCAGGCTTACGAGGATCCCATACTCTAAGGATTGGATCTGAACCACCAGCAGCTACAAGCGCAGAGCCTTCACCGCCAACATCTACCGTGTTGAGAGCCTTTCCGCAGTACTGCATTTTCACAGAAACAAACTCACTCTACGCTTCTATGGAAACAACTTAAAAGCACTGATTTTTCAGCAAAGACAGGTCTGGTGTGTCCCTGAATTTACGTGAACGCAAAGGAGTGTGAGATGGCATACCAAGTTCAAAGATTCTTTCCCTGTCGGAACATCCCATCTCCTTACGGAATGGTCCCATGAACAGGAATAAATTACATCATGCTCCGGCCAAACAACTGATGAGACACACTGTGTGTGTCCAACAAATGTAGTTTCGGCCTCTCCCTGTAAGAAATTCAGTATCGAAACTGAAATTAGTTACTTCAACTGAGAAAACACAACTGTTGGAGAGTACACCTGTCTCTTTCTCTTATTCCAAAGAGAAAACAATGCGTTTCAAAAGAGTTTGCATATCATCAAGACTTTATTGAATGTACCTCTAGCTGAGTTTTATCGGCCTCATTATTCCCTTTTCTTTTCTTCCCTGCTACTGACAACTCTGAAGTAGACTCATCTGTGTCCCATAAATTGATCGTGCAATCCCATGAACCCGAGCAAATCTGAATTACATTATACAGCAGGTGAGCACGATGAAATACAAAGTCGTTTCACTTGCGATACACAAGTTAAGTGCAAGAGGAAACAGCAAACCTTGCTCCCGTATTTCTGAGCTGCAACACTTGCCACCGACGCCTTGTGCCCACGCAATATCTTGTAAGCCCCAACTCTAGTAGTAGGGTCACCAGATTCAGCTGTATCAACCTTTATACAGAAAAGATGACTTTAATTAACCGGAACATTTACCTTTAGTTATATATTATTTATCCATGTTTACCTTAAACAATCTCAATGTTCGATCTTTAGCGGCAGTTGCTACAGTAACATTTTCTGCACCTGGACGGACAAAAAGAACAAGAAAATGTAAGGAAGTGATAGATGAGCGAAAAAGGTGAAATTCTTCTTTGTTAATACTATGTGCTAGTGAAGAACAGGCATAGTATAGATTTATCATGCTACGATTATACCTTCGGAATTAACAAAAGCAATAGAAGAGATTGCGCCAGTGTGGCCTTCTAAAATGTGTGTACAAGATTCAGGAGAGCTCCATATCCTAATCAGGAGAAAAAACTCAAATAGTCTAAGATTCTTGCAAATGTTGACAGCAATACGAGAAGATAGAAGATAGGCAGATGCATACATGATATAATCACAAATTATTCAAATGATTACCTTCCTAGACCATCATAGCAGCCGGTCAAAATGAACCTGAAAATGACAGGAATGAGATCAAGACAACCACTTACACAACGTTTAAAAACACGAACAAAAGACTAATCTATATCCTTTACATCATAACAATCACTGGACGGGCCTAATTTGTATTATAAGCAAAATCCACAAAACGAACAGGTGAAGAATAATCACAAAAACAATGATATAGCAGTCGTGTACATTAACCCTTAACACAGTTCTATAATTCTCTATACAGCATCAACCAAAAGTTGGCAACATAAACAATAGAAAAGATTTTCCAGATCAAACTACAGGTGTAAAAAGAAACACATCGTAAACTGATATGACCATCCTACACAATAATAGGTAATGACGAAGACATAGAAAAAAAACTACCTGGGAGAAGAACCATCAACAGTACTGACCCAGTCATCATGCAATGAAGGTTTCTCCTCCTTCCGTGGCGCCACAGCCCTTATGTATTCGATTTCAAGAGTTCGTTCCTACAAGATTCCACCAGTTGAATTAAGTACATGTTTCCTAGATTAAGATTGTCAACACCAAGTTGCTGATTAGGAATTAAGAGAAAACAATACCGCTGAGATTCCCTTGGCGAGAAGAAACTGCTCAAGTGACATTCGAATAAGCTCACCATCGATTAGAAAATCAAACGCCTCATGTTTCTCTGTTCATCCAAAGATAATCCCACAATCAGTACCTAATCATATACGAAAACCCCTAACAATCAACAAGGTCAAGAGAGATATAGAAGTATACCGAGAGTGAGAAGAGAGTTGATAATGGAGGAGAGACCAAGACGAGTGACATTGGAAGGGATAACGACGGAGCTGGACGGAACTTGGAACGGGGAGTCAAGCTTCGTCACGAACTTCACGTGGATTACTTTAGATGCATCTTCTCCTCCGCCGTCCATTATCGCCTCTAACTTCTCCACGGAGAAAAATTAGGGTTCTAACTTGAGGAGATGAAATTCTGAAAAGAAAAAAAAACACTTAGCAGGGTTTAAGGAGATAATTACGAAACTAACCTCTCTTGAGCTCAGTTCGAAATATTAATTTTGGGCCCAGAGTATTAACGTCTTTAAGTTGGGCCCTTATCAGGCCTCTGAGCTTTCAGTTAATAACAGTTCGCGTTTGGGGTGTGTGTGAATTATTACATGATACACGTGTCATAATATGACAGCTTTGTGACGGGATCTATATCTGCTCGGTCGTGAAGTTATCATCGTCTCTTTCCTTTAGTGATCTGCTTCCGCTTATAAAAGCTACGAGGAAAATCTCACTCTCAGTACTCTCTCTCTGGATCCAGGGGTTTAAGCTGATTCTGTGCCCTAGAATTTGGCGCCTTCTCACTTCGATTGGGTGTCTTGGTACCTCCATAAGCGATAAATCTCACTCAGTTTCACTCATTTGCTAGGGTTTCGAGTTGGTTCTGCTCCTTCTTAATCGTTGATTCTGCTCCTCCGGGGTTTCAACAATGGAGAAGGCTTCTTCTCCGGTAAGCATTTCAATCCTGTTTTTAATTGGCGCGCTCTCATCTCGTGAATTGGACTCGCTAAGTTTCTAGGGTTTTGTTTGGGGACAAGTATCAATTGGTTCTCTTTGGGGGAAAGAATCGATCTTTATTTAGTTTTAACATTCGTTTCCTGTATTAGGCAAACGTGTTCTTATAACTCCAAACTTTGATTCTGATGTTTAAGGTGCCGAGAGGAGACCTCGTCTCTGGAATGAACTAAACGATTTTTGATTCTAAAGGAATGCGCTTTTCGTCGAGTTGATTCAAGAAATGGTTCTACATGTTACGCAGTGCAAAGTTGTAATAAAGGTTGTTGAATATGACCAATGGAGGCGGGGAGGGTGGAAGTCAACGGAGAGATTCACACGGGAAATATAATGACTTCGCCTATGCACTCGCTAGAATGGCTGTGGCGCAGATATGCGAGAGTGTTGAGGTTAGCACTTATCAGGAATCACATGCAAGGGAAGGTGCGAGGTTCATTTCTTTCCAACAGTCTGCGCTCGAGAGACTGACTGATGTAGTGATACAGTACATTCAAAGCATTGGGAAGGACGACGCAGTTCTATGCTAATATGGCTGGTAGAGTAGAAGGTAATGCTTTCGATATTGTTCAAGCGCTTGAGGATTTGGGGTCTGGATTGGGTTTCAACGGTGCTCATGATGTTGAGCATTGTCTTGCTGATTCCGGTGTGGTTAAGGATATTATTCGGTATACAGGGGAAGCTGAGGAAATGCCTTTTGTTTATTCTCTTCCCCGTTTCCCTTTTAACAAAGGAAAAAGACGAGCTCTTAGCTTCTCTGAGATTGGAGGAGAGATGCCAGATGAGCATATTCCAGTTTGGCTTCCTGCTTTTCCAGAAACCAAGATGTCTAACGAGTTGGAGGAGACTAATGTTGACAAGATTGAAAGAGAGGTGCAGAGCAAAGAGAACGGGCTGTCTTTGCCGAGCATGCAGAAATCTGTGGATGTTGATAGGTTAAAAGTTCAGAAATCCATCGATCAAAAGGATGTTCAGGAACCAGCAGAGGAGCCAGAGGGTAATCCATTCCTTGCTGCACCAGTTTGGGTTAGCGAGAAGAACGTGCCACGTGTGTTTTGCCCGTCAGAGCGTACAAATGAAGAAGTTAGCATTGGCCACGTTCCTGAGAAACAAACGAACAAGAGTCATCACATTCCACCCCCTGAGGCTCGTGCTCCACCTGGCATGATCAACGACGAGAGCAGATTAGGTGGAACGGAGGATGGACAGAAAACAGATGGTGTAAGAACAGAACGAGCTTTGCTCCGTTTCAAGCTTGCAACTCGAAAAACTTCTATGTGTTGGACTATAAAGCAGAGCTTAGAAGATAAGGGTTGGTTTCTCGAGGATGGAGACAAGAGGGAGAAAAAGGTGGAACGCAAAGAAAAACTCGAAACCATTGACACAGATGTAAAATAGGTATTTTGTGACTTAGAATTTGTAGACGGAATACCATTGCCTTCTTGAGTTTAGTGATAGTTTGCAATTGAATACGTGACTCTTTAGTGAATTGAGATTCTTTTACTTGCTCAAACTACCTGAGGAAGGTGTGTGATCTTTAGCACCATTTGCTGGTGAAACATTTCTTTTCAAATGGTGATATAATATCCTCATTTCTACCGAGAATTGATGTGTGGCAGTGTTGATAATTCAAACATAATTCATAGTTGTTGGAAAAGAAGTGGTGTGTGGTCTACTTTAATTGAGGTGTTTCTGAAATATTCTGCTTAATGGATCACACACACATCATGTACCTTATCTTGAGTTGAGTCTTTACATAAACAATTAGGAAAAGATCAGAAGAAAGGGTTCAGAGAACCAACAATCACATGTTTTCTACACATTAAATTGATGATTTAGATCCTTCTTACGTTCTACGTACGCATATTAGCAATGGAAAAGCTGCCTGGGTTGCCCACTGAGCATCCCTGGAAAAGCTGCAATCTCGCTTGTCACGACTTCACTTATCAAGTCCTTGAATATTAGCCTCTCTATGTCTAACACTAACCCCGGTGTCTCTCCTTCAATCTCCTTCCAGTTCATGCCTTGGCTTTGCAGGTCCTCCCAAATGAGGTCTTCATCATCCTCATCCAAGATACAGTTTGACTTGTCCTGTAATCGATCAACTTCTGAACACAGAGATTCCAGAAGTTCTTTCCCTCTTGAACTTTTGTCTGTTGTCATTAGCAGGCTGATTGATGATAGTATGTATGGCTGTTTTGTACACCCTTTTGCTGCGAATTTGCGTGCTAATATCTCATTGACTGTGTCAAACACGAGCTTCCTCCTGCTTCTCTCTATCAGGTTCGCCGCCTGTTGTTGTCCGAATACTCTGCCTCTGTGTTTGTTGTCATGTCTCACATTGTTTGTCTTGTTCTGTTCCAGGACAAAGAAAAGGCTCGGATTGATTGGTAGGTGTGCTTGGTGCAGCTGAATGCTTAGCATATTGTAGTCGATATCCTTAAGAAGCCCTGATGCTGACAGTATCTCTGAGATGTACTTGTGGTCACCATTTCTTAATTCTACGCCTTCTTCCATGAAACCCTCCATAAGGTTGGCATCAGGCTGATTTAGACTCACGTTACTCTCAGGCCACACAATCGATCTACATGAGTTGTTGTGCTTGTTCATCCACTGGGACTCCTCAGAACGTATATGATCGTCGTCTGTGGCAAGAGAAATAGTAAAGGTTAAAATTTTAAACAAATCAAAGTTTGTAATCTATTTTGGATAAAATGTGGATTAATGTCACAGAGTTTTGATGCCAATGAAGTTACTTTCTCAGTTACTCACCTTTAAAGGCAATGGATATCTTCCTTACAGGGGATGGTGACTCATCATCGTCGAAGGCTACATCAAGAACTGAAACCGGGCTGGGTTGCTCCACTGTAACTTTCAGAGGTTTTGGCAGCGACCTCATTCCCAGTTCTGGACTCTACATTAGTAAACAGATGGACTCAGTGAACATGTATTAGCAAATAAACTGAGAAGTGAATTTGCGTTAGAAGAAAAGTTTATACTCTTTGTTTTGGTGTGTGCTGCTCCGTTAAGTCGCTGTTCCTTTCACATTTATATCTGCTTGTAACCTCAATGTCAAGGTTAGAGGCCGAACTTACGTTGCTGTCAGATCTTAAACTTCTCAAGTCACTGCTCTCATCACTTAAACGGTCTTCAGACTGCTGCATACCGCGAGATTTTATCCCTGGTTTTCTTTTGGGGGAGGCTGATTCTGTCTGTTGCCTACTAAGTTGTTGTCTTTGGTTTTTGTTCGACTCTGGTTTTGGAGACGTTGGCCTAGACTGCTTCTCGAACCCGAGCTTCTTTGGTTGTGTTCTTGGGCTGACACTAGGCTTCTGGCTCTTCCCTGACTTGGCCATCTCGATCTTCGACTGTAATGGTCTGGTACTAGTGATTTTTGTTGCAGAATCTGTCTGACCCTTGTAAAATCCTGGCCTTGGGGTCACATCCATGGCGCTTTGCTTCCTCGGAGTGACTTTCTGGTTTTGCCTCAGGTTTGAAACCTTGACATTTGGTAAAGCAACACCCCGCGGCGAGGAAGAGGTGGAACTAGGACTGCCTATCTCTTTGAAAACTGGAGCAGATGCTGTTTTCATTACCACAATAGAGGAAGATCTTAAATTCTTGGACGAAGGACTTGTTGCAGATGGAATTGGCTGCGTAAAACACTGCTGTGTCTTCTCCATTGCTTCGAGTATCTGCTGTAGAGCTCTGAGATCTTTCTCAGACTTTTTGAACTCAAGCTGCGAAAGCCTCTTCTGTATCTCACCATAAACCGTCAGCGTTGTAGCAGCGTCAGCTACTTTGACTTGGTTCTTGGCACCATCCACTTGCGTCCATGGAGCTGTTTTCATAGGAAACTTGGCAGGCATCATCTTCTTGATTGAATCAGAACTTCTTGATCTTTGTAGATCTGCTTCCACTCGGGAAGTTGGCCTCGGAGAGTCGCAGAAGTGGTTCTCTCTGTTTTGATAAGTAACAGACTCGTCAGGATCTGGAATGACATCAAGACCCATCAGCTTGGCAACAACACTTGACGTTGTTCTTCTGTGACCCGTAACAAGGTCTTGTGGCTCTGGTGAACAACTAGATTTTGCGCTCCGAAAGGAATTCGATCTACTGTCTAAAGACAACCTCGGTGTCTCTTTGAACTTGGCGCCTGTCTTTCTTGTCTCCCTCTCATCGTAAGAGAACCGAGGACTGTCTTTCAGCTTCACTACTCTCCGTCCTTCACTCCATTCATTAGAACTCCGAGATGGTGATGGTTCTTTGAGAAGAGAGACGTTAGCTCTGGCTGATATAGGTTGCTGAGAAAAGACTTCTTCATCTCTGGCTCTGGTCTCCTTATGAATGGAGCTTCTCACAAGCTCCCTTAAATCACTCGACATCATTAAACCACCCCACCTTGGCGACCCGTTAGTTGGTTCTCTTACAGGAGTCTCACCGTTACTCATTTGAATCAAACCGGGTTGTTCAAACTGAGAAGTCGTGGTGCTGATATCTGCAGACGAGAAGCTCGAGGAGCATGGTGAAGAAGAAAACGACAGCCTCGAGGAAGATTCAGAGGAGACTCCCTTCTGTTTCTCCTTTGCAGCCTTCTTCTTCTTACTCTTCTCCTGCAATTCCAGTAAAATTCACTTTTAGATCCAGTGGAAATTATCATTTTCTCTGCTGGTTTACAGAGTCTTACCGTTTCCTTGTTGTCCGTTGAAGCTTTGGTAACACCGCCATTGTCACTTGTTTTGCCTGTTAAAATAAAACAGTCAAATCTAGCTTTTAAGTAATACCTAGTATCGTTAAGACATACATACCTATAGATAAGTACAGATTATTTAGACACTATGAACATCTATGGACAAGTCATGTTCTAGAGCGTTGATTTTTTTTTTCTATCTTTGTGGTCCTGAATCTTAGATTTAAGATCTTAGTCAGAAACTAGAATACAAAAACGTCTTCTGTTGAAGAAGTTTCCTCTGAAACTTTCTTCTTCAGGTTTAATGGAGAGGACACTGCAAGCAAGGACTTAAAAGAGAGAGAAATGTTACCTGAAGGCAAAGACTTGAGCTCATCTCCGGCGACGGAGACACGTCTCGCCGGATAATGTTGCCGGTAAAACACCTGAAAGATCCCATTCATACAACCAAACTGTTTATTCAGATTTGGATTCTCATCTGACAAGTTATACAAAAGCTTCGCCGACATCTTCTTCTTCTTAGCTCTGGTCTCACAAGGTTTTGACTCTAAAAGGACAATGGAACTCTGAGATTATCTCATATCAGTTCTTGAAAACCTCAAGCGTATGGCTTCTCCTCTCTTTTGTGTCTCAGAGGAAAAGGAAGAAGAGACAAGAGGACAAACAAGAACCCAGTACGAAGACAAAGGTAAAGCTACTTGTGAAGTTACGACCAGACAGGAAATTAGTTTGCTCTGTGTTTGTTCTCTTGGAGGGTTCCTTGAAGAAGAAAGAAGAGAAGGGAAAAAAAAAAGGTTTTTCTGTTTGTGTTGTTTGAGAGTAACGGATCTGTAAAAGGCAAAGAGCTCTCTTTACAACTATATTGAGAAGCATATATAAACATCTGTTATGTGATGTATATACACATGCGTGTACACATGTATACGTGTGTATCCGTATATTTATACATGAAAGAGAATGTAATTGGATTATTTAATACTTTTAAAAAGTAATATGATAGAACAATTGGAAAAACTCTGCTTCGAAATAATGAGGTATCTATTTTTTATGCATCTCTGATGAAAGTGATGCACATGAAAGCATAGACCAACCTATTTATTTTTATTTTGTTTTAACAACACATGTAATTGGATGAAATTCTCTTTATTTTTTCGGTTTATCCGTTTGTACATATATTTAAATGTATCTCTGTTTTTGGTTAATGTATCTACTCTTACTCATTTGTAAAAAAACAAGTTAAATGGTACAGTTACTAATATACTAAAATAACAATCACTAGTACTATTACTAGCATTATACTATACATAATAATTAATGAACAGAGAAAGGAATAATAAATGAAAATAAAAGAGGTTTCCTTACACATCCATGTGGACAAAATAATGTGGGTGGGTCTCATAAGTCTTTGGTGCTCTTTTACATCTGCATGTGGAGTTTGTCAGAGACAGACATCAGAATTTTTATCTACAAACAAATAAATATATAAAGAGAAAATCCTATTAGTAAATAAAACTATGAGGAAACTAAGGGCATGTTTATTGCGGATCTCTTAACATGAGGTTTTTAGCTTTTGTAAGAGACGTTTCTTAACTTTTAACTAAGAAAACTTAAGAACCGTCTCTTAAATAAGAGACCTAAGAGACGTCTCTTAACGGAAAAATTAAAAAAAAAAACAAAACAAAACAAAAAAAACATGAAATTATAAGTTAAGAACTCCAACCTAAGAGACCCGGATAAACATGCTCTAATGGCCAAAAACAAAATTACAATTAATAGTTTAGGAAGAGAATGGATTGGTGCACTGGAATAAAGCTTGCATGGTTCTAGATTGGTGGTCTTACAAAAAAAAAAGAATGGTATTTTTTTGCTTTTCTTTGGGCTTCACAAAAATACAAATTAATACTTGAAAATGAATATAAGTTCTTGAAGACAACATTTTGTTCCGGGTAATTGGATAATTCTAATAATTCAGAATAATATATACATTTCCACCAAGTTAATTATTTTAAAATAGTAGTATTAAGTAGCTAGCTGTGTTTCACAATAACATAATTTGAGGAATTTAAGCTTTGTATTATGAGGTAGAATAATGTCTTTTTGGTTTTGTTTTATTTAGATTCTGATATACTCCATCTGTTTCTAAATAATGTATATTTTAGCATTTTTCTTTGTTGCTAAAAGATCAATATTTTCAATTTTCTATGTATTTTTATTAATGATTTTTAAGTTTCCAAGAAATATTAATTGGCAATTTTTGATTTATTGAATTGTTATTGGTTAAATTTTATGGAAAATTGCTATATTTTAACAAATTAGTACATTAATTGTTAAATATTAACTTTTTCTTAATATGTGTGAAAAAATCAAAGTATGGATTATTTAGAAACAGAGAGAGTATTGATTTGAGAGTTTACGTCATGCGATGTACTCGTTAAACACCTTTTGGGCGGATCACGTGCTTTTGTTCAACTATGTGCTGTGACCAATGTGGGGTTTGATCATACTTAATTATTTTATATTAAAATGGTTTAATTTTATTTAATCATTTTAAGATAAAAAAGTATAGCTTGTGGCCTTGGAAGTAACCAAGGAATATGCTGCACATGGGCAATGAGTAAGAGTTGTGAATGAAGAATCATCATCATCATCATATACACTCCCGTTAGTCGTTACCATGCTTGTTTAAGATTCTTCTTATATATATTGATTTATTCTCGGTTCCTTGGAAATTGAAATGCAGAGTATCAAATGCATATACATATCTGAATACGAGTTTCATAAGTTACTGCAATTAATACTCATGTGTTCTGAGAAGAGTTAGAGCAGCATTAGTGGCCGGTACCTTGATGGATTTCTCCTCTTAAAATAATAAATTTAATGCTAATTGTATAGGAGAGAAGGAAAAATGGAATGAAAGAAGGAGAAAATTATATTTATAAAGAGACTCAAGATGTCAGAAAATATATATAAAAAGAAACTCATCTCACATCTAGGAAACTAATATAACATATGTGAATTTGTAATTGATTTAGATTTTTTATATTTAAATCTTAATTGTAACAATTAATTATATTAATATACTATATGAGATCCAACCTAAAACTAATTGGTAATAATTGGATTGACTAATCTATTTTATGTATTAGTTAATATTTTTTCTAATTTTTAATATGGGTTATTTGTTTCTAATACATTCTCTCGAGATTATGGTTCAAGAACATCAATTTCAAAATGTTTGAATAAGGATAGAGAGGCTAACTTTGGTTTAAATCGATGTGGATTGGGTTAAATTGTATAGATCAAACTTTGATACCATTTTGAGTTATATGTGTTACCAACTTAAAACGAATCGGTAATAAATTAGATTGGTTTTCTTGAAATTATGGTTCTTTGAACGTTAATCTCGAAATATTTGGGAAAATATCGATAGATCAACTTTGGGTTGTCTCGATGTGGATCGGTTAGATTGTATAGAAGGAACTTTGATACTATGTTAATTTAGATGAGTTCCAACCTAAAACGAATTGGTAATAAATCAGATTAAAACTCATCTATTTTATATACTAATTAATATTTCTTTTAACTTTGGATGTAGAATATTTGTTTCTAATACAAAAGTATTTATATTGCATTGTACTCTATATGATATATACATGCATGGATCTATTGATAAGATTATAAAAAGTCACTTAATTATCATTTAAAAAAATATATATGCCATACAAACAATATGAGATAATTAATCGTATATGAACTGATCTTGAGGTACTTGATTTTCTCGTTATTAAAATGTATACATACGTAAAATTACTTGAGCTTAGAAAGATATTTTCCATTCCCAAAGATCTTGAGAGGTGTTTTAGAAAACTTGAGAATGTGTGACAAAGGATACGGACCTTGTTTTGGTAATGTGCTTTTTCCAAGTTGACTTTTTGCATTGACCATTAACCCCAAATCGGTACATGTACCACACTTCAATCACGCCATGTATATGACTATGACATCATGTAAAATTTGTATAAAGTCGTGATGTAACAACGATTAAACAGCACAATTATCCATATGAGCGTTTGATGTGTGCTTAAGTATTTAGATTGTGTTTTAACATATCGAAGGGAAATAAAATCTCATAAATTAAAATTCAACTTTGATCAAAATAATGTACTAATCCTATAGTATTCTAGTGGTAGTTATTAATCTCAAATAAAACCAAACCTTAGCTAAGTTAATGAGACAGACAAGGTGTACTTGCTAAAAATAAAGGATGCGATTAATTATAGCTAAACACTACGGAAAATAAGATTAATTTCGTGATATAATAGGTGTATGCAAATAGGCAGACAAAGTCATAAATTATGTCATAGAAATGCGATTCGTGAGACCACTAGTTTTAAATATCTATCCCTAACTTTTTAGGCATTACTTAGTGGTTCAGTTATACGCAATTCTTTCGCTCACACATTTAATTAGGTCAATTTACAGTAGATGAATCATACAATAGACATCGTCGAATATTTTTATTTCTTTTCGGGAAAACTAATGGCTATTGTTTGCAAGTATCATGGACCTAATATAAAAGAAAAATTATTAAAAATAACATAATTTAAATATTATTTTTTAAAAATACGTTCAAACAAAAATATATTAACATTTGAGTTTAAAGTTTAGTAATTATTGTTTAATATTTAGTGTTAAAAGGTGAATTGAATCTTTAAATATTTTATAAATATTAAAAAAAAATAGTTTAATTTATTTTTATTATAAATTTATGATATTTTTTTATTAATTATAATTTTAAAAGTTATCAAACTTATAGTATAACTGAATTTTTTCAATTTAATAATTCCTTTGTTTTTCTTATCTTATTTTAGTTAAATTGTTCATATATAATTTTGCTGCTCCCCGATTATTTTTGAAGTCTTTTTTTCAAAGTTATAGAACTTAAGGTAGTATAATATAAAAAAGTTTAACAATATAGGTGTAATTTGGAGCTAGAATCCAATTGATAAATGAAATACATGACATGAAATATGAAGGTACCAAAACGTGTCAGATACCAAAAACAAACTAGAGGATGTTTGAGGTGGAGAATCAGAATTTTTCTACCTGTCAATTTTCTATAACATCCATAAAAATGAAGTTATTCTAAAGTTGAAATTGAATTCCATTTTCTTTTTTTTTTCTGAATATTACATGGCGATCCAAATTTTTAACGTCTTAATCTTTTATTACATAGATATCTATCATATTCACTTGATTTTTTGATAAGCCTAAAACATGCTTCAGTCATCTAATTATACATGAAATACATATTATGCATCTGAATTTCTGAACTTCATAGACGAGCAATGTAAAAAAAGATATTTAGCCAATATGCGATCTAGACCAATATGTGAGTGACAAAGACTTATAACTATTAAGATTCACCTTTCGGTTTTAGTATTGTAAGAGAAATACAAACTCATAATAAGTAAATGGTCCAACAAAAATATTTGTCAAAAAGATATCATCAATGAGCAATGGTTGGAAGTTGAAACAAAACATGCCACTACTATTAGGTACCTTATTAATAATTATAGTGCATGGATTAAAAGGGAAAATAAGAAAAATCAAGAAACAAAATTACCAAATTATAGCATTCAGTTTTAGCAAGTAGATTAAATTTTGATGTATTAGAGAGCAGTTCTCATCATATGCATGCACATGGCAACATGGTGCTTCCTTCGTATATACACAAAACTTTTATAATATAAAAGAAGTTGGTTAAAATACGAGCCAGCACTGGAGTATTGTTTGGTGAGGGGATCTAGTGGTTAATTAAAAAAACATAATCACTTTAATATATATTCCCTAAGCATATAATCCTAATCTACCCACCACTACCAAACTCTTTTTACGAAGTATGCCTCATTGGAAAGCACTAAAATCAAACCTTGATATATTGCTTGTTAACTAACTAAGATTATACTAAATTTTTAAACTAAGCCAACGATGTGTATCCACATTTTTCGATATGTGAGAGACTATGGAGGATACTATCATGATTATAGCAATATTTTCACTTTTACGATTTGATTTTGATTTTGTTTGGTGGGATTTGATCTTCTTAACATATATATGCCGTATGGGTTTTAATCGACATTACGATTGTTTAATTATTTACAAATCCATCACATGCATCTGTTATTCGACTTGTGTATAGTCAATGTAGTTTTCTCTCAAAATTGTTGTTCAATGAAGATGAACTTTTATACTACTATGTTTGGTCAAAGAAGAATCTTAACTTTACACCACCAACTAAGTTTAGGTTTAAAAAACTAATTGCGTGTTTAACTAGACATCGTTCTGTGGACATGATAGACCATTAAGACATTCACCTTCAAGTGTGGTTTAAGCAAGCTTGGATAGTAATATATATACTGTATATATACTCCTCGATTTAAAAAAAATAATAATGAATAAATTCATCAAGTTGTTCCAATCATATGGGCTTTCCCTTTTTATCTGCATCCACAAGCAAATTAAAAAGCGTCGCACAAGTTGCCGTACCTTTGGAACTTTCTTTAATTCACCTTCTATGGTTTAGTTAATTCATCTAATTATCGATAAGTATGTAATATGTGAGTGAAACAGAAACGTAGTAGTAACATAAATAAATAAATATGAAAACACTGAGGAAGTGAGGGCATGGAAAACACGTAATCACTCAGCCAAATGATGAAACTGTTTCTCTTATTGAGCCTTTCGTAAAAAAAAAAAAAAACTCTTTCTCTTATTATTTTTCTTATTCACTCTAAAATTTATATCAAACTCCAAAAAAGTTATGTAGTGTACAAAAAATCAAACTCTTACATTAATACATCAAGCCTCTCAAAATCGTTAACACTCACTCACTAAGAGAGATTAGATACATTATTTAAATGGGGCGATTGGAACTGTTGACGTTAAATGGTAAAACAAAAACAGAATATAGCATGTCATTTTCGGTTTTAGTTATTATCATTTATCTTATCTTCAACTGACATCAAAACTTTAAGTTATTATTACCTTTAAAAACTGTTGTGGTCTTTGAATTATATTATCCATAGAAATAAAATAAAATAAAATAAAAATGTATTATTTAAAAAAAAAGTATCTATCATAAATGTTAGCAGGGAAATTCAGATGTAAAAGTGAGGGGTTCCTTCAGTACTTCACATGTCCATTGCCATCCTTCAACGTCACTTATACAAATCTAAGTCAACGAGAAAATCTCGTCCGTATGATGATGATGATGATGGTCCTTGAAGTCATGGGCTCTCGCAACTCTTTCAAGTCTTGGGGGGTTACATCCTTTGTCAGAGTTTTGGGATATTTTTTTATTCTCTTTTTGGGGGTTTATTATCAGAAACTAAAAGAAGAATAAAGAGGAAGAAATTTAGGAAACGTCGACACGAAAAAAGAGCTAGTGATTCCGGAAAGTTTGCGCTAAAAACTTGATATACTTCGAGTTTTCTGTTTCCAAAAAACGAAAAAAAGAAAAACCATTAGAACCCTAAGCCCATTCCAATAATAGAAGTATATGGATTTCCCTTTCAATTAAAAAAAAAAGCAGGCCAATAAAATTAAAGAAGCTCAACAGTCAGTGGGCTTGATTTTGTATTATTTTAAAATGGAGTTTTCTTTCAGTTGGGCTTGTTTTTTTTTTGAGAGAAAAATATAGTCATCAAACAAAAGAAGTAATAGTGAGAGCAAAGAACGCTAGAAGAAAGAGTGATTGGAACGGCGAAAACATTGAAGCAATCGTAATGTTGAAACGATATATAGTTATGCCAAAGTCAATAAGACGACAAACTCATTCTCCAATGTTCTTGGGAAAGGAGGATTTGGAACCGTCTATAAAGGAAAATTGCAAGATGGAAGCGGTACATATGTTGCAGTGAAGATCTTGAAGGATTCAAAGGGGAATGGAGAAGAGTTCATCAATGAACATGAGTAGAACCTCTCATGTTAATATCGTTTCTCTACTTGGATTCTGCTATGAAGGAAGCAAAAGAGCTATAGTTTATGAGTTTATGCCAAATGGATCCCTAGCATGTCAACAAAGATGGAGTGGGAAACTTTATATAACATAGCAGAAGGTGTAGCTCGAGGGCTAGAGTACTTGCACAACCATTGTGTGTCAAGGATTGTGCATTTTATATTTCAACTGCATAAATGACCAAATATTATTTCGAGTAGCCAAGAACTTATATAATAAAATAATCTGAATATATCTATCTAGTTGCTTGTTTGTCAACTTAGATTATAACATAATAATTGATTGTACATTCTGCTTCTTAGCTGTAAACTTCCATAAGGATATGCAAATCATGTGATGGAACAGAAACGTTAGGGATAGACTAGAATAAGAAAATATACATCTTGCATAATGGCCTGCCTCTATGATGCAGATGGTAGTCTATACTATATATATATATATATACAAATGTAGGGGCTGTCATTGTTATTCTGGAGATTCCAGACTTTTGATCATATGAATCAATAAAAATATAATTATGAAAAAAAAACATTTAAAAGAAAAAAAACAACTTAACAAAACGGCTTTACACCAAAAACAACAGAAAAATACCGGTAAAATTTTGTTAGTGATGCACCAACGACTTAACCTCCACACATGCCTACCATAACTTTTCATGAGTATTACTCACCACACATTGTCTTACACGTGTATATATATATATATAAATACAGATGAACTTGTGTGTATCTCCTTGTTCCTCTGCCTTCACTTGCGGCCAAGAAGAGAAAACAAAACAAGAAAACAGGTAAAACGAAACTACTCTCTCTCTCCTATGTCTACCCTTCGTTATAGATGTAAATGTCTAATGGCTACACATTGTTAGGTCGGAAAATGGGGAAAGCTAGAGGAGTTAACAGCGGCGGAGGAGAGAGCTCTCTCGGTTATCTATTTGGATCCGGTGAGTCACTTTCCAAACCGAACAAGCCCACTGCCAACACCAGCATTACCACCGCTAACACCACCACGACAACAACAAACAGTACCACCGGAGATAAAAAGAAGACGGAGGAGATGTCGGCAGGTGTAAGAGGAAGCCCTAATAATTACTTGAGAACAGAGGGACAAAACTGTGGTAACTTCCTCACGGTAATAATAATATAAAACATCAAATAAGAATTATTATTATTTGAAAACTTAAATAACAAAATGTGTTCTTTTTTTTTTTCTTTGCTGTTTTGTATGAGAAACAGGAACGACCATCGACAAAGGTTCATGCAGCACCAGGTGGAGGATCTTCTCTGGGTTACTTGTTTGGATCTGGTTCTGGCAAGTGATTTTGACTTTCCACGATGACTACCTATGCATTTGGAACGTTGTAAAAAGTGTAACTTTAATTTTCTATCTTTGAAGCTGGTGATCGATTGTGTGTTTCGTGAGATAATTGTTTTGGATTTGACATGTGTTCCTGACAAAAAGGATTTGTCAATCTATGGTTCAAAGCTAGAAGCTTTCTCAATCTACACATCTCTAGAATCTGTTTCTATGTTTTTAGCAAATACATTCCTTGGTTAAACCTTCATGATCTCCAAGAAAGATTCTGAATCTGAGTTTCTATGTTTCTCTTTCAAGATTCATATTATCATGTTTGTCTTGCAGACTCCATCCATCAAAGAACTAAGTGAAACCATTTTAGTTTCGTTGCTTCCGCATCATTTCTTTCCAACTACAAAAGAAAAACAGTGAATCTAAGAGATATAAACAACAACACTTCTTCATCCATCATCTTAAAACAACTTCTCCTAAAGACATCAATTCTCTATATTTGCGTTCTTGCAAAGAGACCTTCAGCTGTTGGATGAACAAAACTGTATGTTTTTTTCTTTCCCTCTTAGAACAAAGCTTGCAGCTTGGCGGGTAAGTACGAAAGCGCAAATTTAAAATACAGCAATACTGAGAAATGCATTTCGTAATAGTAACATGTTTATTGATTCATGTCCTTTTTGTGTGTGCTGCGCAAGACAATATTGAGAATGTTATCAGCACAATCCAAGCGAACAGAGGAAGGTCATCATCAGCAACTCAGGGATTGACGGTGCGTTGGTCTGAAGATTTTTTGAAGACGTCAAAGAAAGCGCCATTATTTAGACATGATTTCAAAAGAGGCCTTTTGTTTTGAGGAAATAATTGCTTATGAAGGTGGTAAGTTGGGAGATATGTTTGTGTCAGAAGTTGATTCATGTCTAGTCCCCCACCTTTCTTTTTGTCTTCAGCCCCAAGTTACCTTCTCACTTCCACTCTCTGAATCATTAGGGCTTCCGTTTCTTCAGAAATTCAGGTCAGCTGAGATGTTGTGTTCAGACAAGAGCACATCATCTTCTGTTTCTGGATTACTATCAATCACAATAAACATTGCTTAAAGTTATGGGAAACAAGAAAGAATAAAATTTTAGACCAAAAAGACTCATAAACAATCTTTGAAAAGCTTTGTTTAAATCCATACACATAAGAAACTGAAGTTAAAGAACCGTACCAAGAACCATGATCTTAACAAAACTGTCAAGCTTCTTAAGAACTTCACATTGCTTGGTCCGGGGCCTGGTTACACTTGCGGTCCTGCCAAAATCGTGCCATCTACCGTTTTTCTCACTAGTGACAAACGAAGAAAGACACAAGCTTTGAGTAAGTAAACTTACACACAAGCTTTCATACACCACAAGCCTGTGGTTGCGAGAACAAAAGGAGCTGCGACAAGTAAGCAAAAAGAAAAAAACAAATCAGTTCAATTCATACTCTTTCTTATCTCCTTTATGCTTGCAGGGCTGATTCTAAGATTCTAACTAAGAAAGGTCTCAACACACCGAGAAAAGACAACGCTCCTTTGCTACAATGCACACACCACATGCGCCCTGTTAAGAGTTCAATGGCACGTTAAAGTTAACTACAAAGACTATTGGCGAGTGAAGATAGCCATCACAACAGTTCAGCATCCAAATCTCAACAATGTGACTCAAGTTCAAAAACATAGTTTTGTAACGCGAGAATGATTAGAGATGATGTGTAAGAGCATGTTTATAGGGGAAACCCACTTGGGTTTCTTCTTTTTTTTTTTTTTTTTTTTAAAAAAAATAAAAAAAAAATAAAAATGGACTAATCGCGGGCCGCCACGTGTTAGTGGGGCCCGCGAACAGTTTAAGAGACACAGCAAAAACGTCTCTTAATTAGGCAATGTAGGGGACGTTTCTTTCTGCAGGTGGGCCCCTTCCCCCTCTAAGAACCCCATTTTTCTTCCCTATAAACATGCTCTGATGTCTTTACTCGTGTGAGAAGTGAAACATTGATTAACGTCAAAAAAAGAAGAGTGAAACATTGATTGACTGAGAAAAAGATGGGAAAGAACGAAAGAGCTTAAATAGTGCAAATGTACAATAATGTTTTATATTGGGCAGAGAGAAGCGCATTACTCTAGGCCCAGTGTAGGCCCATTTTAATGTATTTACATTACGCGTTTCATTAGCCCAAAAACTTTAATAAATTGCTCTGCTTCTTAGAGCACCCTCAATGGGGGTGCTTAGTGGGGTGCTTAGGCAGTAGGGCCCACTAGCACCCCCTAAATGAAGTGCTTAAAAATCCCAAATAAGCACCCCCTTTCTTGTGGTTCTTGCACTGTTCACGGGTCCCACTGACACGTGGCGACCCGTGATTGGTCTACTTTTAATTTTTTTTTTTTTTTTTTTTAAAAAGCAAAAAAAAAAAAAACAAGCACCCCAAGTGGGGTGCTTGGGTTGGTGATGGTCTTAAGAATTGGGTGTAGAAGCTCATGATTATTAGTTCAAATGATATTATGATACTGTAATGTATATCCTTATCATTGTGTTTTCTTCTACAATATAGAACAATAAATAGGAATACAATCAAAGAAATTTAATAATGCGTCACTGAAATAATTATAAAGTGTTTTTTTTTCAAAATAATAATAATTATAAAGTGATGGAGCATCACCTACGTGCATGTACTATCTTTGTATGATAGTTACATGATTTATGCAAATAATCATAGACGACGTGCAGCGTCGAGCGTTCCACGATCACGACGTACTGATTACGGTCCACGTCGTAAGGATTACGTTTCAAGTTTTTTTTTTTTTTATCATTTTAAGTATATGTTTAACAAATGATTCGAATCTAAAGCGAATCAATAAAGAATTTGACTTATATCCTATTTTGACGACATTTATGATTTATGTCCTTGTATATGTTTTAGTTTTTACTGTGTACAATATGTAAATTTATGAACTTCAGTTCAAAGGAAAGCTAAACGGTGAAGAATTTAAGACACTAACATAAACCTCCCCACATTCACATGCACAATTCCTTCGCTAGATAGCAAAGTAGCAGACCATTTATTAAGTTGTCAGTTTACACTATTTCATTTAAAATATTTACTTTTCTTCAGTTATTCTTTAAAGTCAAAGTGTAAAAGCGTACAGGAATGAAAACTTATTCTGCAAAATTTACATAATTAATTTATTTATTGCTTAGTTACATTTTATTTAACAAAACTTCTTTGTTGCCCGGCTTATTAGAGCACGGATTCTAGGCTTCAGAGATTTCAAAATATATATATATATATTAATATTACTATTTAATTATGTGATTCTTAATTTTATGAGAAACACAAACCAAAATTTTTGGAAATATATATTTTAAAATATATTTTCTGTAAAATTAAAAATCTTATAATTAAATATTAATATTAATATATACATTTTTGAAAACACCAATAAGAAATCCCATCAATAGAATTGTTTTTACATCCAGTTTTTTTTTCTTAGATCCAATTTCATTTGAATAAGCACAAAGGTTTATAGTAAATATAAACAAATCAATCGATAAAAACATGTAAATATATTAACAACCAAAAACCTTGTAAATACATACAAATTCGCAAATATAGTCTAACTTTACAATAAAACGATAAGTTTTAAATCGTATCTATTATAAAAAAAAATAAAGCGTATGAGTTAAATTATATTATAATTTTTTTACTCCAAGAAAATATACTTGGTTTTGTTTTAAAACTAAAATATGATTTAACACTATTACGATTAGGATGGATAAACACACATGTTACTATTCACCCTTGAAATCTGATAATTAGTCTAGGGATCAATTTGCTTTTTTTTTTAAACTAGGGATTGATTTCTATCAGTTTAAATTCCAAAGATTTGTAATCATCGCAAATAAGTTTAAAATTTATCTATGATCAAATTATTTAATTAATCATAAAGATTATTACAAAACCTAATTATACGGAACATAAAAAGACAGGACATAAAATTCACTTTACAGCCCAACAGCTTTTGGATCGCACATCTGAACGTGAACAAAAGTCTTTATAAACAGAGACTTTAGGTCTCATTAAAAATCAAAAACACACATCTCATCACCACCAAAAACTCCACCGACACCCGATCCGATCTCAGACCATGGTTGACCCGGCGAATACCGTTGGAATTCCGGTGAACCCAACACCGTTGCTGAAAGATGAGCTCGACATCGTGATTCCCACCATCCGTAACCTCGATTTCCTCGAGATGTGGAGGCCTTTTCTCCAGCCTTACCATCTCATCATCGTCCAAGACGGAGATCCCACCAAGAAGATCCATGTCCCTGAGGGTTACGATTACGAGCTCTACAACAGGAACGACATTAACAGGATCCTCGGACCGAAAGCTTCTTGCATCTCGTTTAAGGACTCTGCTTGTCGGTGCTTTGGGTACATGGTGTCTAAGAAGAAGTATGTCTTCACCATTGATGACGATTGCTTCGTAAGTTCTTGACTTTTAGATCTAGATCTGCTTTTTTTTGGGCTTGTTATTGCTTGAGTCAACTAAATCTGACAGATCTTAGGTTTTGTCGATGGTTCTTGTCGGATTAGCTAGGTCAATTGTGTAATTACCAGATCCGTAGATCCACTGATGAGTCTCGATCTGTTTCTACTTTGATATGTTTTAAGATTAATGTCTTTTGTTGACGACATTGTTGTTGGTCTGATCACTATGTGTCATTGTAACTACCTTTACGATATGGTTGCATGTCGTTAAAAGTTAATGGCTTTGATATGTATTTGTTTGGTCACTTGTCTCATGTTATACATTTTATATGATGTTTATAGGTTGCTAAGGATCCATCTGGGAAAGCAGTAAACGCTCTTGAGCAACACATCAAGAATCTTCTCTGTCCATCGACTCCATTGTTCTTCAACACCTTGTATGATCCTTACCGTGAAGGTGCTGACTTCGTCCGTGGATACCCTTTTAGTCTTCGTGAAGGTGTTACCACTGCTGTTTCTCATGGTCTCTGGCTCAACATCCCTGATTACGATGCCCCTACCCAACTCGTCAAGCCCAAGGAGAGGAACACTAGGTGATTACTATTATTATTATAACCAGTTTATATGTGTGTGTGTGTGTGTTTTTAAGCTGTTCAAGTCTTTGCTTAACATTTGATATGATGTCAGGTATGTGGATGCTGTGATGACCATCCCAAAGGGAACACTTTTCCCAATGTGCGGTATGAACTTGGCTTTCGACCGTGATTTGATTGGACCAGCTATGTACTTTGGTCTCATGGGTGATGGTCAGCCTATTGGTCGCTACGACGATATGTGGGCTGGTTGGTGCATCAAGGTACTTAACTACTAGAACTCAAACCAGTCTTAATGAATGTTATGAGGCAACATGCTCACCTAATCTTTTTGTAATAGGTGATCTGTGACCACTTGGGGTTGGGAGTGAAGACGGGTTTGCCATACATATACCACAGCAAAGCGAGCAACCCGTTTGTGAACCTGAAGAAGGAATACAAGGGAATCTTCTGGCAGGAGGATATCATTCCTTTCTTCCAGAACGTGAAGCTGTCTAAGGAAGCAACCACTGTTCAGCAATGCTACATTGAGCTCTCAAAGATGGTGAAGGAGAAGCTGAGCTCCCTAGACCCGTACTTTGACAAGCTTGCAGACGCCATGGTCACATGGATTGAAGCTTGGGATGAGCTTAACCCACCAGCTACTGCTTGAGCAAACAAAAAAAAATCACCACAACAGTTTTGGTTATTTTTTTTAGCTCAAATTATCTTTTTTTACTTTTCGGATTTTATGAAGTTCGCTTTTGATTAGTTGTCGCTTATCATCATTATCAGTACTTTCTCATCGTCTAGTGGTGGATTTGTACTGCTATTTATGTTTTCGTTTTGCTATTCCTCCCAGCTTTTTTTTTCTCTCTTTCTTGTTTCATTAATAAAAGGCCTTTCCCATTAGTGTTTCTTTCATTACTCCACGTAGAGAGAGTTGTCTTTGTTTCTCAAGTTCATAGCCTGAAAACATGAAAGGAAAACATATGAACTAGTTATTTTCTAAACAGATAAAAATGTTCGAAGCTTAGCATCTTGATCATTGCATAGTACTATTGTAATAAAATTTGATATGTTCTCTTACAACCACACACTGATACATTTGGAAAACTTAAGGGGCTTCCACAATAATTCTATTTACATTAAAATTTCGTTTATAAAAATAATATTCAAAAATCCTATCCGTTTTATATTCATTTCGTTTCAATATATAATGTTTTATGTGATTTTTGTCGTTTTATAATATTAAATATTTGCACATATTTAGCTAGTTTTATCTTTTATTAAAATGTAATTAACTATATTTTTTTCTATTTTATAATTAAAAATACTTTTAAAACAAAATAAATTTCTTAATATTTGTTTATTGATGCAAATCAATATATTTTTGTAAGATCTAAACTTATCCATAAACCCCTGACCCGATTCGACAAGATCAAGTGGCCCACTCTGGTTGGGTTGTCAGGCCCATTAATTTGCTGTTGAGTCATGCCCCTTTTCAATTTACAACTCTGCGTGTATGGAGCTAGATATTAGATACATTTACTAGATCTTAGATAAAACTAGGGTTTTTGATCAAAAAAAAAGAAGAAGATAAAACTAGGGTTTTTAGCCCAGACATATATATATATATATATTGAGCAATATATATGATCATATATATAAGATTGTTTAACCTATTCTCCTATATTAAAAGAGAAAAGAGCAAAGCAAAATAGTTGACGGAGAGAGAGATATATATATTGGGGTGTTAAGAAACAAGCAAAGCATACGATGATGACCACACGAAGCAAAAAGAAAAAAACCACCATGACCACTAATCCACAAACCTCAAGCGATGATGTACTCCCTCTGGACTTGGTCATTGAGATTATTGGGAGACTGCCCGTGAAATCCATAGCTAGGTTTCTTCTAGTATCCAAGTTATGGGCTACCATCATCCACAGTAGAGATTTTATCAAATCTTTCCCGCTTGGTTCTTGTTCTTCTCAACCTCGTTTCCTAATCGCGTTAAGTGTTGTAGATAGGGAGGTAGGATATAACGAAAAAGAAGATTGGTACTTCTTCTCGTCGTCTTCTCTCCTCTCACGCTCATGTCCACTACCAAATTCTCATCAGAGGATAGCTTACCGTTCGCATTACGTTAATGGCTTACTATGCATCGGATGTGGTCAAGAACAATTCATTGTTAACCCCACCACAGGTAAGTCCATAGCTTTACCTAGAGTCAGAACCAAGAGAAGACTAGCTAGAAGTTTTTTCGGATATGATTCAGTTAATGATGAGTATAAAGTATTATGCATGACGGAAGCAATGATTGGTCCTAACTCTCAAGGACCATCGTCTCAGCATCAAGTATTCACATTGGGAGCTAAGAAAAAATCATGGAGAATGGTAGAATGTAACATCCCTCACCGTCCTTGTTCTAACAGTGTGTGCATGGATGGTGTTATATATTATGTCTGCACGGAACGCAACATAATAAGATTTGATTTGAGGTCTGAAAAGTTTCATCTTATTACCGCCCGAGTACCCGCAGAGATTGCACTAAGCGAGGGTCGGTACAATTACGTTATGATTATAAACTACCAAGGGAAAGTGGCAATACCAAATAAAACATCAACATACACGTTTGATGTGTGGGTTATGGATCAAGAAGAAGATAAATGGTTGAAGAAACTTACTTTCAGTTTTGAACATGGGAAGGATTTATTTGATTATCCTTTTGTACACATCAAAGGAATCATTCAGACGACGGGTGAGTTTATTTTGGCACCATACGGTTACTCCTGTTATGATGTTTATGTTGTCCTTTACAACCACTACACTGATACCTTTAGACAAATTAAGTTCCAAGACAGTGCAGAGTTTGACTTCGTCAAGCGTAATCATCTCACAGGAATATTTATTTCGGATTACATTGAGAGTGTTCGTCTTTTGTAGCATATGTCAACAGTTTATGATATCTGATACCATACTTTGTTTTTTTTTAAAACCTTTGATTAGTCTTATTAATTTCAAAAACTATGATAATCATATTTTCTAAAACCTGTTGATCTTAATGTGTCTGCTTAGCTTCGTGATATATATATATAAAATAGTAACAAATAAATCTTTCGTTGTTTGGAATAAATTTGACTCCAGTAAATGTGTCTTCTCTGTCCATAGACTCCCTTGTATGATCTTTACTGTGAAGGTGCTGACTTGGTCCGTGGATATTCTTTTAGTCTTTGTGAAAGTGTCTCCACTGCTGTTTCCCATGGTCTCTAGGCTCTAAGGGGAACCCCTTAGGTCATCTTTATTATCATGGATGGGTTGAAAGTAAATTTTAGTGTCGATACCTGGAAAAGTTTACATATCCAAAGCACTACGCAGTACACATAGATCAGGTAGTTTATTTCGACACTTTTGATATGTATAATGCTTTGGATATGTAAACTCTTCCATGTTCGACACTAACTAGCCTTCCAGGTTCGGCACTTTCCATGAGTTTCTTACTCTCTCTTTTTCTCTACAAATTAAAAAATGAAATTATATTTATATTTTTATAAGTTACAAGTATTTAACTAATAATATTTAAAATAAATAATATTATTTATAAAATCAATATATTTGTAATTAATATTAAGTTTCAAATATGTATAAATTTCACTGTATAAATTGCATTGAATTTCTAGAATGACATTTTTATGTAAAATGAATAATTTTTAAATTGCTACGCTTTATAAAATAGAAAATCAATTTATTAATATTTTTTTTATTGTGTAAATCAACATCCAAAATTCCTGTACATACGTTCTATATGCTTTTGCAAGATATCATGTATGTCCATAGATCCCACCCGATTACCCAAGATCCCGTTGTCCGATTACCCAAGATCCCGTTGTCCACTCTGGTTAGATGGGCAAGCTCATTGAATATATCCGAAAATAAACTATATCTGAAAATCTAAACCAGTCGGATAAAAATGAATTTGAGTCAATCCAAACCTGATATAAATATCAAATAGATTTTATTTTATAATATATTGGGTTATGAGTTTTACCACGAAAACAAACTCAAATAAATATTTGAAAAAACAAAAATTCAAAATCCCATAAAGCACCCTAAAATAATTATCCAATTATATAAATAATTAATTTAAATATTTAATCTAATATATACATATATATATATTATCTGGTTAATATTAATATTTATATTTTGAAAATTACAATTGAAAATCAATTATAAATAAGTATGTTTTTAAGTTCAACCAATATTTTTTAAAGTTTGAATAGTGTTTTATGTTTATAGAGTTGTTAGCATTAATTTTCTTTCAACGTTTCATTAAGCGTACTTGTTTTCACAAGGTATTGGTTTGTAATGAATCATGACTTTTCTGACATGGTCACGTATAGTTCAAGACGAGTCTTATTATTGATATATGAGTCTTTCAAAATTACTTTGAAGGACGAAAATATTATTTAAGAAAACTAAATACACAAATCTATTGAAAAGATCTGAAATATATTCAGTTTACTCAAGTATAAATTAATATTTTTAGAACCGATAACCTGATTAATATTTGAAGCCAAAAATATCTCAGGCTCAATCGAATCTTAAACATATATCTAAACATGAACCCGGCTAAACACTAACTGAATCTAACCCAAACTTTTATAATATCCAACTAAGACTGAATGAACCTAAACCGAAATCCGATAGGGATTTCGATTATCCATCCCTCATTATGGTCTGCCCCGTTTTAATTTAACGGTGTATATACGGAGCTGGAGAGATTTACTAGGGTTAGATCTAATATAGGGTTTCTAACCAAGATCTATATAAGATTGTTTCACCAATGCTCCTCCTTTACAAGAGAAATAGAGTAGAGAAAACAGAAAAGCAAAGAATAAACGGAGAGAGATATATGTTTAGGGTAAAGAAACAACCATATGATGATGATGATCACACGCAGCAAAAAGAATAAAACCACCGTGACCACTACTCCACAAACCTCAAGCACCTATGATGTACTCCCTCTAGACTTGGTGATTGAGATTCTTGGGAGATTGCCTGTAAAATCCGTAGCTAGGTTTCTTCAAGTATCCAAATTATGGGCTAGGACCATCCACAGTCGAAATTTTATAAAATCTTTCCCGCTTGGATCTTGTTCTTCTCAACCTCGTTTCCTAATCGCTTTCAATGGTCGGTATCCAATAGAAAGATATTTGGAAAAAGAAGATTGGTACTTCTTCTCGTCGTCTTTCCTCTCGCGCTCATCATGTCCATTACCAAATCATATGTACCGTGCGCATTACGTTAATGGCTTACTATGCACTGGATATGGTCAAGAACAATTCATAGTTAACCCCACCACCGGTAAGTCCATAGCTTTACCTAGAGTCCGAACCAGAAGAAAGGTCGCAATAAGTTTTTTCGGATATGATTCAGTTAGTGATGAGTATAAAGTATTGTGCATGACGGAAGCAAAGCATGGTCCTAATTTTCAAGGACCATCGTCTGAGCATCAAGTGTTCACATTGGGAGATGAGAAACAATCATGGAGAATGGTAGAATGTAGCATCCCTCACCGTCCTTGTTCTAACAGTGTGTGCATGGATGGTATTATATATTATATTTCTCAAACTGGCGCTAGTATGTCACAACGCAGCTTAATAAGATTTGATACAAGGTCTGAAAAGTTTCATCGATCTTATTACCAAAGTACCCGCAGAGATTGCACTATCTGATGATGAGGTTCAAGAAGATGGTCGAGCTATGATTATAAACTACCAAGGGAAAGTAGCAATACCCAAAAAAACATCAGTTTTCACGTTTGATGTGTGGGTTATGGATCAAGATGCTGAAAAGCATTATAAATGGTTGAAGAAAGTTAGTTTCAGTGTTGAACCTTGGAAGGATTTATTTAGTTTTATATACATCAAAGGCTTCACTCTGATGGGTGAGTTTATTTTGGCACCACACGGCTACAGGCATGATGATGCTTATGTTGTCCTTTACAACCACGACACTGTCAATTTTAGAAAAATTAAGGTCTTTGGAGACTTTAACTTTACGCGTTATCCGGGTGAAATTTTCATTTCGGATTACATAGAGAGTGTTCGGTTTTTGTAGAATATGTAAACAGTTCATGATGCTTTGTTTTTTTTTTTGTTTTACCGTTCAGTAGTCTTATAACATAAACAAGTTGGACATAATGTGTCTGCTTGCTTCGTGATCTTATAAAGCAGTAACAAATAAAACTTAGGTTGTTGAATGTGTGGAATACATTGGACTCCACTAGTTAAGTCACACAAACACATTGCTTATTTAAAAAAAAAAACACAAATAAGCAAAGGTGTGATCATTGCGTTGCAAAATCTTTTACATGTTTGGGATCGTGGTGACAAAAGGTACTAATCTTCGGTAAACCTTATTTAACAACAGGTTCTTAATTTTTTTTTTTAGTAAAAAAAAGGTAAAAAATAGTTTTTTATATTCCGTTAGTAACTTTGCAGTAATATACTCTTAGATATAAGATTTCGCAATGGTTCGAACCAACCCAAAAACAAGGACTTCACATAAGGCAGATTGGGAGCAACTTTTTGCTCACACATATCTGCCAAAATCTCCATGTACTAATTAGCAGCTCTTTCCCATTCCTCTGTCTCGATCTTAACTTGTCTCCTCCATAGATTCCGAAACTTGCTACGACCCATTCCATCATCCTCTTGATTATTCATCCGCCACTAACGATGATGATCCTCTCTCTTCTTCTCTTTCTTCATCTCCTTCAACAGTTCCTGTACCTTATGATCTTCCTCCACATCTGTTAAGTGTTAACAACACCTCTTCTGCTACACTCGTGTACCCTCTAGAGAAACACCCGTTAGTTTGAGCACTGGTCATCAATCGAGCTTATACTGAGTAAAAAGTTGATAAAACAGAGCATAAACAACACGATGAAGCTGACTTAAACCCTTTTGTTAAAAGCCTAGGCCTCTTTTGTCAGAAGAATATCAACAAAAAAGGAAAAAAAAAATAATATCTTCCCTAACTTTTCAGTTTTCATGCACCGTTATTCGACCCGGAATAGAGATTTATACCCGACCCGGGAGGTTTTTTTAAAAAGGCCTCTAATACGGCGCGTTATCTCTTTACTAAGAAAAAGGCTTTCCGAGTTTATGAAGCCCAATTAACTAAAAATATTGATAGTATTTATTTTTATTTTCCTCTATTATTTGACAATTTCGTACATCCTATTAGTAGTTGGTACCCAATTCTTGTCACCAAAAACAAAATTGTGGAACCCAATTACAATCCAGATATGAGATAAAGAAAAATACTCTTGATGGATGGATGTTAGCTGTGTGATTACTTTCTTTCCCAAATTGATGGATGTGGTCACAGACAGGTGATTACTTTCTTTCCCAAATTGATTTTTTCATCCTCTACAACTTTAGTATTACAACTTAGCCCCGTTACTTCTGTTTGGGAACAAAAAAACCCAAATTTCATTTCCTTTCTCGGAATTGAAGCTGCAGATGAATTGTATCAAGTCTCTCTATCTCTCTCTCCGCGTTCCGCTCGAGAAAAACCCCATCTGGCAAAATATACGTCATTCGATGCCAAAGGTCAAAGCTTGTTGCATAATCTCCTGAGGTAAATTCCCATTTACTGATCGAAAGTTCGAATCTTTACTCTAACTCCAGGCTACCTGATTGCGTAACTTCCGATCGATTCTCTCCCGAGTTTTGAGTTCCTTTGCGGGCACTTCGTAATTCTTCTTCTGGGTTTTTGTTCAGAGATCTGATCCTCTGCCGATGATCGAGTGATCTTTTGGGAGATCTAACGGTTTGGATTTGAGATTGAATGGAACGAATCGGATTCTGGGGATTGCTGATGGGTAGTGTAGAAAAGTCATCAGATTCTCGAAATGTAATGGCTTGCTCTGAAGAGAGTAGTACTACTTCATCGTTGAAGCGTTCTGGTTCGAGAAATGTTAGTCCTTTAAGTCGAGTAGGGTCGAGAAACACGAGTCCCTCTAGGCAGAAAGTGGTGAAGACCAAACCTCGTGGTCTAGAGGAAGAGACAGTTGCTTCGTTTGGTAAACCAGTTGTTGCTGCTGATGTCCCTATGGAGGATGGTATATGGGCAATGCTTCCAGAGGATTTGCTTAACGAGATTTTAGCTAGGCTTCCACCGTTTATGATATTTCGAATCCGTTCCGTTTGTAAAAAATGGAACTTGATTCTTCAGGACAATAGTTTCCTCAAGTTTCACTCTAATGTGTCATCACATGGACCTTGTCTTCTCACTTTCTGGAAGAACTCGCCGCAGATTCCGCAGTGTTCGGTCTTCAGCTTACCGTTGAAGACGTGGTACAAGGTTCCCTTCACGTTTTTGCCTCCGTGGGCTGTTTGGTTGGTTGGATCTTCAGGTGGACTCGTTTGCTTCTCGGGACTCGATGGTCTAACTTTCAGAACTTTGGTATGTAATCCTCTGATGCAGAGTTGGAGGATTCTACCGAGTATGCATTATAATCAACAAAGGCAATTGATTATGGTTGTAGATCGTTCGGAAAAATCATTCAAAGTCATAGCCACAAGTGATATCTACGGGGATAAGTCACTTCCTACAGAGGTTTATGACTCCAAAACTAATAAATGGTCTTTACATCAGATCATGCCTGCCGTGAACTTATGCTCTTCGAAAATGGCTTATTGTGATTCCCGTTTATATCTAGAAACTCTTTCGCCTCTTGGTTTGATGATGTATCGGCTTGATACAGGGCAATGGGAACACATTCCAGCTAAGTTTCCGAGATCTTTGTTGGATGGTTACTTAGTTGCTGGAACACAGAAGAGATTGTTTCTCGTGGGAAGGATTGGTCTTTACAGTACCCTCCAAAGCATGAGGATATGGGAGCTTGATCACACAAAGGTATCTTGGGTAGAGATAAGTAGAATGCCACCAAAGTACTTCCGAGCACTTCTGAGACTTTCGGCGGAGAGATTTGAGTGTTTTGGACAAGATAATTTGATCTGCTTTACGTCGTGGAATCAAGGAAAAGGCCTTCTGTACAATGTGGATAAGAAGATTTGGTCTTGGATCTCCGGGTGTGCTCTTCAGTCATGCAACAGCCAAGTGTGCTTTTATGAGCCTAGATTTGATGCATCAGTCCAGTGAATAGTAATCATCTTCTGGTTCCCATCAGTCTTCAGAGTATAACAACTTGGCTTCTTAGCAAAACGTGTCGTAGAGTTTTTAAGTTGAAAAGCATTTTGCGTGTAACTCCACACAGTTCATGAAGACCGCGTCAGCAATGATATGCTACACCAACATGGGGAGAAAAACTTTAAGCTAAACTTGTTTCTAGCTTTCTGTAAATTAGCAGTCAATGGATGAGAAAACTATCTCTATATCACTGTCTTATCCACATGGCTATAGATATTTGGCTATCATGAATTTTCCTTTTCTACATCTTACATGTAAGCTTCACTCTTGTTGGCTAACACTTTTAGAAAGAACGTATGACTTGTAACATTGGAATATAGATTATGATCTTGAAGATTTGGGCAACTGTTACATACAATTCTCATATCTTAAATCTTCTATCTGGGAACTAGAAAAGCAAGGTAATTTGATTATGTGAGGAAATCGAGCTTTGAGACACTTTCCTCACATCTTATCTAACTTATAGACTCTGATAGTGTAAGAGTATTTGGCAGAGTTGCTGAAGGTGTTTACAGCTATGATTTTGTTGGCAATTACTGTTGGATGAAAAAGACATATTGATGGCCATCCACGCAAGGTTGCTGCAAGGGAAGACATGCTCATGTTACCGCAGCATGCTTTGTTTGGGTATATAACAAAACCTGCAAAAAGGAAAACTAAGACTAAGTTAAATATCCTGTAATAGTTGCCTTAAGAGTACGTAATAGATCTGTTAATCGGCTATTGAACATCAAAACCAAATTATTGATCTTTATCATACAACCCTTGTTGTTGTTGTTGCCGCTTACCATAGATAAACTGACTCGGCATGCAATCTAATGGTCCTGATCCAGCTAACACCATTTTTTTTTTGCACCAAGTTGTATAGTCTCCGCGAAGTACATGTAAAAAAAACACTTTATGCTTTCTGTCTATGAGATGATAATTTTTATTACTATTGTAGTATTGTTAATTGATTAGTACTGAGAAATAATGGCAGAGCTTAGTTAGCTGGTATTTGAGCTGGGAGAGTCTTGATTAGGAGATCTGCATAGTACTCTCCACTGTAGATTTGTCTGCTTGAGTATATCTCATGCATAAGGTAATTGCTGATGTAATCAGTGCTTCCTATATTATTTTGGATTCTTATTTCTGTACAAATACGATAACTAACCGAGTATTATTTGAAACAATAATAAAAAATATCATGATTTTTTGAGCAAAAAAAATGATGTTAGTTAAAATGTATTGTAAACATTTCTAAAATGTGTGGAAGTTCAAGAAGCGACCACAAGGATGGAACCGGAGAACCCGTCCTCGTGTCCCACAAAGAATATATCAGTTTCGATGTTCAAACTATAGTAATGTATAATAAGATTTGATTAAAAATTCGTCCAACAAGGCATTTTTTTGGCAAAACGATGGTTAAAGGGGATCTTTTTGGGGTAAAAGAAAAATCTCAGACTTATTTAGAAACCCTAAGCAACTAAACTTTTAATTTAAATCAAGAAAAATAAGTTTTTACTTATGACCACTAAAATTTAAAACTACCTTCAAAGCTTCTTAAATCTTAACTAATCATAACCATGCTTTATTTCAAAAACGATTGCCTATATAGGTATCCTATTTTTTGACCAAATATATATATATATATATATATATATATAGAGTATATATATGTGTATATCTCGTATTTGTAGTTAGTAATGGAGTAAGACTAGCTTCGAAATAAATCTATTCACACATTTATTATCGTCAAGTAAAATGTATCCGTTTTTCTTCATAGCAATTTTGTAGACAATGTTATTTATCAAAAGAAGAGAAGGCTAGACATGTGTTTTTTCTTGTTAAATTTCTCAATAAGTACATCTTTAATATAAAACCTCCTCACCCTTACCAAGGAGAAGTATCTTTTTGTCGGAAACCCTATACCAAGCCTCTTGTTTTCACAAATAAAAAACATCTTTATATATAGAAACCTTACTATATATCGATCATTCGTCAAATGTTGAAGAACTGCAAAAGCAGCGTACAGAAGTACTTATCAAATACAACAACCAACGAGATAGTATGTTAAAACCAGTTGTGAAGTTCCCGACTCTCCTGTTAGGGTTTCTCTTCCTCATATACGTTCTTCATGTTCTTCTAGGTTTGTATCTACTCATTAATTAGTTTGATGCTGATATGATGATATTTACACATATACTGTGTATATCTGTCCTTAAATACATGTTTCTTAACTTCATAAACACATTAGTCAGTTTCAAAAAAAATAACACATTAGTCTTGACGATGTTAAGTATATGTAGGTGGATCTCTCGCTGAAGATCTCTTGATAGGACGGAAGGTAATTAACAAAGTTTTAATTAAATTAGCTTTTGGTTAAGTGTATTCATAAAATTTTACTCATTTTCATTCGAACACAATAACAACATGGCAAGTAAAGGTAAGAGAACTAAAAGTAGAAGAAAAAATTGTATATATCGTTCAAATCCAGTTTCTCATTGAGTTTTAGAGTAAATCAAATATGGTATGTCGTAATTACTCTTTTGGTTTAATTTTGGTTGCATTTTGTTTTTGTTTCTGCATCAGTTTCAAATATGTTAAAAATAAAACTATTTAGATTATATAGAGATACATTTCAGCTTTTGAATCAATTTTTTTTTTGTCACTTTCTTGTTTATTAAGCAGTTTTCACAACCCGCATCTCAGAGACAGATTGAAACAACAAATGTAGCGACACGATCGTTGAAAGACTCAGTGACAACAGATTTAGAAAGAGAGGTGGATCACCTAATGAGGAACGAGTATCATTCACCAGTGAATCCGAAGAAAAGAAGTCCGGTTCACAATTGATCAACTTTTGAGCTACAGTTACTTTAAATAGCTAGTAGTTTAATAAGTTTCTTGAAATGGATGTAATAATGCTGAATGTGAGTACATTATATTACTTTATAAAGGGTTCATTGACTGGTTTAGACTTTTGTCTTGGAGATTCTCATATATTTGGAGATATATAGGTTAAAGTCAACATTTGTTTTGATATTTGAATGCTCATCAGGTTAAGGAGATTCGGCTTTATACTTTTATATAAACATAATCTGATCTTAAGTGTTTATAATATTGAAAGTAAAAGTAGTTTGTCATAGCAATAGCCTTACTCAAAAATAATAACCCCCACGAGATTATTTGTTAAGACAAAACACATACTATTACACAAACATATACTTTCTAGGTTTTTCAGAAAAAAAAAGCCATATACTCTATAGTGTGTGATATTTCTCTAACTTTATTAATTAGGAGATATTAGTTGCCAAAATATATATGTTCAAAGCAAACCAAGCTGGATTTGGTCAAGTCATAAATTGTGAACTTTCTGACAAAGCAGTATCAAATTATTATTTATATTATATGATTTTGCACCAACTTGAAGAACAACTTTTATTTTTTTAGTATGTGTTTGGGTCATGCTTCAAAAGTTTAATCATTCACCCCATGAATTCGAAAAAGAGGAAAACATATTAAAGTTCAAAATGATAATTGAATAATTCTCCCAAATATTTTTTTTTAAAAAAAATTATCACCAAAAGCTTTAAAAAATGACTGTAATAATTTTTTATTTTAAAAAATTTAAAATTTATTTTAATTTTTCAAAAATTTAAAATTATTCTCTAAAATTTCTATTCCATAGTTCTAAAACCTAAATTTAAATTAGTTTAATTTTATGGGTATAAATACATATTTACACATTTTAATAAATTTATTTTGATATTTTTTATTTTTAGAGAGAGTTTTTCATAATAACTTTCAGAAATTAGTTTTCAAGTATCATTTTCAGAATAAAATTTTATTTAGTAAACGTGTTTTCAAGCCAACAAATACTCGCTGGGAAAGAAAAGGAAAAACAATAAAATGCTACAGTTTGCTCTCTCTGTTCCTTTGTTGATCACTTTACTTTATGGACGAAGTCCTCTTCTAGATTTTGACTTTTGTCTTCAAAAGCGGAAGAAGAAGAAGAAGAGAGACTATAATCTTGCACAGATCAAAACCCTAGATCTTCTCCTTCGCTTCGTACTGTCTAAGAAGAGTGTTCAGTAGCTTTCTGCTGCTCCTTGCGGTTTGCGGTTCTTGGAAGGTAAAAAGGTTGTCTCTTTTCGTATCTCGTGGGTTGTTAATCGAACCCATTTTGATTCTGATGTTTGATTAGTTGGTAGGATTATAAAAACGTTCGAGCTCTGTAGTGTTAAGAGAACAATCTGTGACCTTTGGCTTTGAATTTGTGATTAGCTGCCTCTAATGTTGCTTGTTAACTATAGGGTTTCTTCAAGTAAAGAAAAAAGGTTGGATCTTTGATCTCTCTGTCCAATTTTGTTGTAGACCAGAGACAATTTGATGAAAAGTTTGAACCTTTGATGCTTATTCCCACTTTTGGAAGTAGTTATTGAGTTAATTGACGCCAATCTTGTGACTTTCCTATGCTTTTTAATGGATCTTTGATATAAGATGAAGATTTTGTTGAAGTTCTTGTCTAGTTCTATGAGATCACCTAGTAGCTTGTTAGTCTTTTTACCAAACATGGAGTTCACATACAATGTCTAGATGATGTTTATATTGATAGTTAAAAATGTCCAGTAATAATGTGTGTAACGGTTATTCTTCATGATGCAAACACTTTTTTTGCAGGAGAAGATGTTATCCTTATTTGGACTCAATTACTTTACGGTTTGAGAAATGATACCAAAATGGTGAATAGAAGTGATTTGGTAGTGATTGGCATTTCGGTTGGGCTTGCGCTTGGTCTCTTGCTCGCTCTGCTTTTGTACTTCGCTATAAAATGGTACAATGGCCGCTCTCACCTAAGGCGATGCGCTAACGAACAGAATATCCCAACTCTACCTGTCCACACTGCTAAAAGAGAGGTAGTGATCCCTGATGATAGCGCAAACACAGCATCATTACAGCCACCTGAGAATGCAGCACCAACTCAACATCAGCCATGGTGGAACAACCATAACAAGGACCTCACTGTATCTGCATCTGGCATACCTAAGTATCACTACAAGTGAGTGCTCTGTCCAAATCTTGACTTTGCATGGACCTGTTATCTGGTTGTGGTAGGTAGCTTATGATCTAAAGTTCTTTAGGGATATTCAGAAGGCAACGCAAAATTTCACAACCATTCTTGGGCAAGGATCTTTTGGTCCTGTGTATAAAGCAGTTATGCCTAATGGAGGTTTAGCTGCAGCAAAGGTTCATGCCTCTAATTCAAGTCAAGGAGATAGAGAGTTTCATACTGAGGTAAGTGTTGTGGTCCTCTCAATGCCCTGGTCCATGCATAATGCAGATCACATATCTTGCTTTTCTTGTTTTCTAGGTATCTTTACTTGGGAGGCTGCATCACCGGAACCTCGTGAACTTGGTAGGATACTGTGTCGATAAAAGCCACAGGATGTTGATCTATGAGTTCATGAGTAATGGAAGTTTGGAGAATCTTTTGTATGACGGTGGTGAAGAAACACAAGTCTTGAAATGGGAAGAACGGCTTCAAATCGCTCTTGACATCTCTCACGGCATTGAGTACCTTCACGAAGGGGCCGTGCCACCTGTTATTCACCGTGATCTTAAGTCAGCAAACATATTGTTAGATCACTCCATGAGAGCTAAGGTAAGTGAGCAAATGTTGAATATGGTTTACTCAACACTGTTTGATTAAAATCTGTAAAACTTGGTCTTGTTCCTTTGGTAGGTTGCAGATTTTGGGTTGTCCAAAGAGATGGTTTTTGATAGAATGAACTCCGGACTGAAAGGCACTCACGGATACATGGATCCAACGTACATTTCAACTAACAAGTACACGTTGAAGAGTGACATTTACAGTTTTGGTGTCATCATCCTTGAGCTCATTACTGCAATCCATCCCCAACAGAATCTGATGGAATACATCAACCTGGTAAGTTTTAAAATATGATGTGATCCAGTGAGTCACTGTTGTGATCACTGATTCTGTTTTTCCTGATGATTAGGCTTCGATGAGTCCAGATGGTATTGACGAGATAGTTGATCAGAAGCTAGAAGGAAATGCAAACATTGAAGAAGTGAGGTTACTGGCAAAGATTGCAAACAGGTGTGTGCATAAGACACCAAGAAAAAGACCATCCATAGGAGAAGTCACACAGTTCATACTAAAGATCAAACAAGGTCGGTCTAGAGGAGGAAGAAGACAGGACACAATGTCTTCATCGTTTGGTGTTATTGATGGAGAGGATATGTCAAGGGTTATAAGCAGGATTAAAGATCAGCATGTTGAGTTAGGGTTATTGGCTGGTGTCAAAGAAGAGGATCATCAAGAAAGAAACAGTACAACAACATTGTAACTAGGAAGTAAGTCTTTTTTGTACATACTATTATCACATGAGTCTTAAAAATCAAAGATGTCTACCTCTTCTGCATAAAGAGAACGGATTTTTTTGCTTGCTGACAAGTTAAAAACAGAGGTTTATGATTCAAAAGCTCTTAACTTTTGTTCTTCATCCGCAGCATCGTTACCAATACCACTACCACCTAATATTAAAATCACATCAATGTATGTCTCAGTGGATCCTACAATGTTAAAGAAAGATAAACCTGTAAAAGTAAATTATCAACTTCACAAACTAATAAACCCCATAAACAATAGCCACCCACTATTTGAACTCATTAATTAAGAATGATATCTTGATCAACTTTTGTGTACTTGTTGTGCTGCATAAGTTATGTAGTGTGTCTCAGTGGATCCAACTGTAATAATTCCAATCAATGAGCAACTAAAGAAGCTAAGGAGACATATAGCAACAGCTAAAGCATTATGTAAAATCCATTCGAAGAAACCACAAAATAGTTTGGTATGGATAAGATCAATAACCTCTACGAGATTTGATGAATGGGTAGATGAACTGGAATTTCTTGGATCACTCGTTGATAGGAGAGGTACAAAATAAAGCTACTAAATATTTCTTGGATCTTGTATAATTATTACAATAGTTATTTTTTCTTGGATCACTCGAATACACTTGAAAACTATGTACTCCTTCCTATACATCTCTTCTAATAATTTTTGGGTAATATAATCTTTATTGGTTATTTGAATTGTCAATACCTACGTAAGAAGATTCTTTGAAAATATCTATCAAAATGTCAGAAACCTAACTGCTTACACAGTATTTTCATAACAGTGTATGTAACTAGTACAATCTGAATACTGTCATTGGTTATTGGTTATTTAATTTTCTCTATGTATCTGAATTTGCATTCAATAAAATTATGTAATTTCTTAATACAGACAACATTTGCTAATTGCTTTCAACAGAAAATATTAATGTAGAAAATTGGGACAATTTGTATAAATCGAGGAGATAATAATCTGAAATATAGTATAACCAAACTTTTAATTACATAAAATGGCACTTTTTATTTAGCTAACAAAACTGGCAAGGCCATGGATGCCAAACTTTACAATGTAAGCTTCAATCAACATCATTTTTTCTCTCCATCCATGGAAGCTGATTCAGAAATCTATTCACCAGGAACTCTAAGTAACTCAAACCTCTAAGAAGAAAAAAAAAAACTCACTGTACTCCATCTTTAAGACTGTAAATATTTTCTTCCGGCAATGGTCAAATGACTCTCAATGGTTCATCTAACAGCTGCAGACATTCTTGCGGATTGGAGTAGAAGTAGTCTTCTTCCTTCGGTTTATTTGGAATCACTAACCGTCGCTTCGGACTTCCCATTCGAGTAGAGTGAAAGGCCTTCACCATGGATGAGAACACATCCCAAGTCAACAATCCTTGGGTATATTCATCTATCAGCTTAACTAGGAACTTTCTATTCAGCTGAATTGTCTTCTTAAATCCCAAGAACCTGAAGAAAAAAAAAAGGTGTTAGCCTCAAGACGATATAGATATGGGAAGAAAGAAGAAGAAGAAAGGTAAGGACATTTCACCTGCGATGACCTTCAACGACTCTTGCCATGTTCCCATCATTGGTTGGAACAAATATATCGCTCTCAACAGCCACTAGGTAATCAAGTGCAGCCATTTGAGATGAATGGTTCCGGCAGAAATCGAGATCAGAGGATTCCAGTATGGTTTCTTTCCGGACCTAACTTAGTTATGATAATGGAGTCAATTGAAAGTTGAAATAATTGCAGAGAACGTGAAATGACTACTTACCACATTTGGAAAAGCGTCTGTTAAAGCCTTCATCCGCCTATCACCACCGTAGATTTCTCCAGCAGCTATGTATATTTGAACATTACGGTCAATACCCAAGGCGGTCAGCGTGAGAGCAGTTTCCTCAGGAGTTAAAGGACAAAGGCCTTCTTTCCTCTTCACCTCAGAGTTTATGACTTTCTCTTTCCACCATGGATAAGCATATCTACCAACAAAGATAGTTAACATCAATAAATCCATCAAGGTCGGAACAATGAAAAGAAAGATTAGATTTTCGGATTTTTCGTGAACCTCATTCTTGTTAGTTCTTCTTCTTCCTCGGGGTTGCAACCATGTGAGCAACCAGAAAATGCTAACATATCCATCTCATATCTGAGGTGCAGGACGAGAAAGGGACCTTTCTCTCTCAGAATATTGACCACTCGTCTACCTAGTTCTTCAATTTGAGGAGTAAACTTAAGGCCGTTGAAATTCACTCGGCACCTCAGCTTCTGAACCTCCAGAGGCAGTCCATTATTAGCAAGTCTTGAATCGGTTTTGTTCAGATGTAAGACTTTATGCTTCTTCACCAAGGGAAGAATCTGTTCCGGTTTGAAGAGTTAACAAAAAGATATAGGTAGAAGACGCAAAACGTTGATTAATCTTGGAAACAAATTAACCTGATTTTGGTAGTAGGACATGTTTGACCAACTAATAGGAGGCATTGCGTGGTACATTCCAAGCTCAACTCTTTTCTTAAGCCTTGGAGGCAACTCTTTAAGTATACGAACTTCATCTCTTAACGAAGATATGAAGTGATCCACATCGAAAATGTCTTTAAACTCACTGCCCCCCAAAGAAGAAGAAAAAAAATGAAGAGATTGTTGGATAAAAAGACAGAGCTCAAGATGAACCTTGAAGTCAGATGTGCTAACAAGACATACCTTGGATCGTTCCAAAACGAAGTTTTGTCAAGCTCAGGCACAATAAGTGTAACATTCATGTACCGTGCAACAGTTACCATATCACATATCTGTAGAAAGCAGACCAAAAAGGAAGTTAGCAAACCATATCACTAAAAGAAGAAAGTAATTTCTCATCTTACAGCTGCTCGCATCTGATTGAGTCCTCCATTACAGGAAACCATAAGATAACCATTGTTCTGATACACCCCTGAGAAAGCCAAAACAAAAAAAAATAAGTTTCCAGATTCATCTCCCAAGTTAGCAAGCACCATCATCACAAATCTTGATACTTACTTTTAGGAGGAAGCGCGGTTTTAGCAGGGAGAGACATCATTTCCGACAAACCATGTTGATTGAAACAAGAAGACCAGCCTTTGAACAATCTAGGCCCCCACATATCTCCCAAAGCCATTAAATGAACAAAACAACTCCAGAGAAGCAATACAGAAACAGCACGAATCATCCATAGACTCATAGGAGACCTCGAAACAAACGAGTTCCTGAGTTTCTCAACCTTGCTATCTCCTAAAAGCCTAACCTTTATCTCCCATAGTTTCCTGTGGTAAAGAAACTTCTCCGTTTTACACATTCTTCTCCTAATCACCTAACTACCCTTTCTCTCAGAGGAATTTCGTCGAACACTTAGTGAGGTTTAATAATAAATTGATTCTAATAACACCCAGAGAAAATGCTACTCAGTGAGCATTAATCACACCTCGAGAAACCCAGATCTTCCTTAATTAAATAAACAGAAGAATCTCAGTGACAACTTTCAACTCTTATCAACCCAGAAACGATTTGAACCCAACGCTTAACGTAACAGATACATAAGAGAAGCCTTTAAAATTCAGCAATGGCGATCAATCTTCTTTTTTTAAATTAATTTAGCAGCAGAGAAAATAACAAAAAAAAAAAAAAATCGTGGGAAACGTTTTAGCTTATTCTCTCTCTGAGTCACCGGAGAATGGCGACGATGAAGAACGTCGGAGATATAGGGAGGGAGAAGATCGGTGTGGAATAACAAACAAAAGAGGAGAGACTATAAAGGAATGTGCAGCAAAATCAACGCTTTTTCTAGTAATTTAATTAAAACGGTTTTTTTTTTCGTCGGCAAAAAACTGTTATTTATAGTGTTTTTTATGTAACGAAATTGCGTTATTGACTTTATACAAATCCAAAATTAGACCTTTTAATTAAATAAACTAAATATAAAACAATATTATCTTTTTTATATACGTACATATAGAGTGTGTTCAAAAAAAAAAATATATATATACGTACATATATAGAAAACTGTTATTTGTAGTGTTCCTTATGTAACCAAATTGTGTTATTGACTTTATACAAATCCAAGGTAGACCTTTTAATTAAATAAATTAAAGATAAAATTATACTATCTTTTTTATATACGTACATATATAGATGCACGCACTGGTTTTTTTATTTTGGATTAATAAATAATTTAGAGAGAAAACAATGAATCTGAATTTTGGTTGACCAAATACATTCAATCTGGTTTTCTTTAGTTTCCTATATTTAGTGGGGGAAACTAATTTATTTGCAAGTTAATTAATTATTTTTAAGTCACATATCTAAACCAAATTAGTAAATGTGTGCAAAACTTTTTCGGGAGAACACAAACTAATTCCGTCGTTAAGCAAAACTAATCCACAAGTTAACTGTCAAAACTCAAATTAAACTACTAATAAATTAATATCTCCATTAGAAGATCATAGGATAATCAAATGTGTTAAAAAAAAACGTGTAAAGCGTATAGTATTTTGAAACGGTCCACACTCCAAAACCAATCAATATTGCTACAAGACGTCAAAACTGGATTTATCGTATATGTTTTTTTTTTAATCATACTACGTTTTTGCCTCATTTTCTTGTACAATTAAATAAAGTAAAACAGCAAATTAATTTTGTTACGGTTATTTTATCATTTTCGAAAATGGCATATTCTAGACTTGTGGATCTCTCGTTTGTGACAAAGAGATTCCAAAGTTATATGGAAAATAAATCAAAGTATGTGTACAGAATGTATTAAATAAATAAATAGATGGACCAACTCTATTCGATGTTCACAGTTGTCATTTGTCAGTCCAAGCTAGATAACAAATACTTTGTGGAACTGCAATATGTTTATTATTTTAAAGGAATTCAGCGATTTTAATATTATCCATAAAACTACATAACAACTTCCTTTTATTTTCTGATAACTATTAATGCACTTATACAACAACTTAAACTAGCTTTGTTACCTTGATTTCAACTGAAGCATGGTATATATCTGCCCCTGAGCCGAACGAATTATCATCTTCAACATTTAAAGTTTGAGATTCTTTTTTAAATGTGTATATTGGAGAAACATGTACTATGATTTTGAGAGAATAAAGAGATTGAACATATTATTTTTTTTGCTCTTAGCAAATGGGATTTAAGTTTTTTTTTTGGGTTCAAATGAATATAGAGGTACTTATAGGAACAAATGGAGGAATGCAGTAGACTCAATTAATATGAAGATACATTTGATTTTTTTTTTTAAAGTAGCCATCAATATAACCAAATTAAGATGTTATTAGCTTGATTTATTATGATTTTGAAATTTAATCACGTTTTTTCTTATTCAGGATCGTTTATAAGATTAGGTAAGACTATGTTCTATGTAGTTATGGTTGAAAGGTATAAAATTAAAATTAACAAGCTACATGTTCTAGCGCATTGTCAAGAATCTTTTTAATAAAAACTATTAATACAATTTTTAGTTGTGCCGCTAATACAAATGTATTAAATCGTGAAATTTTTTTAACACTAATGTAAATTTGCTTTTTATAAAAGAATACTATACAGCAAATAGTCTGTAAGAATTTGATCTTGTATTTGTGCTATAAACTTTGAACAACTAAATCTCAAAATCCTGGTCAAAAAACGTCTGTATTGAGCTGTTTAGGAACCTCTTTAAATAACCATACATAAGCTCCTAATTCCTATAGTATTTTGGATGTATAATTTCCTAAATACTCATAACTTATGATATCTAACATGATTTTGTCCTTATGTCTGCAGGTTTTCGAATTGGGCCGGAAGACTCTCTTATTTGGGCCCATATTTTCAATAATCTCCACCTTGGGCCCAGATAAGCTTCTACCCCTTCTTCCCCTAGGTTTCGCCGACAGAGAGCAAAAAATGAATCAGACTTCTCTCACCTCTGGTGGCGATTCCTCTGGCGATTTTCCTCAAGATCCTTGATCGAGCTGTTTCATCGTCAATGATCTTTAACCGGTGACTCCGACTCTTCCTCTATTCGCCATCCTGCCTCAGCTTCTTGTTTCTTCGACCTTTTCCGTTCAAAGAAACGATTCCGGTCTCGGCCTTTCGTTCTCCGGCTAAGCTCCACCTCCTCGGCTCCCGACTCCCTTTAACCAGCTCCGTTTGTCAGCTCCTTTGCCTCGGGTGCTCCTCCACCTCGCTTTTCTTTGGAAAGATATCGCGACTTCTCCTTCCTAGGCGACGAGTGGAACCCGGTTCTTCCCGATTCAATGACATGCATGTCTTCAACAAATCAAGCCCGGTAAGTATCCTTTTTTTTTTTTCTCACACTTCGAGTTTGGAGTAAAAATTGAAGCTTGATAAGAGCAATGGTTTTAACAATTTTTTTTCGGTCACGGTTCCGGTTTTCAAAACCGTACTTCTTGTTTCAGGATGTGACTGTAATTCGGTTTACGAGCCGACCTCTTTGTGTATAGTCCTCTCTATGTGTTGCCTTCCCGGTGTGCCGGTTTTGCCTCAAGGTACTCGTCTCCCTTCAGTTCCTTTAGTACTGTTTAAGACGTTCCCTTACGTTTTCTTATCCTAAAGCTGTTTGTAATTTTCTTTTTCAGCAAATCCTCACCAGTCTCGCAATTTCTTAGCAGGTAATTTTCTTTTTACTCCCTTGAGCTTGAGTGATTATCGACAAGAAGTAAAGTTTAAAGCTCTAATCCTCTTTACTTCCTTTTGCGAGACGAGTCGATAACCTAATTACCTGCCGCATCATCTCTTCTACACGATTTTGAGGAGTTCACAACAGAGATCAAACTT